>JAGKQL010000035.1:1445603-1470021 GCA_018398635.1 Cyprinodon brontotheroides
ACCTGCCGGACTACTTTCGGCTTGACCAAAACTGGACGAGAACTCTGTTCACAGGACGCTGCCAGGGGTAAGTCAGTGTGATTGCATGACACTGGTGATGGGGATGCCATACAGATTCATGTCAAAAATACCGAACTATCCCTTTAAAACCAATGTCTAAATGACATTTGTTGTTTTTTGGGGGTAGCTTGATGGTTAACAGTAAGGTTAAATCCCAAACTGGTCCCTAACCACTAACAATTCACTATTAACTGTAACCTCCTTATAAAGTCTCACTTGACGCTGTAAAAGGTGCCTTGATCAAAGGTGGGGGGGTATAAATGAAAATTGAAAAAAGAGCAGTAATTCTTAAAGAGCTGGTTATCCTCTTGCAGCAGTGTGTTGCAGTGAACTTGTCGCAGATACTCTTGATTTATGCCCAATATTGAAGTGTGGTTGTTATTCCACGCCACAACGCTAGTCACGAACTAGCTGTGGTCTAGATATGGCCGAGGCGTTGAAGAAGTGGCAGTAAGTTTGTACGACAACAGAGGGACACAAGGGCGAAAAAGAGCAGGGATCCAGGTATAAAAAGGGTCCCAGCGTTCTTGCACAACTTGTTCTTCTAGCTGGTCCAACTTCACTTTGAGGCTAGGTCTCTGACTGTAATGCAGGGGATCAGGGTCCAGATTGTGGCCAAAGAGAACCTGCTGTAACACATGTCATAATGATAATAATAATAATAATTTAACTTTATTGATCTCACAGTGGAGAAATTTACCTCTGCGTTTAACCCATCCCCTCAGGGAGCAGTTGGCTGCCATCGTGGGGCACCCAGTGAGCATTCAGGGGTTAAGGGTGTTTGCTGAGACCCAGAGTAGCAGTCTGTGGGAGTGGGGCTCGAACTCAAAACCTCAGGATTTCAAACTCTATGCCCTACCCATTTGGCCTCCTCTCCCCCAAGTGAGGTCACCCCCTGAATAAGGGAGTAGCCAAATAGCCCCAAACAAGCCATTCATATCATGTTCATCTTTGTCTGCCTAACATAACAAAACAAATGTTGTTATCATATGATTGATAAGTCCAAAATATTATTTAAATACTAAAAATAAATGGCACTCTCAGCAAACGGACCCAAACAGGTAATTTCACCTCAAAGCAACTTGGAAAAATTTCTTTTTTATTCTTATTATTTTCCATTCTTTTTAAGTGGCTTCCACACTGCTTGTTCAGTCCAGGAATAGGTCCAGGAATCATATTAAATTAGAAAATTCACACCTTCAACTAACATGGTTTACTTTTACATAAAGAGTTTAAGATGGAGCCAAACAACATGATGCAGTTGCAATAGATGTTCAGCAGGAAGTATTGCTCCAATATCAAACTGATTGAAATACAAAAAGGCTTAATAAAGTAAGTAGCATGGACTCACACCAGTGTGATGTGCTCCAGAAACTAGACTGTGGTTTGATATAAAGGGTTGCTAAGCTTTGTGTAAAAAATATATATATATATTAAGAAATGTATTACATAGGTATCATATTAACCTGTGTGGTCATTGTAGATTCAGTAGTTTTTATTGGTTTATTTGCTAACATAATTTAAAGGTTTTGCCCACCTAATAACTTTCATAAATTATCTGAGCTCTACAAAATGCAGATAGCAAACAGAGAAAAATAAAAGTACAAATGCAGTTAATCTTAACAATTCCGAAAAGAAAAACTAATTTTAGCCTGTCACAGATTAATTGTTTCTGTACCTCAGGGATTTGCACCCTGCAGCTCCGGGGCTAAAGCTCGTTCCTTAGACTTTCCAGATGGTATATTAATAGTGTTAGCCAAAAATGATTTACTATGGTAAAAAGTAACATTTAAGAATATTATTAGTATATTAGTCCATATTACTTCAAAGTGACAATGCTTCATTCGGATAAAATTGTTAATGACCCTGGCTATGCCTTGTACAGATACATGGCTATGTTTCTGTGCGCTTAACTGAACACTATATTTGTAAGTCCTGTAATACATCTTGTAAGATAAAAAAAATAAATAAATAAATTGTTTTAGGTAAAAAAAAAAGAGGCATATGTATAGATTTCACCCAATTATGTACCTTTGCAGAACATAGCTTTAGAATACAAAGAATACAAAAGATACGATCAAGAAAAACTAAAATTCACTCAATTCAAATGCATACTACAAAATAAATGTTTTAAATATTCAAACTTATTTCTTTACCTGAAAATTATTCAATTACAATTGTAGTGCTGTTCCCAATTTGTATTTTTTTCTCTGCACAAGAGCCAATAGTTTTGTTGCCATTATATCCCAGACGTGTACATTTCTAATTTTAGCCTTACATTCAGGGTAATGTTTACATACTTTTAGTAAACACATCATTTTCCTCAGGTCCCGGTTCCTAAATCAAGCACATTATAGTGAGTTTATACTTTATTCAGCTTATATCAGACCATTCGGGCAGTCAGCAATACAGATACAGAATAGGAAACAAATTACTATTGATTTGCTTTTAATATATATATTTTTTTCTTTTTAAAGGCTGTGATTTAATGACATGTCAAAATGAAAGCAGAAATTTCTGTATAAAAAGTTATATCAGCATTTTTAAAATAGAGATCTTTTTCTAACGAATGTGGAATCTATGGTTTTAGTTTGTAAAGTTATCTAACTTATTAAGCATGTCAATCTACTTTCACTGTGATGCCCACATGTAAGTTTCAATGTACACACAAAACCTAAAACCTGATTGACGGTGCATACACAGGTGGAAAAAGGTTGCTGCCTAACTAGGCAATATATAGACTGATGGACTTTTCATATATGTGATACCTGACCACAAAATGAGAAATTCAGTATTTCAGTTTGAACAACATACATTTCAACATACTAGAATGTGATTGTTAAATCTATTTTTACACATAAAAAGCTATTTAAATGTACATTTAATTAATTTTGACCTAATTTACTACCTTATCAGCTGACAAAAACATTAACTGAAAAATTGATTGATTGAAAAACAGACATTTAAAAAAGAATGACTTGACTTGTGATTTGACTTGCTGGACTAAACCTATGCTTGGCCTTCACTTTCCTGATCCTCCTTCCAGATTAACCTGGACTTGCCTGAGACTTGAGTGCTGATACTTGGGACTTACTTGAGACTTGCACGTTACTCCCATCTCTGCTGTCAGGCAACATTAACTAGTAGTTCACACTACATCTTAGTTTACAGAGTGAATATTTTATCCATAACAGTTTTTTTAGAGAATACAGTTAAACAGTAACTTAAAAGTTACTAGCTTTTGGGGGGTTCAAATCTCCTGAAGATATGAGAACAGTGGCTAAAGAGTCAGGGGTGACATCACAGGGGGCTTGTAGTGCCTAGAGGGAGAGTGTCCTGCTTACAAAGCCAGATAGGGAAGGAGAAGCAATCGGGAACTCATTTGAGGCAGATTCTCCATCTTGGAATCCTGGAGGAAAAACAGAACTCGGTAGTGGGGCAGAAACAGGGTCAGAATGGAAAGATAACAATCAGATTGAAGTGATGGCAAGAACCGATAGTCAGTGTGCAAAAATCAGGTTGGTGTCCAGAAATCATAAAGTTCATTGTAGTCCGGCAAGAGCAAGGTAAGGAAACCGTGAGGCAGAAGCAAGGTCAGAATTAGGCAGAAGAACAAAAGAACAATAGACATAGATCTAGACTTAACTTTATTTATCCTTTGGGCTTTTGGTCCTTCAGGGAAATTCCTGGTCCCAGTAGCTTATATATAAGCTACGTTTACATACGCGCCAGGGCTTCTCCGATCCGATCCAAACCTTGGTTGATCGGAAATTCAAAAATCTCTCGCTTTTACATGGACACTAAATGAAATGATCCGATCATGACGTGTGTATACATGTACCAAGCGTTGGATCAGATTAAATCTTTTAAGCATGCCGCGAGAACTTCCTGCCAAACTTGGCAGTTCTGTCTCGCGTCTGGTTTTGGGAGGCCTGACAAACGATGGCGCTCGGAGCTGGAAAGGGAAAGAAAAACGGAGAGAGGAGGAAAAAAAGCGGCAGCAAGCGAAATGTCCGAGAAAATGTAGAGAATGGCGATTGAACCGGCGTGGGAGAAGCGGAAGTGGGCTGTGGAGAGAGAAAGAGGAAGAGGGAGGAGGATAAATTCCTGCTTCCTGCAGCTTTTAAATGAACTTGAGTCTATAAGTCGGCATTCCTAGACTCCTCCCGGCCATGTTGTTCACAACAAAATTGAGAAACGACCGGTGGTTTTCCTATATTTGTTGACAAAGGAAAAACGTCAGCTGGCGTCGCTACACATGCGGTGAAGATATTTTACTCTTTAAGATCGAATAGGTGATTGATTGTTTACATGGGCCTTGGCCGAATGGCGATAAACAAACCACCTCTCTCTTTGAGATTAAATTTAGATCCTATACTCGGACCGAATGGGGATTAGAATCTTCAGTCTGACATGTTTACATGAAACATTTTGATCTGATCAGGCCTTCAATCCGATTAGTTGTGTCCATGTAAGCTTGTAGCTAATGTAACAAGGAAGAGCTAAAAGCAAGATGATAAATTAAGATGACTAAAGAGGCAGGAAAGCGTAGAAGTTAGGGGCCTTCATTAGCAGAGTAAGGGGGCAGGTGGAGGCTTTAGGGGTGGAGGAGGTGCTATTATTTCTCTTGATTGGAGGTACTGGGGAGAAAGAAGGCTTTTAAACAACCTGGCAACAGTAACTGGTTAGAGGTCTGGTTAAAATAGGCAGGGTAGCAGGTGTGAGCATCTATGAGTAGTCATGTGAAAGCGAATTTGCACAGGTGTGAGTAATATGGAAGTAAATCTGTGTCGCTGGGATTTGAATTTAAAATGCCACTGAAATTTAAATGTTGTATGTTTTTAATTACTGTTTCAGTGTTAAAATATATTCAGAACACATTTTTGACCTAAAAAAAAAATTCATTGTCATTATTTCTACTCAGTTGAAATTTCATTTGTTATTTTCTCTTCAAGCTAAAACCACATTACTATTTCAAAGTGATTACATTTTCAATACTAATTTTCAGTTTAATTTTTCAGTGTGTTAAAAATCTGGGCATAAAAAATTGCCAACCTTTCAAAATCAAACTCAAAGCCTCCTGAGATTTAACTGGCTCTATTTCACCGCCTTAAATTCGCTGCCTAAATTCAGTGTATGTAAAAGCGCGGAAGGGTTACTTCAGGTCACAGACATAGCAATGGTTGTGGTGTCCAAATCTGTGCCAATCCCGTTACGTTTTCTTAGTCACGTGATGTGAGGTGACGCTTATACGGAAGGAAAACCAGCATGGCGAGGGCGACCTTTGGCTAACGCCAACTCAACTACAGAAAATGAAATTTACTAACCTTTACTATTGAGTTAGCGTCATGATATGTATTTTTATGGTAGGAGTATATTAATGTGTTGTTTGAGGGGTTCAGAGATGGCCGAATCTCATGATGTGAGAAGAGGGAGAAGCGACCGGATCGCAGGGAGGTTATATTTCATAACAGGACTATTGTATATTCATCAGGGACCAGAAAAACTAATCAATATTTTAGTTCTTCTTATTCATGGTGTTAAATAAGTCTTACATGGTGACTTCTTGCAGAGGAGAGGTTTTTAAAGTATAATGGTGCTTCAAACACACTATCTTAAAGAGTTCAAAGTGGTTAGGAATCCCTAAGGAACTAAACACCAGGGCCCCCTTCTCTTCTCTTCCATTAGGCACCATAACTTTAAACAGACTGTGGTTTTAGGAACCACTAAGTAAAACTGTTACAAAACTCATCACATGTTTGATGTCTGATAAGACATCTCAAGCATAAAACTTAATTAAATAAGTAAAATATGATGTAGCAGAATTCCATGTAACATGGTGGTGAAGCCAGAAAAATTAAAATGAGGAAATATCAATTAAGAAAGAAAGTTTGTTGAAGTCATGCAACAGCTTAAAACGACAGAAATTCCAGTGAAAGCTTTTCTGACATGGTATCGACATGTGCAAGGGGATAGCCCTGACAACCAGACGATTAGTGTCGGGTGATGACTGTTAAATCTGTGCTTCAACAAGTTACAAAAGTTGTTCTTACAAGCTGTTTCGCTTTTAGCAAGACAAGTTTATTAATTCAATGTTGTTGAGTAGACTCAACAAAAGTGATGGCATAATGATAAGCTTTGGACAGATCTGTCCAGAGCAATGACATCCAGTCAACGCTTGTTCCAAGATGCTTCAAAAGTTTTTCTGTCTTTTTTATTGGGACAACCCTCTCTTATACCACATTCCCCTTCAAATAAATACTCACAAGGATGTGTAAAATAATCCTCCTATTCTAGGTTTGATTTTGTGGGTGTGTTTGGCATTCAACACATATTCCTTTCCAGCACAGAATTGGTGTGGGATAAACATTTTCTTAAAGCTGAAATGCAATTCATTGCTTGTATAAAATGTATGGCACTCATCTGCCAAGATTGGAGGACTTCAGAGTTTATGCCTATGCCTGTGATCAAATATGCATGACAGCTTGTCTTCAAAGGCAAGACAATATATGGCAGAGAAGTTTGCCAGAAACAAGCCAATCACTGCAAACATAAAAGCTGATTCCTAGACTTATAGGATTAATAACTATACATTTAAATGTTCCTATCTCTTTTTATCTTATCTCTTTTCATCAGCTAATGAATCATCAAAAGAGTCTTGTGACTTCCTCAACCACCATTTATCATCTATTGATATGTACTTAAATGTATTGGGAATGTGCATAGAATTAGAATCTGTCTTAATGAGTCATATTTCCCTGCACATCTGTTCATGTCTTGTCTTGAAAGGAGATGCATAAACAATTGACACCAAATTGCCCTGAGGAAAACATTACAAAAGGATCATTTTAACGCATTCATTTAGGATTGGTGTCTGATTACTTAAACATGCACAGGCATCAGGGCAGCACATTGCCAGCTTTAATCAGCTCAAATCCTGTTCAGACCCTTTTAGTAAATATTTTCAAGGGAGAGGCAGTGCAGCAGCTGCATCAATGATGCTGTAAACAAGGTAGCACAGATTTCAATCTCACATTGCAGACAGAAACAGTAACTTACTTCATAGGTAACCTTTATTTTCATCCTGTTACCTTTGGTGAAAATAATCACTAAGGCACGTGAACTTGGATCTAGTGACCAAGTTCACTAGACCGTCACGGTCCAGTTAGATGATAATAGTATTACAAACTCTACAGGTTAGCAGGGATTTGATGAAACACATTTGAAGTCATAATGAAAAGTTTTTTGGCTGTAAAATAATAAATAATTAAATAATAAAGGTAATTTTAATTCCTATTTCTGAAACTAACTAATTAAAGCTGTTTTTTCTAATGAATACAGAATTAAATTTTAACTTGATTCAGAGGATTTCAGCTCCACTACCCCTGACCTATAAGAGGCATTTTAAGCCATCATTTTATTCTACCACCTTTTAGAAACATATATTGCTGCGACACATTCACATCTTTCCTGAAGTACAGAAATTGGGCTTTAAAGGAAAAGTCTGGTCAGCAAGGAATAATCAATCAATCATTATCTATACCTATAACTAATATGTTCACGGTGATTTAATGAATTTAGCGTTAATCAGTAAGAAGATAAAACTAATTTTAGGCGCAATCAATGAATCTGGAGCGGCCATTTTTGCACAAATATAGTAGCACCTCACTCCTGATGTCTTTCGGCAGTGACGTCACGGTCAGGTAAGCCAAGCGCCTTTCTCCCCGCTTTCAATGGGGACTACTAGACACATCTGCAATCAACAACAATAATTTTAGATTTCGAAAGGACTTCACCATTGAAATTTGTGAGAGCTATAGTTAAATTAACAATTCACATGTGCATGGCAGTTGGATGTTGTAAGACATCGGGTATATGTGGGGAAAAAAAGTGTTATTTCACCTTTCCGATTCCTGATCCTCCACGGACGGGTTTGGGATCAGTGTGTGGTTAGGGGTCTTGCTCAGGAACCCAGAGTGCAGGCTGTGGGGATCGAACCAGGTACTTGCAACCTTCTCAGAGTGTAAGTGTGTTTCTCTAACCACTCCCCAGGGCCTAAAACAATTTCCAAACCATTGGTGAAAAATCATATATTGGAAGGCTGCTACTGAAGAACTGCCTGCCTGTATCAAAGACAAATAAAACTGTTACTTTTTCAGCAGTTAAACACATTCTTATCAATGACCAACTTCTTCATTGTTATCCAGTTCATCACAGTACAGAGTCTGCCCTTATCAAAGTGTTCAGTACCATAAATCCAGACTATCAAAGATCCTGCTGCTTCTATTTGACAAAAGTGCAGCATATAACATTTTTGATCAATCCATTTCATTACAGTGGCTGGAAAATGGGGATGGCCTTTCTGGTACAGCTCTTCAAAGATTTCAATCTGACCTAAAGAACAGGGACTATGTTGAACTTTACACCAAAGACCACAGAAATCCCATGTGCCCCAAATGTCCCTGTTAAAGCCTCTACAATTCAATATATAGTCCCCCCTAGCTTATCTTATAACAGCAACAGAAGTTATGGTAACTATGAAGACAACACAATACTACAAAATGAATAATGTTACATATTAAAAAATTGGACTGCTTTCTTCAATTTTTCATACATGACTTCTACTAGATACTAACCCTAATGTTAATAGTGCACTGGATGTGCATCCTCTATAAGTCAAGATGGCAATTCTGTTAACAGAAATTCCTTTCATGAAATCAAAATATATTTAAGGGTACAATTTATTTAGGCCTACTATCAACTACATCAATATATTACAGTATGTGCATCAAATTACCTGAATATATTTTTGTGCTTCACATAATCTGTGATGCTAACTGAATCTTCAGCAACATCGAGGCAAAGTGTTCTGGCTCAGTCCATGACTCCAGAATCTGCCCTTTCTAAAATCCTAAAATTCAGACGGAGCTGGTAGTAGTGACCATTTTTTCCAGTGATTCAAACCGATTGTAACGCAGTGTCGTGACGCAGATGAGACAGAGCTATCCAGCTGTGGGACCTACACCTAACTGGCGACGGAACAGCTGGGCCCAATTGCTGTTTGCCAAGGAGTCGTTAGAAGCCGCTCCCTTGCCATACTAGTCCTACAACTGACCGAACCTGCGCTGTCTCCTGGGCCATGGCCACCCGCTAACTGCTAAAGCGAAGCGTCCCGTTTAAGGCTACTAGCTGAACGGACTGAACCGAGCCAGATCAAACTGAGCCAAGAACACCCTTCCACTCAACCGAGCCCAAACACTTACATTCCTCCTTCTTTCTTCCATCTGATGCTTACTAAGTGCTCTGTTTGGGTGAACTAGGTGGAATGGATAGTTGCGCATGTGTTTGGGTTTTATCTGAAAGAAGAGTTCTGATTCAAATGTTGATGGGTTTTTTTAACGTGCTCCCCCCACACAGCTCCCACCTAGTTGGAGCGCCAACCACTTTGGGAAGAAGAACTTTAACCATACACCACTGACACTTTACGTACAGGAAAAAAATATAATTTTATTATTGTGCCCAATTTTAAAAATGAATTGAAATTAAATACTGACTCATGCAATAAACAGTAATGTCTAATCATATGATTATCTAACTTCTACAGGCTTCTTTTACCTGATGTAATGAGTAAATTTCTCCCCTGTGAGATCAATAAAGTCAATCAATCAATCTTCAGTAAAGGACATCCAAGGACAAGCTGGTCTCAGCTCTCAACTCAAATCTGTAGGGGCGCCCAGGTGTTAAGCATGCGACCCATGTGCAGAGGATTTGGTTCTCAATACAGGTGCCACAAGTTTTAATCCTGGTCTGGTGACCTTTGCTGTATGTCTTTTGCCCCTTCACTAACCTTATTTCCTGTCTGCCTGACATTCAAAAGTTGACCAAAAAAAAGGCCCTTGAAACCTAAAACATAATCTAAGGATGCTGATGAAAGTCATCCAGGTCATAGTCATTCCGTAAAAATTCAAAAAATATCCACTGGACTTGGTTTCCAAGATTTGAAGACATTTTGCCACCTCTCCAGGAAGCTTTCTCAATTCAAATGTCTGTATCCGCAGTGAGATTGAGTCTTTATATAGACAAGGCCTTGTATCGCTTGGAAACATGCAAATGGTAACCAATGAATGGGTTGTTTGGTTCCATCGTTAGCCTGTAATATCTGAAACCTGTCTATGATTCTGAGGGTCGGTCGTTAAGTAGGTATTGTTCACCGGCTGGAGCGGGTAGGTCCCTTGTTCCTCTGTGATGGGGTGGGGGTTTGCTGACATCTTGAAGGGATCATGTCTATGATTGAATTGTATGTTTTTGAAGCTGGAATCTGAGTCTACCACCCTCTGTTTAAAGTTGTTTTTTCTCTCTTAACTTAGATGGCTTCCTTCACGCCCTCTCAAACCACCTATTTTCTTTATCCAGAATGTGAAAATTCTGGTCCTTAAAAGAATCTCCTCTGTCCACAAGGTGTAGGTGTACTGCGGAGTCTTGTCCAGAGGAGGCCAGCAGAACTTCCAGATGTTTACCCCAGAGGAGTTTATGAACAACTAAAACATTTTACATGCCCAGGTTCTACCACCATGCTTGAGAGTCTGCGCAAGGTGTTTTTTGGAATATGTTTTTTTTTTGGTGTCCCTCACTGCTTGTATGAGTCCCAATAAATGGATAATTTTCTTAAATGAGAAGTAAAACCACCTGGTTACCTAAACTGGTATGCCATTGTAAATTTGATAGAGTGAGATGAGCATTTTGTACGTGCTTGCAAATAATCCTTTTTTGTTGTTTGTCGATGCTTTTAAATTCTATCATTTATAACATGTAAAATGAAAATGGACTACGATTCATTATTGTCCTTTGTTGAATATTTTAGTTGGAGAAATGATTGTATACAAATTTGCTTAATAACATTGCTGTTAGCCCGGGCAGTTAGAAGCACAGCACTGTTTCATCATGCTGAAGTGGCTGCACGTCAACTTGCCTCTTTGTCTCTTCCCACTTAATGTTTGTTTCGAGGACAGCAGGATGGATTGCTTATGCATGCAAGTAAGCTGGCAGCAAGTTTGTCTACTTAACATGGATTTGTGGTGCATCTCTGAGCTAAAACTGGAGTCAACATGGAAAGAGGAAGTTTGTTGCTTCAATATCAAGAGATGTGATAGGTACTGATTGATTCTGTATTCTCACACTATTTTTATAATGCTAAAACAAAACCAAAACTGTTTTGCATACTTCAACAAAACACACAAAGCAGGCGAAGAAAAACATGTTTTCACAGTTTGTTGATAAAAAAGGCACAACCCCTCCATGCAACATGATGTGCTTGCTTGTGTTATTTTTACTAGTGTTGTGGTGTAAATATATAGCAGTGAGGAGACCTTTAAGCCCATTGTTGATGTCTATTTTTATAGGCTTTGTAGTAAGACAAACAGGAATACTCTATACCAGGGTTAACCAATTAAAAATTAGTGGGGTCCGAATTGAACCTTTAGTTTCCCTGGTAAAACCAAGTCTGTTTTTAATTTTGTATCTTCCACCAGGCTATCATTCTTAATTTTAACTTCATTGTCCGACTTCTTCTTCTTCTTACATTCAGTGTAATAGTCATTTTGCAAGTTTCTTTTTCTCCAGTAGATCACCTGCAAAAATTAATTGAAGGTGAAGTTTAGGGAGGAAAAATCTATTAGGTATCAAGTGTTGCTATGCAAAGGAAGAACACAGGTTTTTAATATAAATGTAAACTGAATTGAATTCCATTGAATTATGTTTAACCACAAGGCTAATTAACATGTACTGATGTGTCTGTGGTAAAATTTGTTCAAAAATGTATAATAGCTCAAATAATGCATTGTGTTAAAAGAGTTGTATGCTGGCGAAGATTCCCAGTCAACCAGGTCATAGTCATTCCAAAAAATAAAAAAAAAACAAATCCCACTTCACAGCTGATAACAGCCAGTGTTTTCCTTCCAGTGGAAGTTTTTCAATTAAAGATGTCAGGAATGGTAGGTGTATTAGTTTGGCTTTCAAACGCACTCTTATTCTAAACGGGTGGACCTGTTCGTCCTTTTCAATTTTCATGTTTCCTAAACAAAAAACAAGGGTTTGTTGGGTACCTGTATACAGTCTGATGTTGCCATTGGTTTTATTTTTTCAGTTCAACACATGCTTCTCCAATTACCTAATCAGTTTTTGCTATGGAATCATTTACCCCTATGTAAATATACCCTTTTTTTCAGTCTCCATTCTAATCCAATCACCTTGTTTTTTTTTTTTTTATTTGTGCCATGCTATATTTTTTTCTCAGATAGATTAACAACATTCAAGCTTTTGCACATAAATGACTTTTGTCAGCGTTGTCACAGGACAGCTGTGGCTGCAATGTAGCTTTCCACTTTCATGTGTATATTGGTAAATGATTGAAAGAATATTGATAATAAAGATATTTGTATCTTCAATCAAATAGGAACTAGATAAGTAAAGGCTATTTATCAATCTTTCAGGGTGGATTGCAAAAAAGACCTGTCTCCTGTAAAGGCAGCAATATATTGGCTGGTGTTTATATTGGCTGATGCAAGGTAATATTATGTGCATTGCTGGTAAATGAAAAAAAGCAGTAGTCACCTGTCTTGGGATCTTCCTCAGAAAGTATGGTGTTTGATTTTTACAGTCATTCTATGGCATGTTTTTAACATGTGCAATGTTTACCTCCGAGGCGTTGCAGCCCAGCTGAAACACGCACATGTCAAGTTAACTATTGTGGTGAGAACTTGACATTGACCTCCTTTCATTTGAATGGAAATTTCCACGGCTCAATTTTTTTTTTTTCTTTGTATTTTTTTGAGCCTTGTATTGTCATTACACTCTCACAAGTACAGAGCAACGATATTTACTCTCTGCTGTTTGGGGTTAAGGGTCTTGCCCGGGGACTCAGAGTGTCAGTCTGTGGGAGTGGGACTTGAACTCAGAACCTCTGGATTCCAAGCGTCTTGCCCTAACCACTAGGCCGCCACCTCCCTACAACGCTACACTCCTACAAGGTGCCTTACCCTAAACCTAACAATTACAAGTACTGTACATACCTAACCCTAACCGAAACTCAATTCACTCCTCTCAGCCGCTCATCTGATCAGTGCCGCTCAACTGTAAAAAAATAAACTCAATTCACACCTTAGTCCTTAGCCCAAAACCTAAAACAGTGAATTCCCCCCAGGAAATCAAGCAGAGGTGCCCACTAGGATACAGGTCTGAAAGAAATCTTGGCTGTCTAGCCATGAGAGAGAAAAGCTCTATAGCCAAGTTTTATTTGATTAGCAAATTTAACATACATAAGGCAATCCTAAAAAGCATTTAAGCAAAAGAAGCAAAAATAATGATTATTTAGTATATGTACCATTCATAACTGTTGAAACAAAAAAGAACACATGATTACAAGGCAAGAACAAATACAAATGTCCTGGACTATTGTGTTTTGTAAGAGTGAGTGATGGCTGTCTTCAGTCACATGCTGCAAATCAGTTATGGAGCAAGCAGCTCATTAGTTAGACTCTCTGATACAAGATTAAAGTAAACTATTATATTTTTTGTCATATTTTAAATCATGATGATCTGTACTTTTCAGGCTTTTGGAGAGTTTGTTTTGAAGATAAGGAGCATGAAAACAAAATATTGCCTCCCTATATTGAGCACTGCTCCTGGGAACACTAACTCTGCTATCTTTAGGGATCTAAATAGTTTATAGTAGACAAGCAACACACAAAAAAAATATTGTTATACAAGGTTATCCAATGTTTTAAAAATCATCACCAGAATCTGAAAATTGGATGGGAAGATGATAAGGTTTGCATCAGTCCACGAACATGCAGATGCAAAATACAAAGGTGCAGCAGGCACAAACTGTCATGATGGGTTCTCAAAGAGCGACCCAAGTATGCAGAACACCACTGACGGACACAGGAATAAAAGTTCAACAAGTTTATTTTGTTACTAGCACACAGAATGTACTGGTTCTGGCTGGCCGGGCCTGGACACTGGTTCACCGGAGTCTGCGTGAGAGACAGTTCAGTTAGCGTTGCAAGCAGAGATTTTTGATTTCTTGATGTTAACTGATTGTACCTTGAGGGTTCTTGAGGTTAGCTTTGGGAGAGTCACTGTGTGTGGCAGACACCTGGAGAGGAGAAGTTTATCCAGCAGAGGGAATCCGCTTGCTGCTTCAGCGTCTCCGTCCTACCCTATATGAACAGACCTTGGCTTAGGGTTTTCCAGCTCTTAGTCCTGGAGCTGCATGGAAGGATTTTCTATATGGTTCTAGCCGAGGGTTTGGCGGCTGGCCACGAGGGGTTGGAAACAGAAGCAGGTTAGCTCTTCAAGAGCTACTTGAAAAGACACTTTGGGTTTCCTGGAGAACTGGGGAGACAACGGTTAGAATTCCGAGGCTGGACTGAGGAGTCAACAGGGACGCATTCAGAGTCTAGGCTTAGGCGCTGACCAGCTGGATCCAACACTTGGCGTTGGGGAGGCAAGAGGTCCTGAAGACGAAGCTTATATAGTGGATCCTCTGATGATGATCTTGATGGGCTGCAGCTGTGCAGGGAGGCTCACCTGCAGAAGGATCCACGGGACTCTGCTGGAGAAAGATTGGAGACTGCTCCAGCTTTTCTGCCTAAACTTTTACAATTTAGAGACAAATTCTTATTGCATCAGATTTCATATCATGTATTGATTACTTTCGATATTAATATAATAACACAAAAAAAAATTACAACAAATTATTGCCCCAGTTCCTGTCAACCAGAAAGCCATATGGGTAGGTGGGGTTTGTAAATTAAGATTCCTACTTTTCTCATTCAGTAATGCTCTCCAGGTTTGTTGCTTATTCAAAAGCCTCTGCACATAAATTAAACTATCCGTGATTCAACATCAGAAATAAAGTTTAACTAATTATCTAATACAAGAGATTGCTTGGGTTCCTGCCTGTTTGGTATCCCAGCTTTCTGTGCAGAAAAAATACTGAAAATACTTCATTGTATTCAAACACAACAAAATGCCACACATTACACGGCATCTGACTTTTACTAAACCTATAGAAGCAGTAATACCAACAACACAAAGTTCCCTCAGCACACAAGTGCTGGAGAGCACAACTGTCACACAAGTAATCATGAATGGCAGTAGACATGAGGTCAAGTATGAGATAGCTCCGTCTATATGGAAATGCAAAACAGAGAAAATTAAGCTCCAAAGGCAACATTGTGAAGCAAAACGTTACCTTTGCTGTAGCATTTTGCCTGATCAGCAAACCTTAAGGCAAATACCATTGGGAAGAATTTTTCCATATGTAGACAGAAAAGTTATTTCAGGGGTGTAACAGAGAAATTGACCTTAAAGTATATCCTTTCCACAGACAGAGCAAAGTTAATAAGGGACACATTTAGCTTGCTTGTGAGCTAATTTGTGTCTGATGCCTTTTGGTGTGACAAATAGTGGTTTAGAGATAGAGATATAGTAAGTTAAAAAGAGGGTAAAAATGAAGCAAGTTGTTATTACGCATGTTTTTATTACTGTATGATCAGGCTCGGTATGAATATCTGCAGCCTATGCCAGCACATTTCCTAAATTATATTTATTTCCACTTGTTTACATATTTAATCAAGCAACACAGGCTTTTTTCTAAGCTAATCAAAGCAAACACTATAATTATGAGAGAAAATACGTTTTTTTTAACCTTTTTGCAAATGAATAACATCTATTTTCTATTAATAACTGTTTTTAACTGTTTTTTAAGCCTCCTATTCTTTGGAATTTATGGTAATCTGGATCTGATCTTTTCATGGAATGATCTGAACACAGATTCGATTTTTTTTCCAATGCGAATACTGTACAAAACTATGTGGTCCTGAATCCCATACAAATCTGATCTTTTCAAATGTGACCAGTGTCTGAATGGATGAAACACCTGTGATAAAGATCTCGTAATTATGAGAAAGATCTAGTAATTATGAGATAATATCTCGTAATTATGAGAAAAGATCTCGTAATTATCAGAAAGATCTCGTAATTACGAGATGCTGATTTGGTAATTATGAGATAAGCTGTTAGAATTTTTTTCTTTGTGAATGCAATACGCTTCCGTAGGATTGTTATTGACATCTGATGAAAATATCATGTCAAAAGTTCTCTAGAAATATATTTACTCAGAAAAATGCTGGTGTGTTCAATACATATTTTACCTGCTGAAAGTGCTGTCCCTCTGGGTGGCATTTGATGTAAATGCATTGCATAACAAAGTTATGCTATGGACTAATCTTTAGTTTAAAGTCTCTTTTACTAAACAGGATGCATATACTAAATCACAGAACTGCAAAAAAAACACTTCAACCAGAGCTAGTTTAATAATTAATAATTGTAGTTAAAAATGTAAAATAGCCTGTAATTTACATTGATTTCTTAACGCATTAGATGCAAAGCACGTTTTTACCACATTAGTAATGAAATTACATTTCTAAAATAACATTTTCATAAACTGCAAACTCTGATTGATCTGGCCCCACTTAGTCATTTCATTATGCTGTTCCTTCTTAAAAAGATAAGGCCTTATTTTTAGTTTGGAGATTGTGAAGTGCCATCATTATCAGTTTAATTATTTCCAGAGAAGAGTGGCTTTAATGAATAAAATGTCTACATGCTGCATAGTGATTCAGTCTTATTCAATGATGGTGAAATTAAGCTTTCCAGAGAAACAACTTCTCATGGACTGGTGAGGAAACATACAATCTATTGGAAAGTTGGCATTAACGGTAAATTTGTCATGTTTTTGCTGCAGATGTGTGAGGTGGTAATTAGATTGATGAAATTCTGAATGAAACTGATGTCTGTTTCTTGAATGAAAGTTGGTAAACTCCTTGTTTTTATTTGCAAATATCCCTGCAATCTTGTGGAAATTCATAAAGTTCAAAACTGAACAAAAACAATTTCTGATTCTAGTTTATTTTTAACTATTTTCTGTAGCAAGACTTTTTTAGGCTTGCCCCAATTTATTCTTACAACTGATTTCGTGATACTGCAGTAACACAACACGGCTAATAATATAGCTTGTTTCTCATTTTATTTCAGAAGTTCAATATCACCAAAGACTGTAGTTAAATACCTGAAGGCAGTAATACGCAACTTTTCACCTTAAGGCAAAAGAGTACATTAAGAATGCCATTTTTTGTCCCCTCGGGTGCGTGACTTAGGCCAACACTTGTCACTCAAATTGATGTACTGCTGAGGTGACATTTAAGCCTGAGGCTACAGTAATACAGAACTACTTTGGACACTTTAAACACAGACATAGGAAGTTCACTGGAAAAATAGGTAAAAAGTCAACGGCATTTATATAATTAAAAAGTTTAAAGGATTAACTATCAACAGTGACAACTCTTTTATTTTTCACAATCAATACCACTGGAAAAAATTATCTAGAAATAAGTCCTAAAAATAATCTGAAATTAAGTGTATTTACCCTAATTTGAGTAGGTAAATGAGATAGTTTGCCAATGGAATGAGTATGTTTATTCTTAAAATAGGATAATTAGATATATGAACTTGAAATAAGACAATGCAATTGTATTTTCTTATTTTAAGTGTAAATTGTTCCATTGGCAAAATGTCTCTTTTACCTCCTTTATCCAAGAACAAATACACAAACTTTAAGAAAAAATGACTTACCTAGATTTAGATTTTTTCCAATGTAGGACATCAGTTTGTTAAAAACATATTCTATGTAGCTGGTCTATCTAAAACACTCTCATTCACCCTTCTGTGCATAAAGATGAATAACTTGCTAGATTTTACAGTCTGTATCTGGGGCAGTCTTTTTCTCAAGTCACACTAATGAGCCGATTTGAAACAATGACATTGAACACAATTGCTTGCTGTGTGCCAAACCTTAGCTACAAATTAGCTACGAGTTCAAAAATCTGTATTTACATGGACACTGAATGAAATGATCCGATCATGACGTGAGTATACATGTACCAAGCGTTGGATCAGATTAAATTTTGCTACGTGCAGAACTTCCCCTGCCAAACTTGCGAGTTCTGTCAAACGCCTGGTTTCATCTGCGTCTGGTTCAAAATCCAGGCTGACGAGCTTAGCCAAAAGAAAACGGAGAGAGGAGGGAAAAAGCGGCTTGGCAGCGGAAATGTAGAGAAAATGTATGAGAATGGCGGCGATTGAAGCGGCGTGGGAGGCGAGTGGGGAAGCTGTGGAGAGAGAAAAGAGGAAGAGGAGGAGGATAAATTCCCTGCTTCCTGCAGCTTTAAATGAACTTTAGTGTATAAGTCGGCGCTCCTAGACCTCTCCGCAGCCATGTTGTTCACTGCGCAGAGCGGTATTTTACCAGTGGTTTTCTATTGTTGCTGACAAGGCGGAAAAACGTCACGCTGGACGTGCGCACATACGCGCAGTGAAGATTATCGCGCACTCTTAAGATCCGATAGGTGTTTACGTGGACGCTAATCGGAATGGTATGCATCGGCAAAAACCACCTCTCTCTTTTCGAATTAAATTTAGATCCGATCGGACAGAATCGGATCCCGGAATCTTCAGTCTGACTATGTTTACATGAAACATTTTAATCGGGATTCCAGGCCTTCAATCCGACATTAGTTGTGTCCATGTAAACGTAGCTAATGACATTGAACACATTGCTTTTGCTGTGTGCAGAGCTTAGGATCAAACTGCCAAACTTCTGGCAGGAGGAAATCAATCTGTGCAACAATCCATCGATACTCTCATTACAGAAATGCTCAGAATTAAAGGTTTTATATGGTTAAAAAAACCTTGAATTTTATGAAACCAAAATATTATACTTTCAAACTTAAAAAAAAAAATAACACAGGTGTAAAAGCAAGAGCATGATATTTTGCTGAAGCTGCACAGAAATTTGGATGTAAAATAACCAATGCACTTATAAAATAGACAACTTGTTTATATGCACCGTGTATTAACAAATATCATCAAACAAATATCTATGGGAATTTATGTAATCTTTCCATTCTTTTAAAAGCAATAAAAAGGGATAAAAAGATTTTTTGGTGTCTCGTTTTCTCACTGTTTTATGCAAGCGTTCACAGAGTATTTCTAACCAACTTTTTCGGACAAAAAAAGGAACTACTGCTTGAAAGTTCTTAATTACACATACGCACAAATATTTCTTAGGCAAACAAAGGATTTCTAGAAAAAGATGTACAACTTGTAATTGATGCTCTGCCTAAGTTGTAATTACTGGGAAGCCTTTTATTTCTAGCTGAAATGACAAACACAGCAGCTATTTGTGTTTAACAAAGCTCTGTTCAATAAGGTCAATAAGCTAGCAGCTCAAACTTTGGTGGGTTGATTTTTTTGGCCTGGACTATTGCAACTCTCTTCCTAATTGCTTTTCTTTCATGATGCCTGGTTGCATTTTGGTGGGCCTTGCTCTTGTACAGATTAGCAGCTTGTCTATTAACATTTGATTAAGGTTTGGAGAGGTATAGAGAAATAAATAATGGTGGACCCACTGGTACTATAAGTCACAAATAATATAAGATTTCAGATTATTAGTATTTTTTGTTAACTGGAAAACATCCATGATTTGTTATGGCTTAAGACTGTCAATAAAGCTAAGTTTGCAGTGAATATTGGGAGCTAAGGTCTGTCACAGACAAATTAGAAAATTAATCAAGACTTTATGTTAGGAATCCAGTTTACATTGTGGTGTGGGTTGTGATTTTGTGTTTTCTCATTCCAGCACCAGGTGGCCTGTTCTTGTTGAGATTCCTCCACACACACCTGCGGCTGGTGGCTCATCACTGAGGAGTATTTGAGCAATATGGACTGTCACTGCTAGGTCTGGTGGCAGGGATTGCGCTTCGTCCGTAATTCGATGCAATCTAAAACTGGTTTTGCTTAGATAGAAAAGTTTGAATCAATTTGACTGTAGTCTGGTTGAACTGTAAAGTGCCGCCCAGGGAGATGATGGTATTTGTCAATTGTTGCTTCATATATAAACTGAATTGAATTAAGATTGAATTGATCTAGGGGAATGCAGAGAGTCAGAACTATTGCTGACTTTAAAACGTTTATGTCCAAAGTATTAGTAAGAATTTAGGGCTTATGAATTTAAATTTGTTAAAGTGAAGTACTAAAGATAATGCAGATTTTGAAATCATAGCTTAGTGTTAGAAACAACAAGTCTCACACAAAATGTTTTGTTTGGGAAGGAGAAAGGAGATTCCTCTTGAGCTCCAGGGTGTACTTGTAGCAAGCTTCAGTGTTATTATCTGTCACCTAGGTAAACAGGGTTTGGGAGCTCTGCTTCTTTCTGAAGGAGCTGTTACACTTAGTGTATGACAAACTGTAGCCCATAGCAGCAATTTATTGCTACTTTCACAGCTTGCTGCTAAACTATCACACCTGCCTCTCTTTAGGGACAGACTCTTCCTCCTCCTTAGCTGTCTGCAATGGTGTTCAGTTTTACCTTTTGTGTCGCTGTCATTTGGTACATCTTGTAACTGGAATAATAAATTCATTTATATATATATATATATATATATACACACACATATATATATGTGTATAAGTGTTGACTGTTGACGGTTCATCTAAAAGATGTGTAATGTTAACTGGCTTGTTAGCAATTCTTCACTTCATCTAGAATACAAATCTTGTCATGGTATACTTTCTTGCGTACTTTCTTATAAACATATCCCTTGTATTCATAAAAGTGAGTGTAACCCACCAAAAGTTGTACCAAGTGGTTGTTTTATAAATCGCACCAATCCCCACCAATATGCACACCTGCCAAAACCGCTATAAAGCCTTAAAATCACTCTCTCTTTCAGAAGTTTAACCTCATAATTGTAAAAAAGGGAAAATCCCATCCTTTGATTTGGAAAGAATAGAATAGAATAGAATTGAATAGAAAAGAAAAGAAAATCCCTTTATTATCCCACAATAGGGACATTCTGTTGTTACAGCAGCAAAAAGACTATAGGAAAAATGGTCAAACAAATATGGACCTTAGAAAAGTGCATAAGAATAACATAATAGTGATAAGTTAAAGACTAAACAAATAAAGTACTGTACTGTAAAGTTTTTTGAAAATATAAATACTTTGTACCTGGACAATAAATAACTAATAAACAGCTATAGACATTTTTAGAATAATGGATATTTGAAAACAGAAGCAAGATCAGAGATGTGCAAAAGCACAGCAGCATGATATTTAACTAAATAAGATAGAAACTGTGCAAAATCAGCATGAATGTAACAACTTATTTAGGTTGTTGGGTGGTGGTGGTTCTAAAGTTTTGCAGCTGCTGGGATAACGCTCTGTTGTGCATTTAGGGTGCAGCAGTCTGTCACTGAAGGAGCTTTCTAGTTCTGCAACAGCTTCAATCATGGGGTGGGATACGTTATCCAACAGAGATGTTAATTTACTTACAATCACAGAACTGGACAACATATTCAGCTGCTTTCTCTCAACTACAGATAAGCCACTGCTCCAACAGACTGCTCTATGCATATTTTCTGTAGGAAGATGTATCCAGATGTATAGTTTCTTGAATATTCTAGTTTGTACAACCCACTTTTGTTCACAGGAGAGCACGTAGTCTTCTCTTATAACATCTCAGGAAGTTTTAGCAAACAATCAATCAGTCAATCCTTTCTATCCTTTCCAGGTCCCAACAGCATTTAAAACAGCATTTAAAATAGATCTTAGGATTGTTAGGCTTTTAGAACAAGACTTGTTCTCTGTTAGGTGTGTCCATCATATTTATACCATAGAGCAATGGTTCTCAATTTGTTCTTTTTTTACAGGGCCCCCCTTTTGGTTTACTTTTGGAAGGATTTTACGCTCTGCTAAATCAAGTATGGTGCAACTCTGGATAATTAACCATCAAAGATGATCATCTGTTGTTTGGGGCCTGGCCAACTTTTTACAAGAAAAAAGGTCAAAGTTCAGTATATCGGCAGTTCTGAATATTAAAGGAAAAGGGCAACCTCAAAATCTTCTGAAATTCTAAAGGTCATTTTATTCTTACTGTCAAATTAATAAATGGTGTAGTTCCAGGCATGGCTAGTATGGTTTTAACATGCACAAATAACATGCAAGTCAGAGCAGGAGGAACAATAAATAACTGTAATGACTAACTAATGACTATGACAATTAAACTTTTTTTTTTATTATTCCTTTATTTAACCAGGAAAAGTCCCATTGAGATTAACAATCTCTTTTTCAAGGGAGTTCTGGCCAAGACAGCGGCAAAAGAATACATTACAAATTACATTACAGTTTACAATTACATCTATCTATAATAGAAATTCATAAAACAGTTTCAAAACCATAGATCTCATTTTGAAACCTTTGAGGAATCACGTTTAAAATATTCGATTGGGAATCAAATCCTTCAACTTCCAGTCTTTCTGAAGATTGTTCCATGCTGTGGGGGCAGAGTACTGAAAAGCTGTCTTTCCAGCTTCAGTGCGGACACTAGGTACAGAAAGAAGCAAAGACTCTTGAGAACGTAGAGAATACAGTCCAGCCGCTCTTGGTTGAATGTACTCACAGAGGTATGAGGGGAGCAGACGCAGAATACCCTTATAAATGATCATATACCAGTGAGTAAGTCTACAAGTCTCTAATGCTGGCCAGCCCACACGTATGTAAAATTCACCGTGGTGTGTGCGAGGCTTACTGTACAATTTGTGATAAATCGTAGGGAGGCATGGTAAACTGAGTCAAAAATTTTTAGAACTTAAACTGGGGCATTGATAAAGATTGGGTCACCATAGTCCAGAAGGGACTATAGACTAATGACAATAAATAACTAACTAATGACTGTAAAAAATCAAGTTTTGAGATATTTGGACAGTTTTTGTAATAAGGTTCTTAGGCTTAAATAATTTGTAAGTAACAATAAAAATATGTGAAACAAAGGATTAAGGACAAGTTTATGAATCCTAACCTAATAAAAAATGCCCTAGTATAAAAATGAACTTGAATGAAATTTAATTTCAGATTAATCATCTGATATACTTCTGTATTAGCCGGTTGCATTTACATATTTATTTTAAATTATATGTCAATATGAGCAACATTCAGCAACATCATACAATTATTACTTCTAAAGAAAAAAAAATCCTTTTGCTCCTATCTGTGTAGAATACTAAGTGATGAGTAGTTACTATGTAATTTATCTTCCTTTCTCTTCTTCTGTGAGAACACAGTTTCTGTCCGTCTCATGTTCTCACACTGAACAATGTTTTGTGTTGACTTATGTTCAGGCACAAAAGATGGATTAGGTAGGATTAGTAAATCAATAGACAGCAGCTGTTGTTCAGTTTTAGTCTTAAACAAGTTAATCGCCACTAAAGTGAGAGGACTACTTTGTTGTCGGATAACAACATTCCAGGTAGAAGAAACATTGCAGTTATATCGTACTTGTACTGTTTTTCTTTTTGAGAAATTTCGTTGCACCCCTGTGGAGCAATGACAAATAAAGAATTCTGATTCTGATATCCCTGGAAGATCATAAGCTTTATAAATGGAGGTTCTATAACAATCAGAACCAAATTCTGCAGGGGCAGCAGATTCTGCAACAGCTTCTGCCCCACCGCCACCAGACAGCAAAAAAAACTCTAAATCAAGTCAGAGTCTGCACCACACTGATAACACCAAACCAAAAAGAACTCAACTAAAAAAACTTTTTATAATACTTTTGTGCATCATATATATTTGTCTTTGCAATTCTCTGAACTTCCATATCAATGCATTTTGCTCCAAGTTTTTTTTCTCCCACACTGTTGACATTTGATCATTGCTGCACTTTATCAAATAGAAATGTTAATTTGACTGCTAAACTGCTGCCCATTTACTGTCTGAAAGCTGTACAAAAGGACATTTCATTTTGTATACAATCTGTGTATAAAAAATGACAATAAACGTTGTGTAAGTCTAAAAAGAAAAATCTTAAAATGTTATTTGGTAATGTGTAAACTTAGTTCCAAGACGGAAAAAAAACATGTAAGATAAGTAAACAATTCATTTTCTTTAATTTACTGTTTTCTGTTGTTTTTCGCTGTTCTCCCATTATCTTTTTATTGTTGGTACTTGTATCTTATTTGTCATTTTTATTTTACTTTTATATTTCTGGACTGCATAGCAGTTTTGTCACTTTTGGTAATGCTTATAAAAGAGGACTTATCGCTCTTTAAGCAGAGATTAGTGTTAAGATTACTTCTTTTTTGTTTTGTTTAGTTTTACCAAGGTCACATTCACATGGGGCCGAATGAGGAAACTGTTGTGTATGAAACACCGGGTCAAAAAGAAAATAAATATTCAAGT
>JAGKQL010000035.1:1483966-1506532 GCA_018398635.1 Cyprinodon brontotheroides
AAAAAAAAAACACAGTCAGCCTTCAAATTGTGACAAGGAGGGCCAAAGTGAAATCTCCTACTGAGTTGATTACTAAAAAAAGCTTACAGTAAATGCAAACTTTTTTGGTCATAATGGGGCAAAATGTATAGATCACTTTTGTAATTACCACTGACAACTAGGAGGGATGAGGTAGCATACAAAGAAAACTCCATCCCCAGCTCAAAGCTGCAACATAATTTTATTTTTTGTCGTGAAAATTATTATTTTTTTAACTAAGAAGGTATTAAATGAGTAATAAGTGAAAAACCATAAAAACTGTGACTGTAAAATTAGCCATTCTAATTTATTGCCCAGTATGATGTAACAGTTCCTACAAATAACCGGTCCTCTCAATGAACAGTGTCTGATTTTAGTCTTTCTCATTTCAAACCTAGAGGTACAGTGGTTGAAGTATTTTATGTGGTTGGTATTTTATTTTAAAATATTTTAAGCAGACCGCAAACATAGGAGCCAGCAAGAGAAGCAGAAGAGATATGGTCTCAACTATACCTTAGAAACCTTTCAACTGGCTAAATCATCTTCACACATCATGTTAAATTTGTTTTAGTTAAAAAGCCTAAAGTAAACTTAACCACTATTTAACAGTAGTGAATAGTTTTTATAGTGTATTTTATAAATTGTGTTCCTCATATTTATTGCTTTTATTATATTAACATACATCCAACCAAAGAGTCTTCGAATGTTAATTGTGTACTCTATGCTGTCAGACAGAAAAAAGGTCTCCAACAGAAGAAATTATAGTCTCATTTCCAGAAATTGCACAAACCCATTTAGCATTATCTGTTTACATCTATTACATTAGGTGTGCCATTAGCCAAGACAACTGCTGTGAATGCATAGTCTTGCCAGCACAAATGTGGGTGTGTGATTGTATGGCGCAGCGTGGGTGCAAAATATGTTGAGGAGATGGTATTCATGGATGGCACCAATAATGTCTGCATGAAACTTTGCAAATATATTTGCTGAGTACTCAAGTTTGATTAAAGTTGTTAAAAAGGAAGAATCTTGTGAAATGATCTTTAGGAAGTTGTCATTGTTATCAAATGCCTCTGTATTTTATTAGTATTGTTAAAAAAATCTAAACACTACCTTGCAGGAAAAGACCGTTTTTATAGTTTGCAAGTATTCCTCTTCGCCTTATATTTGCTAAGTAGTAAATGTACTTTCCATCCATCTTCCGTCATGCTTATCCCAAGCGGGGTCGCGACGGGTGCTGGTGCCTATCTCACATCGAGAGAGGGGGGGGTACACCCTGGACAGGTCTCCAGTCCTTTCGCAGAGCAACACAGAGAAAAACAGGACAAACAACCATTCACACACACTCACTCCTAAGGAGAGGTCAATTAACCTAACAGTAAGGGTTTCGGACTTGTGGGAGGAAGCCGGGGTACCTGGAGAAAACCCATGCATGCTCAGGGAGAACATGCAAACTTCATGCAGAAAGACCCCAGGTCTCGAAGAAAACCCAAAAGCCGCACTTAGATCCTGTTTGCGAAATTATTTTCCTTGATGATTAATTTTCTTCAGTTGTGTATAATGTAAATGTCTGGAGCCTCTTTTATTTTTTTTTTTTTATATACAGTGTCCTGCCTGGCAATGTGGCAATAAGAATAATTGTCTTGATGCCAAAAAAAGAGCCCAACAGATTTACTTTCACAAGTGGAGCAGTATGGCAATTGCCACATTGTACCACTTGTTTCATGCTATATAAATTGCTTTATTAGAATTATGCAGGGAGTTTTACAGTTTATATGTGACACTGCAATGTAAGTAGAGCAGAAAAACAAGAAGAAAAAAGGAAAAAAAAAAAAGAAAAGAAAAGATGAAAAAGAAAGAAGAGATAGAAAGGACACAGACCTACAAAACATTTCAGTATAATTCATCACCTGTAACGAGATGAAAAAAGAACAGCACAACCGAAGAGAACTTACATGGTACGAGATATACAATAAAGCAACACCTTGAAACTATCAAGCTAAAGTAATATTATTAAGTCTGACATGGACTCTGTGTTACATGAAGATATGAATGTGGGGAAGTGAATCTGTATGGAAGTGAATCTCTGAGTACCTGGAGCCAAGCACCTGTAGTTGTTTGTGAGGGTGAACTTGTGCATGTAAAGCTTTATCCATAGAGAAAAAATGCTTCATTTCAATCATTGATTTCCTTCAGTTGTGTATAATGTAAATGTCTGGAGCCTCTTTTATCTCTATATATTTTCCCATGCTTTTGCTCCGTTTTATCAATGAAAAACAGGTTTTAAGTCTAACTAATTTCTATAATTTCCATGCATACTTAACAGTTTTTGGCAGCCCTGGTAGAGAAGCATAAAACAAGTTTAAACAAATGTATTGTTTTGACTGTTAATTTATCTCTAAGATTTTAAAAAAATCAGTTTAATGGAAAATTATTAGTGACACATAATCTCTGTTGAATCCATCCATCATCTCTCTCTCTCTCACACATGTACATATACTATATATATATATATATATATATATATATATATATATATATATAATACACCAGCAGATGATGAGGTCTCACACACTGAGTAAGCACCCAAGTGGCAACTTTCATTAAGACATGTCTGGCTCTGCCAGCACAACGCGGTCGAAGCTTCATAAACAGGAAAATTTAACGTCCTCTACAGACACATTGGAGAAGCTACTAAACCCCATTGGAAAGCCCTTTTTTGCTTGAGTCTTAACTCTGAATTCTCCTGCAGTGAATTCTAAAGTAAACAACTTTTATCTCTCGTCAGCGCAGTAGCAGCTGTGTGATGAGGTGAAATGCTGAGAAGAAAAAAGGGTTGGTCACAGAAGATACACTACACAGTGTCTGCTCACTAAGAAAGGCCCGTTGAACCCGATCAAACATGGACAGAGTCACAAAACAATTTTTTGTACTGTATATACAATGATATCAGCTGCTGGAATAAATACAAAGCCACATTTAAAATACTATAAAAAAAGACAAATCAGCACCCTATCACACACCAGCTGGAGGTCCAGCTACTATATTATTTATACAACCTCAGAAAATGTCTTTACTAATCATATTAAAACCAGTTTGTACTTTCTTATAATCATCTCATCAGCTTGAATTTTACAAATATTATAACATGAAATAAATGAAGCCAAAACTTGGGACTGTTTTCAGATTTATGGATCTCCTCGTTTTAGCTTTGCACCATAGGGAATAAAAGCTTGACCACATTCTGTTTGCAGGCCCCCTACCACCAGCAGCACCAACTTATTGCCACCACAAACTTCCATGTTTCTCCTGGGAGGTTTAGCAAGCTGTTATAACTTTTACCAGACTTTATTTTAGTTTAACTGTCCTGTCCTTAAGTACAGAAAACTGCCCCCCCCTCAGATGCACTTAAAGTTGGTTTTATGGCTTCTTTCATTATGTAGGCTACAGTGGCTCCTGCTGCAGTGGGGATTAAAGAAAAAAAAGGAGGATAACACAGTAGGTTGAAACTACTTCTGAAACAGCATTCTTACACAGTGCAGCAAACAGCTTGACATTTAATCTGTTTCGCTGTATTAATGTTGAACCCTGTGGAAGGTTGGAGAGCTGTTGTATGTTTTGGTGCAGCATAAATATGTGATCTTGTCAAACAGGCTTTATCACAAAAACATGCTGAAGATGTGACTGGCTCAGCTTACGGGTTCTCATGGGATCTCTTGCAGGACGCTTTGCATAAACTTTGATGACGATGATAAATAAAACAGCTTGTCATTTAGCCGTATACTACCTGCCTTCTATATATCCCAACTACATGAATGGGGCATATAAAATGCCAATTGCCACTCTCAGCTTTTCATGCTCAGCACCCAGTTAAGGGTTTGGCCATCTGTTTCCACCAAAATGACCTTTCTCTTAACTGCCTAAATTAGAGGAGAATGAGGAAGACTGGCTGGATGCTCACTCATGTCCGATTCTAATATTGAAGAAACAAATGTTATTTACAGTGACAAATAGCACCGGGGAGCTATGGCTGTGTCAGCTGCTTTGCACCTGGCTGTTTTGAACACCTGCCCAGAGCCAGTTTGGTTCATTGCAAATGGATAAGGTGAGCTTTCTATCCTGGAAAACCTTTCCTATACAGACAGCAGAGTGCAGGATGCAAACCTGATCCAATCAGTCGCTACACCACAGTCATTTTCCTTCTCTGATATGAACTTCTTGAAGTTGAATATGAAATGCTGTTAAGTCAAGGAAAGATAACAGACTTAGCCATTATAAATCAAGGGTAGAAGATTAATCATCAATCTAATCCTGTCCATGTGTACCAACTGTTAATTTCCTTTATAGAAATACTGGACAATATTAAATATTTGCAGTTAAATGGGATTTGCCATGAGATATAAAAAAGAAAATAAACAAATGACCTTAAACCAGTAAATGCTCATTTATTCCTTTTTATTTTGCACTGTTTCCACAGATTTGGTATTCACTCTCTGCACAGCTAATCAGACCATGTTGTGTGTGAATTGTTGGAGTATTATTCAGCTATCAAAGCAACTCTTTTGCTTAGAGAAATATTAAGGATAACACTTTAAGGGGTGGATTGTGTTCGCTGTCATTCACTTTCCTAATTAAAGCTTTTTGTCAGGGTGGCATAAATGCATAAAATACAGATTGGCATCTATTTATAATAAACCGTTCATCTGATAAGGTTGTTAGTGTACACGGGAGATTACATCACAGGAATTATTATTTTACTTTCCAGAAATTAGTTTTCCACTAAATCTCAACACAACATACCCTCACTTGCATAATGCAGTAATTACATATCCTGGGAATAATTTGCCTTACAAAATTCAAAATGTGCAGTTTTAAAAAAAACAGATATGTTGTCTGCAGTTGATTTGTTGATGTGTTTAAAAGATATATCCATCATCAGAAAACATTTCATTTAATCTGGTATTTTTGGGGATAGAATAGGTAGATAAAAATCACATGTTAACGTGTTTATACAAAACTTTTCCACTTAACTTATTTGTCATTTTGTCAATTTTTTTTAGAGAGTAACATACTCAAAGAGGTGCAAAAGAACACATAGTTTTCCAAGTGTGAAAGTATATGTATTTGTCTTCTCTCCCAGAAGGTTAACAGAATGTCCTACTACTATTTTTATTTACTTTTGCAAGTTCAAATGCTATATAACAAATTTTTCTCTGCCAGCATTGCAAATGTTGAAAATTCTTTGCAAAGTAATTCACGTCAAGATCAATTAGTCAATTAATTATTAAATTTTACTGTTCCTTCTAAGGAGAAGCCTCCTTATAGTAGAGTGACACCACAACCATTGTTTACTCTCGAGGTGGTTTCTTTTTTAGTATTTCCTGCCAACAAAACATCAGATAAAGCCTTGAAATGTTTATATTTTTGTATCATTTTAATCTCATCTTATACATAGACTTGTGTAACAACACAAATAGTGCGAAAGTTAAGGGGTTGTGAGTACTTAAGGAAATAACTGGCCAAAAAAAAGGACAGGAACACCCAAGTGCTGGATTAAACACAGGGTTGTGAAAATAGAATATTCTTTCCAAAGAATTGTATTGTGTAAATTCTGCTGCCACGTTTGGTTCACAGCCTAATATTTTTCCTCTTTCCTGAACAGAAAGGGGGAATCTGGGGAAACGCCAGCAGCCATTGTTCATTTGATAAGAGACAAGCTCAAAGCTATGATCCACACTGAAACAGAGCAGAATATCTCCTCTTTGTCTTCCTGTTCTCTTTTCAGCTGGAACAAGCTGTAGCAAAAAACTTTTGACAGGCTGCCATAGCTATCTATAAAAAATGTATACTTGTTGAGTAATACTGGCACCTTTGATTAAGTTTTCCAAAACTATGATATTTTTTTTCAATAAAAGAAGCCATTATAAATTCCAGTGTTTACTGACAGTGGCCAAGAGACTTTATCGGTCATTGTGGAGGTTATAGTGTAGTTGTCAGTGTGGTCGGTGACTTAGCCAGTGGGGGGTAAGAGGTTTTAGGGTCACCCACATGCCTTTAGGAATGTGTGTAATGAAGCTATGGTCACAGCTGATGCTTCCCGGGTCGCCCTCCAGTTAAGACCACAAATAAAAGGTCACTTTAGACTAAAAATTGGTCTAGTTTTAATGAGAGTGTGGTTCCTGTTTTTCTGCATCATGATAAGTAGGTTACACTGTGGGTTAACCTTACCTTGCAGGATAACCCCCCAGATTGGGAGCGGATGACATATGACTTTGAGTGAGTATTTTTGACCACCAACCTCCTTTGTCAACGTACCCCTCTACAGGCAAAAGCACATCTCATCAAGTAATGTATAGCACCAGTACAATGAACAATGAAGGGTAGCCCTGGGGTAATCAATAATTTGAGCCACCAATCTGTTCCAGGTGCTTTATGATGTGACTGAGGTAATTATCACCAAATCAATAAAAGAGTTTGTTGTATGGATGAATGGGAGAGAGAGAAGGGTAATTGGTTTCTCTCGCTGCATCCCTTTCATGTATGTGTTTTACTAAGTCAGGGGATTTAGAAATTACTCTCGGCCCATGCTGTGATTATTTTTTCCTTTTTCATCTGGACTTAGGTTCAGTATTTACAAAACCTTATAAAAAGCACTCAGATTTAGTAGCTTTCATTTGATTTGTTTGTTTTATTTCTTTATTTTATCTCTTAGACAAAGGGCTAAGAGCAAATACCAAGCTAGTTGATGAGTGATTGATGATGATTTTATGGTGTGTCCAGCAACCGTTCTACACTGCAAGAAACGATCTAGAAATAAGTAAACATTTCTTAGCTTAATATGGCACTGGAAATAAGACAATGCAATTGTGTTTTCTTTATTTTAAGTATAAACTGTCTTGTTCCATTGGCAAAATGTCTCTTTACTTCCTCAATTCAAGAACAAATGCACTTATTTTTAAGAAAAAATCACTTATCTAGATTTCAATTTTTCCAGTGTAGTGGTACTCCTTGAAGTACTTTTAACATTTTTATAAATACAACACTGCAAAAAATTCTACAACAGTAAAAAAATAAGGAAGTTCAACCAACTCTGAGTTAAGAAGACTCTGAGTTGACTTTATCCTGAATTGGAAACTCTGAGTTTGGAGTTTCAGAACAGCTGAAGCGAGTTGGATCAATCAACTCTAAATTGACTGACTCTGAGTTAAGCGTGTGCACCACAACTATAAAAAGCCATTATCAATGGAGCACAGATATTACGAGTCACCATGGCAACAGCGTCAGACAAAAAAAGGTGTGCATATTTCTCACCAGCAGAACTGGATGTGCTTATGCAAGCATATGCAGAATTTGAACATGTATTTAAAAAAAAAAGCAACACGGCTGCAGCGGCGAAGGAGAGAGAGTTAGCTTGGGTGAAAATAGCTGCTCGAGTCAATGCGTAAGTTTACATTTTAATTACTTTTATACAGTGTTGGGTGTAATGAATTAAGTTACTTAAGTCATATAAATACTGTAATTAAATTAAAGACTATAAAACAATAGTGGATTTAATATCAAATTTTAAAAGGTATATTTTGATTTGAACTTTCTCCCTCTAGTTACACACTTTGGTCAATTTAAGATTAATTCATGCAATTGAATATTGTTTATTTGAAAGCATTAGAAGTGCAGTTTCTTGTCTCTCCTTGTATTGTTCAAGTGGTTGAGGTTGATTTGGGATTTAGAAAGTAATTAATAAGTAAGTAAAACAAATTAGTAAGTAGACCAATACTTTCTAGAGACAGTAATTATTACATTAATCTAATTAGACTTGTTGAAGATAAAATTTGTAGTTAGTAATTAAGAACTATTTTAGAGTAACTTACCCAACTGTTATAACCTGCTCCCGACCAGGTTAGGTTCACAGAGTAAATTGCCATGGTAACTGACTCTGAGTTTAAGTTACCTCTCTTTCAGAAACGGGCTTGACTTACTCTGCTTTCTCAGGTTTAACTTACCTCCCTTTCTGAAACAGAAAACCTAGAGTTTCCCTCATTTCAGGGTTAACAAACTCAGAGTTTTCACTTAACCTCCTTTCTGAAACAGGCCCCAGCAGTTGCCATCATTCTCTTCTACAAGCATAGAAAAGATTGTTAGATTGAGATTCAGGGCTGATCTCTAAAACCAAGCACATGCGACACTACACTGACTATTAACAATCATGATGGTATTGATAACAAATAAAGTACAATTTCCTGGCACACTGCAAAAACGTTCTAGAAAGAAGTAAAAAAATTCTTAAATTAGATGTATTTAGCCTTAATTTGAGCAGTTGAATCAGATTATTTGCCAATGGAATGAGTATTTTTACTCTTCAAATAAGAAAATTAGATAATATTCACTTGAAATAAGACAATAAAATAAGTTTTTCTTATTTTAAAATGTAAATTGTCTTGTTCCATTGGCAAAAGTGTCTCACTTACTCTCCTCAATCAAGCAAAAAATTCACTCTATTTTAAGAAAAAAAAATGACTTATTGAGATTTAATTTGTATGCAGTGCACTATTCTTTATTTTCCGCTTATCAGAATCTTCCCACCAATCTTTGAATTTCAGATTCCTCTCTGAAAAAATAACCACACTAAGCATAGAAGGGGGGAAAACCCAATCAAACAGGCAATCACAATATTGTCATGCAATTTGAAATAAAACCTACAGAAAATTGCAAGCAGTTCTTTGTACCAATGAATACTGCAACCCTTATTGTTCAGCTCTAGTCTCTATCAGATACTTTACACATGCAAACTCTGTGGCAATATATTTAAAATATATTTTCAATTCAATTTTTAGTTTTTTTATTTGAATTAGGACAAAATGCACATTCATCAACATGTCAGCATAAAGCATCAATGTAAATATGCCAGAATTAGCACAACAGCTAATTTGCATCCGCTGTCCTAAGGCAGGTTAAAAACAGTGAACATTAAACAAGACGCTACAGGAGAGAACAGAGTGGACACAAACCAGATAAGATGCCAATAACATAAAATCACAATAAAATTAGGTTAACAATAAAATGAGGTTAACAGGCCCATGGAAACAGATCAATTTACCTGTGAACACGTCTGGTTAGTTTTCAACCAATGTTTCAAAGAGAATTTAAAATGTATGTAGGTTACACAGCCCCTAACATGAGCTGACAGTGTGTTCCATGACTGTGAGCCTCTGATGGATGCAACCATTTGGCCAAATTTGGTCCAACGCCGCTCAACATTACAGTCTTCTCTGGTTAAAGCTCTAGTGTTTATTCTAGTAATGTTTTTTTTTTTGCTCATAAAATCTGTTAGAGGAGGAGCAAGTCCATTTAAAGCTTTAAAAATTCTCACTGCATATGAGTAATTTAAAGGTTTACTCTAGTTATCCAAAGACGGTATAGACATACCCCAAATGATTTGCAGTTCTACTTACCTCAAACTGTAGTTCTACAAAGCATTTACTCATGGGGGCTGAGTAAAAAAAAAAACCTTGCATCCTTTATCATTCACTTTATAACTGTCTAACACTTTGTGTTGGCTTGTCAAATAACATCTCAATAGAATTTAGATAGTTTGTGTTTCTAACAAAAAAAAGTGACAAAGTTCTAGAAGGGAAGCCAATGTGTCTTTTAAAGAAGAGATAATTTATTATTCAGTTAGACTTCTACTCACATTTGTGGGTTTTCTTTTGATGCAGCTAAACGAAGATGAACAACCAATGGAAATGTATATTTAGATTAACTTTAATGGTTGTCTTACAATTAAAAAAAGAGGAATCAGCCTTTTTATAGTTGTCCTGCTTTTTTTGTGTGTGATTTAAGGTAGTCTGGTGGTTGGTCATCCACAGGTTTGCAAGCTGCGCAGTCTTTTGGTAGAGGGTCCTGGTCTAATTTTTAACTCTAATTAACCTGGGTATACAATGTACGACTTTTTTTTACCCTTTTCAGGCTGGTTTTCCAGTCGTGCGAGAATTTTTCGATCAGACCAATTTTCAGCCTGATCGTGCGTTGTGTATAGGTGGTAACGAGAGGCGATTAGCCTCACACGACCACCTCCTGATCAGGAATCGTAAGCTCGGGAGAAAAGCAAACATATTTGAAATTTAGTCGGCCGTCGTGGGCAAATCGCTCAGTGTGCATGCACAAAAAAGGATTCTTCTTCCTCTTCTTGCTGTCAGAAGAAAACACACAAGCATTGTGGGGGTGCGAGTGAAATCGAGTTCTTTCTGTAAAATTGACAGACAGTAGTAGCCACGTTTGCTCAGCCTTGTTTGTTCAAATACATTGTCACGTTTTCTTTTAAGGACTTTCAGCACAAAATTGCACAAATTGCCAAGGCAGCGTGCTTCACTCTAGTGAGCTTCATATTCCTCTTCTACTCGTTTAGCCTCCGGATAGACTAGTCTGAGTAGCACCATCTCACTGCGGAGCTGAGTCTGACGTTTTTAGACGTACAGTGTGAGCAGGTAGATCGCATCAGAGTGTCTGGTGGCACAGTGTGAGAACATACATTGTGAGCCTTTAAACCCTGCGGTTTCGCCGTACAGAGTGAGTTGTAGCTACGTGCAACGATTAAAAATATTTCACAGTGTATGCCCGGCTTTACGGCAGTAAATTAGGTTGATGAGAGGAGTGAGTGCATTTTACAAAGTACTTTAGGTGATTATAGGATTTTTGGCACCATTGGAGGTGCATCAAGTTTACAGGAGGAAAGAAAGAAAAGTAAAATGCATTTTACCACTAAAGTGGCAGGAAAATGCATTGCAATTTCTTTTTTTCTTTCCGTTATTAGGGAATTGTGTTGGTGGAGAAAAAAAACAGGACTTAGAAGACTAAACTAAGAGTTTTTTCCTCACTCTGTTGTTTGATGTGGTTTGAGGTTAAGAGCTCTTTAAGTCCCCCATCTACCTTCCATTTAGCTGTTATAATTAAAGGACTCATATTTAAATTGTTGCCTCATTATTTCTTAACCCATTATAAGCATTGACTGACAGCTGTCATGATCTTTGGTGCTGATGGTTTGGTTTTTCCTTTGCTCATGGGCTCTGTCTAATTGTCTCTAAGCGGCTGATTATCGCCGGCCTGCTTCACCTGGTTCCTCTACTATTTAAGTTGTGTGTTTGCCTCCCATTAGCGCCAGGTTATTTGAGTGTTTTGGTGAGAAGTTTCCGAGCAATCTTCAGTCTGTCTGTTTTCCTGATTATGACCAGTTTTCTGCCCTGTGGATCTCGAGTTTTGCCTTGCCCCTGTCTGCTCTGTTTGTCGCATCTGGTCCTGGATTCTACCGGCTTCTGAACCTGGAACTGTCTCCTGACTTCAGCCTTGGATTTCCCTTCTGGACTCTGTTGCTGCTCGGTGTCTGCTGCTTGCTCTCTAGGAACTCCGGGGGCATCACCCGCCGCAACTGCGGACAAAGCTCCGCAAACGGACTGAACTTTGAATCAGGTCAGTGACTAGCTCCAAGTCGTATTCAGCTCCACATCCAGTCACTAACCTGTATTCTCCTATCACTGCAGAGATCCGCCTGCAGCAGACGAGCAGTCCCGCACACCTGTTTGTCAATAAACGCTTTGAACTTTCCCACTGCCTGTCTCGCCTTGAATTCTTGGTCCAATATTCTGAGATCATTACAACAGCAAGTCTAAGGTTATCTAGGGAATACAGTCTTGATCTTCCATAAAAATTTTTAAAAAACAATCCACTGGACTTTGTTTCCAAGGTTTGAAGACGTTTCGCTTCCCTTCCAGGAAGGGGAAGCGAAACGTCTTTAAACCTTGGAAACAAAGTCCAGTGGATTGTTTTTTTAAACTTTTACAGAATGACTATGACCTGGATGACTGAGAATCTTCACCAGCATACAGTGTTGATCCATAGAAAGAGCAGTTATCATGTTGTCCTACAAATATCCTGGATCATCCCTGCAAATAATTATCTATTACTCATAAAAATACAAGGTTGATATAACCACATGCCATGGCCAATGAATACAAAACTTTTGTATCCTTTTCTTATCTTATTTTACTTTGCAAAAATCGAATTTTATATTTGGGACATTGATTCACGGGCCTCTCTGACTATACAGTTGTAGAAAACAGCCAAGACTGTCTGTTTTCTTAGGTCAGTGCCTCTAGTGGCAAATGGAATTATTACAAGAACAAGAATAAAGAAAGTGCCTTTTTTTTTTCAGGGAATAAAATGAATCACAAAAAAAAAAGCACTTTAGACTTTTCTTTTCCAGATTTTTTTTTCTCTTGTCTTTCAGGGCTTCCATAGTGAATCAGTCAGAATATTCGTATTTTCGTCAAGGAACAAAGAAAATTTCTTCTGTAACATGCATTTTATATTTTGATCATAGTAGACGGATTCAGTGATTCGTTTATTTACTTGACTCATCAGAACCTATGTTTCCCAGTTGAATCTTCTGAGCCTCCTTAATTGGAAATCGAGAAAAAGGAAGATTTTTTTTTTTTTTTTTGTACACCTGATTCTCATTACCAAATAATAAAATAATGTGGATCAGAAAAGGTTTAGTATAGTTCTGGTACCAATGCAATATGCACATGTAGCCTACAAAACACCCAAAAAATTCAGTTTTATTCCACAGCAGAAAGATTCTTTACATAATTGGTGGATTTTATTTGTTCCTAAATATTTTATAAGTAGATAAAGTCCTGTTTATCATTTTACATCAAATTACATTTCAATTAGAGTACAATATTTAGCTAAAAAGCAATGCAGTGTTGGTAGTAAGGGTATTTTGATTAATAAAGTATCCTAAAGATTTAAAAAAAAAAGGCATTGTGTTAAAGAAGCATTCAATTTAAACAGGGGATACTGCGTTTGGCCTAAAGCCTGATGTGACTGACGGTTGTGGAACTTGTGAAAAAGGGACTGCAGGAGGAGAGAACAGAACTAGGGGGAAAGATGGGGAGGGGCTGTGATGAGCTAAGATAAGTGTGAATTAGAGGTGGAGGATGTTGGTAATAGAGGTCCGAGTAGGTTAGCTGGTGACCTGGAGATGGTGAAATTGTTTGTGGTTTTTATGTCAAACCCCTCCAGAATAGGGTTTCTACTCGTTGTACATTTATTCAAGTTGACATTTCTACCTCAGAGAGGCCTTTTGCGCCTTTAGCTGATAATCTTCCTGACACCAGCCTTCCCCTGATTCACACTGCTCTGTTCCAGATGATTTTATTCTTGCAGACTCCCTTTCTCCCTGTTATATTGTGCAGTTCCTGGTGGATGGACATACTATTCAGTTGTTTGAGGCAGTTTTTAATTGCTATAATATCTGTCATTTTTCAGTGTAGGTGTTTCATCCACTTGATCAAAGTACAGTTGATGTTTTCAACTTGTAAATGAAGGGTTTGAATAATGTAACTAGGGATGCATATTTTTTCACTACTGCTCTAACTCTGATACTTGAACTTGGATCTCAGCAGATAATGATACTTTTCATATACCAGAGCTCTGTTTGCTTTAATGCTTTCATCATTGCTGTTACATTTTTAATTCAATTCAATTCAAAAAAAGATTATTAATCCACAAGGTAAATAACAATTTTTGGTAATTTATTTGTTTTCATCAAAACGTTGTTGTATATTTTCATAGCTGTATTTAGGAAGGATCTTTTGTAGCGTTCTGTCTTGCACCAGATCTGGAGAAGCCTTAGACTGAAGAAACCGTTGTTTAACAGGGGTTTGTTTAGAGTACTCATTGTTGTCCATATTGTTCTCCATTTTATGAAGAATTCTTCTTCTGAAATCGAGGTGACTCACTTTATCAGCTTATTGGGCTTCTTTAACTTATTTGCTCTGATTCTGTTACCCAAGCAGACATTGACAGAAGATATTACACTCTAAGAAGACATGCAGCACCTTGTAGACAACTTCACAGTTGTGCCTCTAGTTGAGTTTGTTGTCTAACTAAACACAGGGGTATTTTATATATCTGCCACCCTCACTTCTTCACTCATGATTTTTATAGAATCTAACCTTTTTCTTCTTCTGTAATCTACAAACATCCCCCATGTTTTGTTCACATTCAGGATCAGATGATTGTTTCCACACCATGCCACAAAGAGGTTCACCAGCTTCCCACACTCAGCTTCAAGTCGATCGACTCATGCAAGTATTTCTGCAGATGACAGGTTTCTGTCTCATACTGGAAGTCAAAAGTGTATAACGTGATCTTGATAGTACCATCCCCTGTGCTACTCCTCTGCTGCAGACTTCCTAGATAGACACCCCTCATTCTCACAAACTGCTTTCTTTTTGTCACATAAGCCCCTTTTCTACTGAAACCCGCAGGCTCTGTATTACCCGGCTAATAGAAATACCGAATAATTCGTCATGTTCCTTTTCAATTACTTTGAAAGGCCCCGCAACAATCATGCAAGTCAATATAGCAACATGGTTGTCGAAAAACGTAAAAAAAAAAACACATAATTTATGCCCCCATATTTTGGTTGCACAAAAACCATCCTAATTCATTCAGATGAGATGGATCACAGATATCCTTAATAAGGAAGATCTCACTTTGCCAAAATTTCACAATCAGTCTGCAAATTAACTGCAGCCTCCACCTATAGTTGAAGCAGCTCACGATTCAGCTACCCAGAATAGAATCGTTTGGGTAAACTCTTGCAACGCCAGTTGGTTCCATCTCCACTCTTTCCATCCTCCTCATATTCTACTAACTCCCCTGTTATACTTCTTCTGTCTCAAGAATTCATCCTTGGTAGCTCGGCTCTTCACACCTGGTTTCCATACTGTTCTGAACTGTTTCATATATTTCACACAATCATCAACCATCTTCCCTCTTCGGCCTCGTTTTGTTTAAAGTCTGTGATCTCCCGTATCACTGAACACAAATCTCTAATATTCTTCTGCTTGAGCCTCTCCTTGTATGCCTTATTGCTCCATATTATCTTGACATTCAATTGCTCCCGAATACTCCTCAATATTTCACTGTCAGGAACAGAGCTTCCTGGAGCCTCTTTTTTTTTTCTTTTTCATCAGTTTTTTTAGAATACTCAGGATCCATGGTTTAATATTGGGGAAGCATCTCACTGTTCTGGTGGGGACGGAGTGATCTGCATGTAAGTCTTTAAGGTCAGTCATGCACTCTTTCATTGCATTGATGTCATATCCATGTGGCTCAGTCTTTAGCCTCAAAACAACCTTGCAAGTCTTCTCCAGCATCCTGTGACCATATTCCTACAGTTCTCATTATAAAGGGGTTTAAACTTTAAACAGAAAGCAACAAGATTGTGGTCCGATTATCAAAGAGGAGGTTTTGCCTTTAGAAAGATATGAGTTCTGTACATTTGCATAAAACAAGTAAAAAGAAAAAACATTCTTTGATCAAGCATAATACAAACGATTTGATTGGTGGAAGAATAGCAGAAAAGGAGGTATGAAAAAAAAATCCCCTTTTAGTGCCAAAAATGTATTTGCAGTTGTGTTTGTAGCTTAGCAACAATGGGACTGATGACATACACAGTAAAAAAAAACATAACACCGGATTCCTGATGATCTGTCTGGGTCCTTGCTAGGACTTGTTTCTTAAAGATGTCGTAAAACGGACAGATGGACCCAGTATTCAAGGTGAGACAGTCAGTAGGAAAGTTCAAAACGTTTATTAAATAACAAACTAACAGAACTAAAATGGAGCTACTAGGATCTGCGGCTCGTAGATGCTGCAGGAGGGAGGCGGAGCACCACCCAATATCAGACACTCTGGTATAACAGTTCAGTCCATCACCCTTGAAGGGGGTGCAATCCAGCTGATGGGCTGACAGTTGTGTGTCCTCGGTTCTGCAGCTTCGGAGGATTTTGTAGGAAGCCATCCAGGCCAGGGATTCAGAACAGGCAGGAACAGACAGATGAAACAGGACCAAGTCATCCTCAGGCTCCCAGGCAGGTTCAGAGTCCAGAAGCGTGACCAGGCGGACACCCACAGGAGCAGACAGGATCAGGTGCAGACGGGCAGGCTCAGTGGAAGAGGGTAGCAGGGACAGGACATGGAACCAGAAATTGAGCAGGACCTTTAAACTGGTCTCCTCCTTGGAGCCAGGCTTATTGGGATAAAAACTGATCCTCCCCGCGTAAAGAGCCAAAAACCGAGAGGACTCAGCAGGGAAGGAACAGTGGACGAGACAGACACAAAACCTTCTTTCTACTGACCGCCAGGATCCAGGACATGAACCTTGGAATAAACAAAACTAAACAGAAAAGAACATCTAATGATCTGGCCGCGAATGCCCAGGCTGAACTCAATATAAGGCAAAGGAAACAGGTGAGAGGAATAAATGATAATTGAGGCAGGTGAAAAAATAACCAATTAGGGTGGAGGAATCAGGCCAGATCATGACAAAAGATATCACATTGCCTATAATGACTGATGTTAGAGATGGCTGGTGTCACCTCCTCCTCTTTCTTGTCCTTGCTCTGTCTCTGCATAAGTGCAACACATATGCATTCATTGGAACCTCGCCGTCAGTCTCTCCCTGGAGGAACAACTCCACCAGTCAAGAAAGTCAATATGGAACCATTACTTCAGTACCTCAAAAAAATATATTCACTTTATTTTTTTTTTCTCAAAGCCATCCTGATTGAGTTCCTGAGAAATTTGATCTAATATTTCATTTATCTCCATCTCCTTTTTTTTGTATTTTAAAAAATAGTTTGAAGTTTAAATGCAAACATTTTGTTAGACCCACCAACATTTCTCTACTCATAGCCTATGATGTCAGTTTCTAGCTGTATTTGGTTTCTGCTTTTCAGCACCCCTGCATGTGGAATTATTTTTTTTCTACCAGCCAATAGGCTTGAAGCTGTTTTCTTTCTGGGGATTTGAAAGGCAAAGCAACATCGACTGGTGTTTGAGAGACCAAATCAAATGAAATGACTAAAGAAAAAAAGGACTTGATCTGGTACTGGTATAGTAATTACGACTCTTTTCACATGTAGAATTCACTATGGTTCCTTTCTCTTTACCTAAATTGAGCTGCATTTAATTCCTTCAAAGTTGTAGCTATAAAAGCTGCAGTGATTAATGGGTACCGTTTTATTTCTATTTAAAAACCAGATGTACAGAGGCCCGTCTCATAAAGGCTCATATACACAGTGTTTACATACAGTACTCAAGAAAATATAATTTAGAAAACAGGGACTCTTTGGTCCTGTAAAAATTTCCCTAGTTTTTATTTTATTTTACAAGTTATAAAAAGATTGGAGAATTGAGAATAGAAAACTAAGGCAAATAACAAGCTTGCGGCTGCAGCACACAGGTCTTAATTCACCAGAACATATAAAGGGAAAAAATTAAAACTATGAATTCCTGGAGATGACATGAAACAAATGAACACGTAATGTATAACTGCAGTAAATACCAGAGACAAAGAACAGGATGAATACAGTCTTGAACAATAAAAAGGAACATTAAAATAACATAAATATTCAATTTGTTGGAGCATGGCCTTTCTGGTTCAGACTCCTTACTGTTTGGTGGAGATAATGTGCAAATGTTTTGTTTGCCAACCACCATTACAACTCAAGCACAGGAAGACTGGTGTGTAACTGATGCAAAGCAATTTAGCTATTTCTTGGAAAAGAGACTTAGAAGAAGAAACAGGCAACATGAAATTAAATGTTTTACAGGAAATGAATTAAAATGTGTGTTTCCAAACTTTGAAATATCAACAAAAGAAAAATATCAAACATTCTATATAATGATAAAATATCTTGGTTTATAGTTAAGGGAGTGTTGGCCGAGTGGTTAGAGCAGTCCGTTTTTGCTCTGAGAAGGTTGCAAGTACCCAGCTCGATTCCTCACAGACTGCCACTCTGGGTCTAGCCCCACACTGCTCCCCGGGCGCCATACAATGGCAGCCCACTGCTCCCTAAAGGGGATTGGTTAAATGCAGAGAGTGAGTTTCCCCATTGTGGGAAAATAAAGGGATTCACATTTTTTTTTAATCATCAAAAGCTTTTATTTTAACCTTAAGAAAGGAAGAAAAATTAATCTTAGGCAAAAATTCAATCTGGAAGATTATTATCAGCTTCTCCTAAACAACCCGTGATTTCCCTCGTCCTGTATCAGCCAGTCATCTTGGGGCCACACCCTCTCCGAAGCCAATCATCTTTCAAGATCCCCTTAATTTAGGTCCTGGCCCAGCTTCTCTCTCCCGCACGCAAGCAAACTTTCACCTACCTCCACAACATCTCCTCCCTCACTCTCACTATTTTTAGTTCCCCTCTTATGTTAGGGCTCCTGAGGGGGGGTACTGTTAGGACTCCACTCTTTGTTGTCTGTGTTTTTGTGTATTTGTCTTCCTTCTTCCACCAGGCGGCGCCTGGTTCTGATTCTCCTCCTCACACACCTGCAAGGGTTTACCTCGTTAACGGAGAGTGTTCTTAAGCTGCTGACTGCCACTACCTGCGACGCCAGAGTGTTTTTGCCAGTTTTGGGTACTCTAGCCAAGCTGAGTTTTGCTGAGTCAAACTGACTTTTGTCAACCTGAGTCTTAACATTGTGTTTTTTGTCTTGCCTCTCGGCAGGAAATCGTCCTGCAAACTGGATTTTTCGGACCTTCTCTCCCTGGAAGGATCAACTGAGCTTCAAACTAAGCTGAGGAAACAAACCGGAGGTTTGAATCCACTTTTCCCCGAGGAAACGTTTGAGCTTCACACTAAGCAAGGGATTCATCTGCACAACAGTCCGTTCAAGTACCGCAGGAAATCTGAATGGCAGTCAGTCTTTCTCCGTTCATCTACAAGCAACCGCATTCAGGGTAACCCTGTCCGACCTCGACCGTATGAAACAAACACCGGAATACATTCCTCACCTACTGGAGTCTAATAGTCAACCTAATCTCTGGAAACGTGAGTCTACCAACCTTTTCTCTTCTTTAAAATCAAGACATCTGGCTTATTCCACCACCAATGTCCGGGGGAAGTTTACTCTAATTCTTTTCCTAGATTACCCATTTAAGCAAATGTTGATACATGGAATCAAAGCCTTCTGCCAGGGCCAGAGCAACAAAGAACTTATTTCATTTATGTCGATATCTGCATGTCTGCTTATATCTCCCAGAACCCCACTGGGCTTCAGTGGAAAGCCCCTCACACTGAGCCTGGTTCTTCCTGTTAAAATGGAGGTTTCCTCTCCACTGTCACTACATGTATGCTCGGTGTAAAGGATTGCAATGATTCATTGAGTCCTCACAATCAGCTAGTTTTCCTTAAATAGAACATTTTAGACCCATCTGTTAGTGTAATATCCATGCAAACCAATATAGCATGATAGACAACTAAATATTTGACCAATTGCTTTAGCTTATAAAAACTGTAAAACTATGTAAAGAATAATAAATCTGTCAAACAATAAGAGTGGAGAAAAGAAGGAATACAGTGCATCTAGTCATCTATCTTTTGCAGGAAATCAGATAAAAAAAAAGAAAAATCAAGTTAAAAGAGTGCTGTAGCTGTGTTTTTTTAATTACTTTTTTTATTTGTTTTATATATATAAAGCATGTGGTATGTTTGCTTATAAAGTGTGAAGGAAAAAGGAATCCATGGTCATTCTTATCTTGGTAAAGAAAATATCATAAAGACAAATACAGTTGAAAATAGAACAAGACTATTTCAATTAATATTTCATAGAAAATGGGATGCCACAAGGGAAGATAATGAGTGATTTTATTTAATGATAAATCAATTAAGCTTCCTGTTGGATTGATTTCAAAGACTTCAAGTAACTTCTGACAAACTTTCCAGTGATGAGGCTACATTGCAAGAACAATGTTTTCCTGGGACTAAGGAGGTTGTTGCTGTGCAGTCATCTCCGTTCCCTCCAGGTCATCTTGCCTGTCCAGAAAAAAAAGTTTGGGGACTCTGCTGAGTGTCAGGCATATCTAACACAGTGTACGTCCATTTTGAGCTGCAGTCTCCATCTTACCAAGGTTACATTCATCAACTCTCACTGTCAGAGCAGAGGCATGGGCTACAAGTGGAGTGCAACCATTTGTGGGTCACTTGAATGTTTTACTAAATCTTTCACTCAGATTTATCAACACTCCAAGCCAAGGAAGATGGCAGCCAGAGCTATCTATCCACTACAGCAGAATGAGAGATGAGTTTCAGACTATGCCTTTGAATTCCGCACCCTGGCAGCGGCTGGAATCAGTAAGCTCTATTTTGACTTTTTAAATGGATTATCTGGAGAATGTAAGGATCGATTGGCAACTGGATTTTCCAACAAAGCGGGACTCTCTTATTGCTTTGGCAATTAATACTTATAGGAGACCCTATGAATAATGAACACAACACTGCTAACTATTCTTCATCCTGGCAAACTCGAACTCCAGGTCCAGTGTCCTCTGGATCAGCGGTCCCCAACCACCGGGCGCACAGAAAGAAAAGTTTATATATATATATATATATATATATATGCTGCTATATATATATATATATATATAGGTTATATATATATATATATATATATATATATATATATTGTCATGATGCAATGGTTTTACTAGCCCAAATGCAGACTCACAGACACACAGGGAGGATTAAAAGTCCAATATTTATTGGAAACCAGAAGAAGCTGCAGGTTCAAGGCTCAGACAGGCATGGTGGCACAGGTAAGACACACGATCCAGCACAGAGGGACGTTCACACTCAGCTTATATAGGGAGCTTCCTAAATCAGCAGATAGAAAACAGCTGATCAAGCTGAGTCCAAGCTCCCCAGGCTTGGATCCGCGGCGCCCTCTGGTGGGCAAAGTCCCAGATCCTGACAGTACCCCCCCTCAATGGCGGATTCCAGACGCAGCCAAAAAAGAAAAAACTCGCCCATGGAGGGCAAAGGGCGAACCAGGGATGCCAGGAAGAGTCTCAGGTGGCCGGCCATGAAAACGGCAGCAGAGCGGAGTCCCAGAAGCTGCAGGGGCCTTGGAGGAGGGCGTCACCTCCGCTTCAGCAGGAAGCACCGGGAGAAACACTGTCTCCGCTTCAGCAAGCAGCCCCGAGAAGGACGCCGTCTCCGCTCCCGCTGCTCTGCAACAGGTCCGCCCACTACGGCTCCACATCCAGAGCAGAGGAAGCCGCCGACTGCGGCTCCGCATCCGGAACAGAGGAAGCCACCGACTGTGGCTCCACCTCAGGAACGGAGGGAACCACCGATTGTGGCTCCACCTCAGAAACAGAGGGAACGACCGATTGTGGCTCCACATCCGGAGTCTGTGGAAGGCGCAGAGCAGGCTCAGGGGTCTCCAGACGGCACAGAGCGGGCTCTCCAGGAGCTCGTAGAAAGAGTCTGCTGGGCTAGTCTGTTGGCTGGATCGTTCTGTCATGATGCGATGGTTTTACTAGCCCAAATGCAGACTCACAGACACAGAGGGAGGATTACAAGTCCAATATTTATTGGAAACCAGAAGAAGTTGCAGGTTCAAGGCTCAGACAGGCATGGTGGCACAGGTAAGACACACAATCCAGCACAGAGGGAAGTTCACACTCAGCTTATATAGGGAGCTTCCTAAATCAGCAGATAGAAAACAGCTGATCAAGCTGAGTCCAAGCTCCCCAGGCTTGGATCCACGGCGCCCTCTGGTGGGCAAAGCCCCAGTCCTGACATATAGCCTGGGTGCCAGTCAGAACACCATTCCCACCCACAAGGTTTGAGTTAGGGGAATTCGGTCTAGCTCTGCTCCATAGTAGTATGAGTATTAAAGCCACTGTCAGGCGATCCAATCAGGGTGTCAGGGCTTTATCACGATGACGGACGAATGATCAAGAGTAATGTTATCAACCACGTGACCGCGCTCAGGTGACAACAATAATGGCTGCGGCTGGAGGTTTGGGTGAGTAGATTCTGCTATTAGGTCTGTTCTAAGAAGATATCGACAGCAGTGGTACCCAAAAAGAGGAACAGAGAAAGCAGCGATCAAGGCCCATCTTCTTATTCTAGGCGTGCAACTGCCGCGGCGCTGATTTGTGGTTAACAACTATGCCTTTCGCTTAAAGATAAATCCGCACTCCGTTGTACTTATTGGTTGTAGATCTATCCAATTGAGTGCAGAGGCATTTTTTTTCCTGGTTCGTTCAAAACACGCCCCATAATCACAGCTCTATGGAGCAGTATCAGACTCATATTCTGAATAGAATTGAGTCGGACTACGTCAGGCTACCTGACATATATAATTTATCCACAATCAGAGTCTGAGTGATGTTTTATTTTGAAAAATATAAAAAATTGCGGTATTCTCTCCCAATTACATCAGTCGGTGCATCTGTGCCTCTTGACACAAGTAAATTCAGTTCAAGACTCATCCTATCTATAACATCATATCTTTGTGATGCGGGATTTTCTGCGGTTACAGCGACCAAAACAAAGCTACGGAGCAGATTGGACATCAGGAGCACACTTCGTGTGTCATTCTCTCCGATTACGCCTAGATGGGACCGTCGCATTGTTATGCTGTTTGTATTTGATTTTATGCCAGTCGTATCATTTTACTGGATCGTAT
>JAGKQL010000035.1:1506632-1564335 GCA_018398635.1 Cyprinodon brontotheroides
AAAATTGAAAGGATGCATTATCTCAGCCTCCTCCTGTGGAACCTATGGAACATGGTAGTGCCTGCCTTTCTCCTGAAGAGTGTCGCTGATTTAAGGAGGAGCTGTGTCTGTGCTGTGGTAAGTCAGGACACTTCCTTTCAATTTTCTAAAAGGAGTAAAACTTCTCTACTTCAGTGGAATGGTGGGTCTGATGCGGTTTTTGTTTTTCTCATTTCTAAATTAAAAGAATATAGAGAAAAGAAGGAAAAAAGATGCTTCAACAAAGCAGTATTTTCATATATTTTTTTATACTTCTATTCTATGTTTGGGTAGACAATTATGATTTTCAACTAAATTGTGCAGGAATTTAGTAACATTAAAGGTGAAAAAGGTCATTGCTTCTTTGCTTTCCCTTTTTGTCAGTTTCTTTTCTGCTTTAGTTTACCAAACACCTTTGTGACATGCCAGCTTTTAAAATTAAATGAGACACTTGGATTCAGATGGTAGACTGCATAAATTAATGGCTTTGAAGTACCAGATAACATGCACATTGGGTAATGATATCATTACTCCCAGTGTTTGACCCGCACTTCAAAAGTTGGATTCAGCCACATGAAAGCCAAATAATTTTTAAAGCATGTCTAAAGTTGTTTACCACAGTCTGCCTTTATGCTCACTAATGGATGCAAATTATTGAAATATTCTGATTTATTAGAGATAACTAAAACTTCTGACTTTGAAAATTCATGGCCTTGCACCCAAGCCTCAAGGGCATCATATAACTAAACTTGCATACATAAGTTAGTCACATAAGGTACAGTTTAGCTTAAAGCCACAAGCCTGTAGGAATCTTGACAAGGACATAAAAAAAGACTATAGGATGACCTAAGTGAATACCATTATGCCTATACAAACTCAATTAAATTACTTAGAAAAGAGTTGATTATATAGCTCTAGAGAAAAAATGTAAACAGAGTTCAGAGTGGCAGAAGTAATGCACGGATGGTTTAGGCAGATGGCAAGTTGATGGTTAGAGCAGTGTGTTACTGATTGCAGCAATAAGCCATTATATGATGTTAGTTTGCCCTTTTTTCCTGATGGACAGTCGATAGTAGGTAGTACACTTATCTCTTGGCTCTAACTTTAAAACAACAGGAAGTTCAGAGAGCCACCAAGCTATCATATGTACCCAAAAGGAGATATTAACCTTCAATGAAGATTTGAATAAAGCATTTTAGAATTACTTTAAAGCTGTATACCAATTGTGTGATACCTTGAGGGATTGAATGATGGAGAATTTTTTAAAGATACCAATCTTCCTACTTTAATAACGGAGGAAAATGATAATCTTGATAAACTCGTAATACGGCTGGAAGGCAAGCTCTGTCATTGGATCTCCTCTTGACTCTGCAGGAGGTGGAAAGTAAAAGTAGCCTAAAAAAATTCCATCTCTGTTGGATAATGTTTCCCACCCTCATGCATGAAGCTGGTGCTGAACTGGACAGCTCCTTCAGTGACAGACTGCTGCATCCTAAATGCACCGGGAAACATTACCACAGATACTTCCTCCCAGCAGCTTTAGACTTTATAACCATCACTGTTCCCAATGACCTCAATATGGTCTCACATTCATGCTGAGTTTTGCACAGTCTCTATCTTAGTCAGTTAAATGACATGCTGCTGTCCTTTTTTACACATCTCTGGTGTCGCTATTTTCACATATCCATTATTGGAAAAATGTCCGCAGTTGTATATTGATTACTTGTTCTGTTATTTTTATACACTTTTGTAAGGTATGCACAGAGTGGATACAAAACGAAATTCTGTTTTGCACAGCTTTCATGACATTTCCATTTCTTAAAGTGCAGCAGTGATCAAATGTCAGCAGTGTGGGTGAAAAAAACATGATGCAAAGAAATCGCATTGATATGGAAGTTCAAAGCAGAATTCAAAGCCAGAATTATGCAGCATTTTGGTTTGGTGTTGTCAGTGTGATGTAGAGTCTGTGGCATGATTTAGTTTTTTCAACAGTTCAGCAGTCTAATGGCAGTGGGGAAGAAGCTGTTTCAGAATCTGTTGGCCCTGCATCCGATGCTTAGAAGCCTCTTCTCAGATGGCAGCAGGAGAAGCAGGGTGTGATGGGTCATTGATAATGTTACGGGCTCGGGACACGCAGTGCTGGAATGAAATGGCTTTTATGGAGGAAAGAGGAGTCCGGCGCTGCAGCCTTTACACCACACAGTGAGACAGCTGGTCAGAAAGCTCTCTATGGTGCAACTGTAGAAAGTCACAAGAATGGGGGAGGAGGTGGGCTCTCCTCATCCAAATTTGAAGATAATCTCCTTAGTAATATCTACATTCAGGAACATACCATACCATTTATGAAGCACTTTATACACCGGACAGGACCAAAGTACTGTACACAATTATAACATACAATGCAATTATAAGATAGAAAAGATTGAGTATAAAATACATAGTATACAAAAAGATTAAAACAAAGTGAAACCTCTCAAATTATGTCAAAAGCCAAGGAAAAAATATGAGTCTTAAGAAGTCTTAAAAATAGCAAGAGAAGAGGCTTCTGCTCAAAGGCAGATCATTCCATAGCTTAGGAGATGCCACAGAATAAGCACGGTCCCCTCTGAGCTTGCATTTTGTCTTTGGGACCCTCAGAAGCAACTGATCAGCTGACCTGAGGGAACGGGAGGGTGTATAAGAATGTAACAGCTCAGACAGATAAGAAGGGGCAAGGCCATTAAGAGTTTTAAAACAAATAAAAGAATTTTAAAATCAATCACAAAATGTACTGGCAGCCAGTGTAAGGAAGTTAAAACAGTAGAAATGTGGTCGAATTTTCGTGTACCTATTAAAAGACGTGCAGCAGCATTTTGAACCCTCTGAATAGGCGGTTATCTCTTCACCAGTCAACCAGCTGTTCCACCTCCGTAGTCGTGGTCGTTGTCATCTCTGATTAGGCCTATCACTGTAGTGTCGTCTGCAAACTTCACGATGTGACTGGTGAACCTGGTGACATCGTCATGTGTCATCAGGGTGAACAGCAGTTGTGGTAAAATCATTTCAAAAGGTGTTTGGTTTCTTTTTGCATGTTATTGGTTTGAAATATGCAAATGCAGTATGTTTAATCCCATCAAAAGATTACTTTTGCACTAAATATTTAATTCGTATATGTTTTGTGCTTGCTTTTACATTCAGCAACAGATTGAGTGAGTTATTTTTCTTTGTCGATATTAAAGGAACAATGGCAACTTAGATACAATGACTTTTATCATGTGTTGTTTCGGTGCTAAAACAACACTGTCACCTGACAGTGTTGTTTCAGCACAAAGATCCAGGTATTGGTATGCAGTAACACAAAAATAAATAGTGTCACTCCGCATAGACATCCAATAATGAAACACCACTCCGATTCAGAGCTGGGGTTCTGTTTCTCTCTGATCATGCCCCTCCAGGTGTCACTGTTGTTTCCTATGTAGGCATTTAAGTAGACATCAGAAGAATAGTAGGGCGCTATCCAACATCCCCCTCAAGGATGCTAAGAAAGCTTGGTAATATGTACTACCGTTCGACCTATATATCAAAACAACAGCCAGAGACCTCGCCCCTACCATAAGGTAAAGGGATGTGACCCTCTCTACCACCAGGTTAAACTCCAACATGAGACGGCTGAGCTGGGGGGAGATACGCAGACACATCCTTGCCCTCTGCCACTCTAGCGTAGAAGAGTGGACTTTCTTAGAGAGTTGGATTCTAGAGCCCAGGCTATGTGTGGAGGTGAGCCCGACTATTTCCAGCTGTTATTACTCCTCCTGCCGCAAAAGTTCAAGTTCCTTGCCCCCCAGCTAGGGGGCTTTCCCTGTCCCAAGGTCAAATTTAAGTGTCCATGGATTAGTTGGCTGAGAGCCCTACCTCTGACCACGGCCCAATCCTCTTTGCTTTCATAATTCCGGCGATGGAGGGATGGCCCTTCATCACTCCTTCAAGCTGTGACCTGCTGGGTTGTGCATGGAAGAACCCAACCACCAGGTGCTGCCAGGCTGTACCAGGTGAGGCCTCTATTGATTTGTTCTCATAAGGGTTTTTTTCTGTCAACCCATCATCCATCTGTTTGACTTTGCAGCATCTACCAGGGCATTTAAATCCTCAACAACATACAGAAGCCTGTGGGATCATCCCGGCACTGAAACCCCTCCACCAGCTTAAGGTTCTGGTTCAAGGAGGAGCCCTGTGGGCAACAAATCCAGATATAAGGTCAACTATTTTAAATGGCCATTTATGCTAGTAAATGTTGACATGTGAGAGCTAGTCAGAGAAAAAGGCAATTACAGACATTACCTATTTGGGCATTTAGATCATACCTAATGTAACTACACAAACAAGAGCTAACTAAGGGGCCTTTTTAAGAAAAAGAAAGCATTGCAATCCAATAAATCTAATCTAACTGAGCCACTGAGGATATGGGGCTTTCTATTTTTAAGGAATAACAGCCAGTGAATATAATTTTCGTATTAGTCCAATGTTGTCCTCCGAGTTGGTAGTATTTTGAGCAGTCATACGGGGCTGTGAAGTACAAACCAACAAACAAGTTTGATGAAAGAGATCCCTACTTGGAAAAAAAAAAGCTTGCCCTCAGGGGGAAGTCTGTTTATAAGCCGATAGTATTTAAAAAACGGTATCAAGGTAGATAAGGATTCAAATGGAGAAAAAAACAATTCTTAGTTTCTTGACCTGGTATCATAATTCAGCATTGAAAGGCAACACTTGTTTTTATTTTCGTTAAGATCAGCAACTAATAGCGATTCATGGGGACCAGAGCTGAGCCATCACCCCATCTATAACCTGTTACAGAATGCCCCTAAAGAATAGTGTCACATATTCATAATATTTTTTTCAAACAAAATGTGGTGCCCTCAGTAGGAATGAAAGGATAGCAGCAAAACATGTAAACTGGGACTTTTAATTCACGCTCCCAAATTAGGAGCTATTCTGAAATAATACTGAAAAAAAAATCTCAAAATATGTTAACATCTTTTACATAAATTGAAGTAGTAACCAATACAGTTACATTATTTTTGATTGATATATCGAAAGAGATAAATGTTACTTTTAAAATTAAAATGATCATTTAAATAAAAAATGTATGAACTTGTTTGTGCTATTTACTTTTCCATCTGCAGGTGCAACAATATAATTTGTTTTCTGTTGTGAGTCCATTTCAGTTTGTTCTGCGTCATAAGCAATTGGTGGAGTCCCTTTAATTCATTGTAAATGTGATTGATGCTTGTGAAAACATTCCAAGACAGTCTTGCAATCAATTATGTGTGATTTATTGTCTTAGCAGATTCAGCATGCAATGAGTAGCTGAAGTAAAAAAGAAAGAGAGAAACCTTCTGAATACCGTTACTCACGGAACAATAATCTTTGTTTTCCAAAGTCTCTTTGTGGCAAATAGGCCACACTTGCAAGCTGTGCTCTTCATATCTTATTAAAGTAATTCACAGGTAAATCATCTACAGTCTATTACATCAGGTGCCGGCCAGCTTGAAGAATTGCTAGGAATAAATAAATCTCCTCTGGCACGCCCTGATTTACTGTCAGGAGATGCAAGGTTACTCTCTGAGATCTTTTCACAACATGGGTACAATTAACATGGTTAAACATGCTTTAAATCACTGTAATATGATCTATGGAGATTTGATCAGCTGTGATTTCACCTGGACATAGCATTTTGTCATTTTGCTGTTAAAAAATCCCAACATACTCTATTCTCAGTGCAGACCACTGTTTGCAGAGCCACAAGCCTCACTAATTACTAATGGTGATTTAATGGAGCAGCGTGACCACTTTCACTCCTGTGCAGGACCCATTTTTGCACTGTTGTCCTTGTAAATTAGGTAAGCAGCGCTGATTAATGGTTAGCAGCCACCATTCAAGAAGAAGCATCATCAGTGGAGCATTGAATTTAATGGTTGTCTCATTTACTTAGAAAACCAATGTTGTTAAACACAAGATAACTTTATTAAGTAAAACACTAGCTGCTAAGTGCTATAGAGCTTTTCAGTTGCATATAAAAATACTGATCTGTTTAGGTTCAAATATGAAGCCACACCTAAACTTACCAAAGATGCAATAAGCCATCTCTGGCACATAATCGTCAACACTGGAAAAACAATGTAGAAATAAGTAAAAAATTCCTTAAACTAAGTCTATTTACCCCTTAAGTTAAGTAGGTAAAACATATAGTTTGCCAATGGAATGAGTATTTTTACTCTTTTAAAATAAAAAACAATTAGGATAATATGCACCTGAAATAAGACAACGCGAATTGTGTTTTTCTTATTTTAAGTGTAAATTGTCTTATTCCATTGGCAAAATGTCTCATTTACCCCTTAATACAAGAACAAATGTGCACTTATTTTAAGAAAAAATGTCTTATTTGATTTAGAATTTTTCCAGTGAAGTGGAAGGAAATTAAATATGATTCTTTTTTTATTGATAAAAATCCTGTGAGCTGCAGTGTAATTTAGCATCCTTAAAATAAAAAAAGCATCAATAGAGTTCTGCAAAACTAATACCTTGACAAGTTAAAATATTGGTTGGATTACAAACAATTTAAAACATATACTAGTAATGAAAACAACATGAATCCCATAGTATTTGTTTTTGTCTTTCTCTATGTCTCAATGATATTTCCTTATCTTTAAATGCAAAAATTTGCTTCATCATTATCATATATATTGCTTATTTTATTTTGTGTAGAGGATCTAAAGACCAGGATAAAATTGTAGTATAGCTTATAACCAAGTGTCTGCAAACCTGATGGCATGCTGAAGAGGAAATTTAGCCATGTCATTCAGGCAGGTTAGAGCAGGAATGTTTAAAAAGTTGCTGGACAGTATTTCAGGAGGTGGAGACCCCTAGACCTCTTCCAAAAATGAAAAATCTGTTCAACTAAGCTGAGGTGGGAGAGGAGAGCAAAGTGATGCCTGGTAAAAAGAGAAAATATTACTTTATGAAATACTGGGTAGAAGAAAGCCACTAAAAGAAGCCATAATAAGTCTTATGTTGGAAGGGATATAAATGCATGAAGGGAGTGAAAAACATCAAAATCATCTCGAACACATCATTAAATGCTGTGGATACAATGAAGCTAAACTACTAAACATGCAGCTGTAGTCATAATGCAATGTTTTAAAATCAAAACACATTTGGGTCAACTCCTAAAAGTTAACAACTTTTTTTGTTGGTCTATGAAATAAAATCTATTAAAGATTCTAGGTGTGATTCTAGGTGCAATCCACCAGGTAAAATTATTTTGAAGAGTTGCATTTACTAAAAATCCTCTTAAAAACCTTTAAACAGAGAGTACTGTATGTTAAGAAGCTTTAATAACCTTAAAATTGTTCAAATTTGCTGTATTTTTAGAATGTATCCATTTCGTAAATTAAAAAATAACAAAAACAACAAAAATAATTGCTTCTATCAGCTGGTTCAATTTCTCAGCTGCACAGCGAAAAGACAAAGTGCTCAGCCAAACATGGTGCCCCGTGCCATCAATCATTGCTCTATATTAACTCCCCCCCACCTCCAATCACAAAGAAAACAATTAAAGTTAAACTTGTTGATTTGTTTTGGTAGCCCATAAATCATTGTGGTATATGAAACCTACCATCTCCCAGGGCCCCTTTTTTGTTCCCAATCAGCAAGCTAAGGCTCAAAAGCACTGATTTGAACTGGTCTGATAATGATAATGTATTTATCTCTGTTCATTTTGAATACATTTTTAGTTTCTGCTGTATTCTATGCAAAAATATAAACCCTTATTTAAGTCCAAGAGCACTGTGAGTTTACAGGTAGATAAAGTATTAAAACATTTATTTAAAAAATATATACCTGTGAGATACTTGTTTCTTGAAGATTTAAGCTGCCTACATATTGTTCTGTTTTTGTCTACCGTCAGCCTAAATACAGAAAAGGTAATTATCTCATTGGGATGGCATTTCGTAAAGTGTATTGATATATTGTTTTATACAGCTCAAAAATTTCCCGCAAATTAGCTTCTGTTGTCTCATAATGTTCTTTTCAGGATTGGATGTTTCATTTTCTTCTCACTTTTTGCCCTATTTTAGATTTTAACCATAACTAAGACTTTCTATTACCGCATTTTCATGACTATAAGGCGCATATAAACGTCTTTATTTTTCCTCAAAATGTGCGGTGCGCCCTATGTGTGTTGTTGAGACCGCCATGAGAACGTTAAAGGGGGAAGTGTGGGCGTGGACGAGGTGCGCCGCTCACTTTCGACATCCCGGTGAATCACACGGTGGAGAAGAATGGGACCAGCACGGTAGCGATACACACAACAGGGTATGAAAAGGCGTTGTTTACTGTTGTGCTTGGCTGCCACGCAAATGGACAGAAACTGCCACCTATGGTTTCCAGCTGGAGTCGTTATTAAGGCAAATGAAAAGGGCTGGATGGATGAGGGGAGATGATGAAAGAGTGGCTGAGGGAGGTGTCCCTAAAGGAGACCAGGTGGTTTTTTCCACGCATCACGATCGCTGTTAATCTATGACTCCATGCGTGCCCATCTCACATCCAATGTGAAAAACAAGGTGAAACAAATGAACGCTGTGCTTGCTGTTATTCGGGGAGGTCTCACAAAGGAACTTCAACCGCTTCGACATCGAAGTGTGAACCGGGCTGTTCAAAGTAAGGCTGGGAGAAGGGCGTGGGAGGTGATGGATGGCCGACACAGAGACCACAGTTTCACGAAACGTGGAAGGCAGCGCCCGGAGGCAATACACCACACGGTGCAGTTGGATTGTAGATGCTTGGGCTAACGTGTATGCTGCGGCACTATTTGTTGGGAGCTTTCGCAAAAGCCGGCATCATTTCCAAGGAGCCGCGCGGCACGGAAAGTGACTCTGACTGAAAGGGAGGAAATTAGCATGTCTAATTTAGCGCAGCTGTTTTATCCAGAAACAGAGGATGATGACTTTGATGGAGTTTTGATTAATACTTTGTAATGAATGTATGTACATGAATAAAAGCACAGTCATACTCCAGTTTTGTTCCCCGCCTATTTTTTAAATAGCCGCAGGTAGTGAGGTATTTAAGCATAGTATTGAGAGGATATGTACCTCACTATGAGCAAAACCCTATAGCCTATGTGCGTATTATGTGTGTGTTAAATACAGTAATGGCACACATAACTGAGACTGTGACTTTTTAGTACGGTGCGCCTTTTGGTCGTGAAAATACGGTACCCTTAGCAACAAACCATTAATATATAGGATTTGTGGTGGGGCCTTTATTTTCAGGCAACAAAAGGTGTTGACTAAGCTGGGACTTCAGTTGTTAGACTTGTTTGTTTCCATTTCCAGGACTTTGTCTTAGAGAATGTTACTACTTAGCTACACTATTACTACGACTCTTGCAATATAACAGGTAGGTAAGCCCACTGACATTTGTAGATCTTGATCAGAGCATACACATTCCCCTTCATGATAAAATACTGGGGAACATTTTATGTAATGAGTTAACCGATAAAGAATGTCATTGTTTCCTCTGGACAGGACACATTTTATAGTCTAGGGCACAGCTCAAGTTGGACATTTGCTGTCTGATTTTTTTTTTATGGATGGAAATTTGTCTGAATAATATAAATTGCCCTTTGTTTGATCAGTGAAAGACTTCTTTGACGAATTACCTTGGTTATATTATCGTTAGTTCTTACACAGTGTCACCTTGATAGTTTTAGAAACAGATGACATAGAAAAGATTATTTCACAGCAAGTGTGAAGGAAATTGACATCACTCCTTCTAGGGTCTGAATATAGCTCAACAGCTCTTATCTAAAGTATGAAAAATAGGTAAAAAGCCATAATGGAAACAGAAGATATAGTATTGTGTATAGAATGTATATTTCTCTTCTTGATTGCTAAGATTTAGTTACAACACCTCACTATGACATACTGCTTAACAATCTTGGGTTTGATCTTGGGTTCGTTAGATAACTTCTCACTAGTTTGATTCTGCACAAGAGAAAACCATACAAGCCAAACTGTGTAATGGCTCAGAAAGTAGGACCCAGAATTCAAGCAAGAAAGACAGTGGGATACTTGAAAAGCGTTTATTCAAACAATGATGGAATGGATCGGCAGTGACTGTGGCTGCAGCGGCCTTCCTGCCCTGAGGCAGGAAGGTCTAGTTTGACTGTTCAGTCTGTGCCCAGAAAGTGAGGCTGATTCTAGCCTATTGGCTGACAAGACGCAGCGGAATCGGCCAGAGAGTTCCAGACACCGAAGTGTAGAAGGCTACAGAGCTGACAGCCTTCAGATCCCAGCTGCCGAAGGAAGGCAGGATGATCCAAAGGTTAAGGTCAAGAGTAATATCCAACGCCAGTCCACAGAAGAATCAAACAAGCTGAAGACAGGCCAGGCAAACAGATCAGACAGGGGTAAGATGGCTCAAAAGTCCAAATACAGATACGGATCAGGATCAGACAATCAGAACATTGTAGAAATGCAAGAGAACTCTCATTTGATCACATATGTGTTGATCAAATGATTTTAATTTACAATTTGCTCAGTTACACTGAGGGGGTGCCCTTCAGATTAGCAGCATGGATGATATACAGCAAACAGATGTGTAACAGTAGTGTTAAGTAACATTCAAATCAATCAAGTTTCAGTAAATCCAATAGTAAAAAAAATACCAATAAGCATAATGCATTTGGAAATGTATGTGGAACAAGTGGTGATGGGTAGATGCAAGGCCTCTGATGCCAAGGGAACCTATAGCTTAGCAACTAAAACAGCTAAACCACAGCTAACCAGCAGGCCACAACCATGCTACTGCAAGCAAGCAAATTCCTGCAGCTAGGATGGCAACTTCAGTACAACAATCAAAAAATGAACTATGCCAAAACTTTGGTCTTTAGAAATTATTTTGGGTCATAAACTATGCAGCCCTCATGACCAACTCACAAACTAATGGCAATGTGATTTAATTATCAGCTGTAAGTATGACAAAGTGACATGATGGGGGGAATCTGAGATGGAATAAAAGAGAAACACAAACTGTTTCGAGTATTACCTTTATTCTTTTACTGATTAAAGCTAAATTCATTAAATCATTGTGAACATATTAGTTTTAGGTATAGATAATGCTCAGTTGATTATTCCTTGCTAACCGGACTTTTCCTTTAAATGAACATAAATAACCGAATCTATTGAAAAGCGAGCCAAATTGTTTCTTTTGCACTCTACTGACATCCTGACTTATACGTTGAAAAAAAAAGCATATTGAAGCTGTTTACATTAGGTATCTGCTGCAGCTAGCAATTTGGAATAAAAACCTTACTTGTGACAATAATTGTTTCTTTGTTGCAGTCCAGTAATGGAATGGCTCACATTTGAAATAAATTAGATTCCCATGTTACAAATTAATTTGTGCTAAGGGAAGAAGAGATAAAAAGCCCTATCCATTAATTTCATTCGTTCTACTCTGTCACCTAATTGGAGCAGCTAAATGGATGAGTGAAACCTGTTCTATCATATGCTTTAAAGTTGTTAAAATAAATGCAGTATGAGTGGGATTATTAAAAGCTAATGCTGTTTATAGCAGATATAATAAAGGCAGAAGTAATAAAGTTGTTCCGCAAAAGGTAACAGAAACGGACATCTCGAGCTAGTGGTTCAAATCTGGACCTTGACTAGGTCATTTATCCAGTTTTCACACAGCTGCATTATTTCCACTGTTACTTATGTCACAGCATAATTACAAGTAATGTTAGACCATTCCCTTTCTTCAACACTCTAAAATACTTCACATTATGGATATGCGGAAAAAAAACAACTTTCGAATTTCATATTTAAAATGCGAATTATTAACTGATTATTAATTATTAACACATGTGGCATAAGTGTGTAGCAATATCCCCACGCTGCAAGAATGTTATGGTTTGCTTCTTGGCCTAGGGTCTTTCTGTGTGGAGTTTGCATCCATGTATTCTCTTTTGATACCCATATTTATTTTTAATTCTTTTATTGTTGCTTTTTATTTTCTCACTACTTTTATACACCACTGTATTTATTGTTTTTATTTTTGATTCCGTTTTATGATTGTGTATTGCACTTTGATCCTGTTGGGTGTTGAAAGTGCTTTATGAATAAATTTGGCATGGCATTGCATGGTATGGTCAGGCTTCCTCCCACAGTCCAAAGACATGGCTGATAGGTTAAATGGCTTCTCTAAATTTTCCGTTTCTAAGTTGAACAGCACACTAACTACCCCCTCCTCTCGTCCATAGACTGCATAGAGATAGACAATATTGCAGCAACTTTTAATTTAACTATTACTATGTGCTGCCATACACTAAAGATGCCAACTAATAAAGTTACTTTGACTTTTTTAACATACTGGTGGTGTCAGCTTGGTTAATGAAAACCCATGAGATGTACAAAAGCCTACTGTACCTGCTGACTTCACAACCTAGGCTTTTGAAACAAAGGTATGTCAGCCTATAGCCCTGTTGAAATTCCTGTTCTTCGATTAGTCATTACACCAAGCCTCAACCTGACTGTTGTTGCAAGGAAGTTAAGGAAGTGGCTGGGCAGCCTGGTCAGCTTCTTATATAGGAGCAGTAATAAAACCAAAACAGTTATTTAATTCCATTTCTCTACTTTCTTTCTGCTGATGTTTTCTCACTTTGCTCTCTGTTTGCTTTTATTATTTTTGCTCTTATCTATCAGCAGGTTCTCTAAGTATTATTTTACTTTGGTTAAAGAAATACTCTATGGAATTAATTTTTGGCCAATGGAGGAAAGCTCTGAGGTTTTATTTGCACAATATACCGGTGGCCCAATAGTTTATTCAATACTAAACTGCTCCTTTATTCATTTTAATTTAACTCAAGCATAGAGCTTGGTTATTTTTCATGACTAAGCTTTTGTGATTTTAAAAAGCAAAAACAAAGCTACAGAAAGTTGTGTGTATTTGTGGAAGGATTGATGCTGCTAGAGGACATCGACAATGCATTAGAGACAGGCACTGAGAAGAGGTGCATGTCACTGTTGCCAATTCAAGTTTAGACTAATATTTGCTTTTTGCAAAGTGTAGTTTTGAGTTTTTTTAGAGGGAGCATACTGACAGCGTATTGAGAGCCTATTTATCAAGTAAGGATTCATACATCTTCATATGTGAAATTTACATTTACATCTAAACAGAGCTGACTACACCCCCATTGCTGCAAGGGTATCATTCTATCATTGCTTAAATTTTTTGCTCTTGTGAATGGAAAGCATTCTCATTAAATAGCTCTGCACCTATTTGGAATGCAAAAAGTGTTTTACAAATGTAAGGCAAGGCAAGGGAAATTTATTTGTATAGCACAATTCAGTACAAAGACAATGCAAAGTACTTTAAAAGATTAAAATACAGTGTAGAGCATGTTCGCCTGGTTTAACTAAGGATTATTTCAAGCCATTATAGTACCTGCAATTCTAGTTTTAATGGTTGTATTGGAAACACACTCTAACATTTCCTTATTCATTTTATACATGAGTGTGTCTTAACATAGTGAATGTGATGATGGTGTTCCTTATACAAATATTTGGGTAATATAATGATAACAGTGATTGATAATAAGCTATATTCAAGCTAAATGCAGCAAATAATCAGCACTGTTTGAGGTTGGTTAAGATATTGTTAAACAAATCTGATTGGAGTAAAAATACTCTTTTAGTCAGCTGCTATAATGAGTCGCTGATATTTCTACGAAATTTTTAGTTTTGCTGTTGCAAATATTCCTGAGGTATGTATCTCTGCTATAGACGGACAGCACCATTGCTATGATTATTTGAGCACTTGGGGGTGTCTTCCTGATAATTGTCCAGATTTGCATATGTATTTAGGGGTGGACTAAAATACATACATGTAATCAAGTGAGCCCAATTTGGGAATTGCGATAGATAAAGTGTATGTTGACATGTTTGCATGGTTTTGTACATCTAGGTTCTACGGTTTACTGTAAGCTTCATAATTTATTCCAAATTCAAACTTTTAGTATGAATGCTGGCCTCTCTTTTGTACAAGAGGCCTTTGATCTCAAATTGGTGTTGTAATAGGCTCAGATCTAAACCATTACAGGAACATTAGGAACACTGCAAGTTACCCTCGATCACTTGAAGAACATTTTGAGGATAAAAGGACTTGTGTCCTGGCATGATCTTAAATACTCATCCATGCATGTCTTTAGTCAAATTGATTCAATGCTGTCTTTACAGGTCAGCTTTAGAGGTCAATCAGCCAGCTGTAGCTGTTACCTTAAGTTGGATCCCAGAACACAACTTTACGGCAGTCTGAGCTCCCCTTAAGAAAGCTAAGAAACCTAAAAGCTGTTTTTGGGCAAACAGATATGACTCTTACCTAGTCAGAGATATTTTTGGTTTGCTGATGTAGGATTTTTTCCGGAGAGGTGAATATTTATTTTACAGCCACTAAACCTGGAAGTCACAGGCCTTGTGCCCCTAGAGGTTTAAGGTAAAATGTTGATTTAATTTTGGCTTGCATTCCTTGTTTATATATTTTTTTTTTACTTTTCTCTCTCTAAGCCATTGCAAAATTATTACGATTTATTCCTGAAAAGTCCTTAGAATTGTCTTTTAGTTAAAATGTGCTATGCCTTTCATGGTAATGAATTAGAACACACATAATAAGTTTAAACGTATATAACTTAAGTTTGAATTTTCTTGCTTCTTTTATTATCACAAATATGAGGTTTTCTATACAGCAAAGAAATACTCTCCATATGCATGCAGCTACTTCCTCCTCAGTGGTACTCTGCCAGACTAATTGGTATGCGAAAATGGCGTTCTGCCATCTCTTCCGAAATATAGCTGACAGATAATTCTACATCACATCCTCCTTTAGAGATTGCTGCCTGGTTGAATGATTTAGGCACACAGAATTGACTTTATTTTAATCTACCATATGACCTTCTGGTAGGTGTGCTATTCTACTGGAAACACCAGGCATGATCGGATCATCAAAGGAGGATGTTTAACACATATCTTAAACCTTTGTTGTCTGTAAAAAACAGAAGTCGAAACAACTAATATGGCTTGAAAAACCATAAAAAATTAAATAAATTTGGGGAGATACTGCAATTTTTAAATGGGGCAATTCAGTTTTATTTATATAACACCAAATTGCATGTAATCTCAAGGCACTTTACAGAGACGATTCAATCAAATCAGACAGACAGGTTAAAAGTTTTCTTAGTAAATAAAAACACATTGGTTCTAGGCCATTGACTGCAAGGACCTACTCCTCCTGGATAAGCATGTAGCGGCAGCAGATGTTCGAATGCATTCATGATTATGACTACCAATCCCCCATACTAAGCATGCAGCAACAGCAAAGAGGAAAAAACTTTAATGTAGGGTAAACGCCACCTTTGGGACCCTCAGGGGTCCATTTAACGAAGCGGGTTTAAACAGGGACAGCAACTCTGAGTGTTTCTGTTTTCTGCGTGGAGCTTGGAGAAATTCCCTGCCTTTCTCCAGCAGAGTCCGCCGTGGATCCACTACTTAAGCTTGTCTCTAGACCTTGCTCTCAACGCCGCGCAGGTTGTTCCAGTTTGGTCTGGCGCTTAAGCCTAGATCCTCAGAGAGTAATTCCGATGACTTTTGAATCCAGCTTGGATTCTAACCCTTGTCTCCTGTTTTCCAGGAAACCTGTGCCTCCCTCTGTGAAAGCTCAGGAAGACCTAACCTGCCGAGCCGACCCTCAGAGCCAAACCTGAAGAACCCGCAGAGAACCTCCTAGCAGCTCTGGACTAGAGCTGGGAAACCCAAAACCCAGGTCTGCTCATATTAGACATGTGGAGACGCTGAAGCAGCTAACGAACTCTGCTGATGAACTCTTCTCCAGAACCAACAGAGAGACTCTCCCAAAGTTAACCTCAAGAACCCTCAAGGTACAATCAGTAAACTTCAGGAAATCAAACCCCTGTTGGCAACGCTAACTGAACTGTCTCACGCAGACTCCGGTGAACCAGTATCCAGGCTCCCGAACCTGAACCAGTATATTCTATGTGCTTGTGCATCAATAAACTGTTAAACTTTCATCCTCTGTGCTTCCAGTGGTGTTCTGCATTCTTGGGTCGCTTTAGTGAACCCGTTCATGACAGAACACTGGCGGCTGCTATCAGCTAGTTTAATCAATTTTAACAGGTCCATTCAGGGTTCTGGAACGCAAGATTTTAATGCAGAAATGCAAAAAAAAAATTAAATAAAAAAGGAGAATGTGTTTAAAAGACAGAGAAACAGCGCTACAGCTGCAAATGAGAGGAAGTTGGTGAAGGAGAAGATTGCTGCTCGAGTTAATGTGTGAGTTTATAGGATATGTCTATGGCAGGTCCTTTTTACATTTATTAAGAGCACTCCTCTCTATTGTTCCATTTATAGATCACTAAAATAAGATTTTTCCTGATTAAAATCACACTCTTAGACCTAACTGTAATAATATATTTTCTAAATTACATTTTTGTAGCAGAAACTGAATTTTAAAAGGTAAAAACAAAATTATACTTATAAAAATTAAGTTTTATATATCTAGAAATGTTTACACGTTTTAATTGGCCACTCTGACATTTATCAACTTGGCTGAAAATGTATTGATGGTATCTGAAATACATAACTTCATTTAAGTTTCTTAGGTTTTTCTCTGTCTGTCCTCTGTTGCCCCCTTGTGTTTTCTTTTCTCTTGGCTTCCTCATCAGCTCTAGTCACACCTGCTCCTTATCAGCTCGTTAGTCCTGCCTTTGTTCAGTCACCCATAAATACACTCCCTCTGCAGTCCCTCTTTGCTGGTTCCACATCTTACTTTTTCTCACCCTGGCTATTTGTGATGGTTTTCCCCTGATGTCTCCATGGTTCTGGTTTGTGTTTTATTTTTATGTTGGATTTTTGGATACCTGTTTTTGTTTAACATTTTTAAGTTGGATATTTTGGATTCCTGTTTTTGCTGCCTGATCTTTCATTAAATCTTTAAAGAACTCACCCCTGCCTGTCAGCTTCTGCATTTGGGTCCTCTCAAAAACCTCCAAACAAACCGTGACAGATGGAGATTAGAAATATGCTTCCTGGTTTGTTGAAGAACCAATAGCTTGCTTCCAATCCTTTAAATAAACAATGTTAGTTTTTTTGAAATATATAAGAATTATTCTATAATTTCTAGTTACCGATCTGTCGTTACTATATTTTGATTTGACAAACCGGATCTTCTCGATTTTCTTTTTCCTGTTTGGTGTGATTGCAATTGTGGATCTTGACCTGGCCGGAGCAGGGCAAAAAAATAGCTTGGCTCCATATTTTGTCGGTGACGGACGGAGATGGACAGTGATAAGCAGAGGAGTAGCTGTGGATGTGGAACAGCTATCAATGAGTAACATGACAGACAAGTACTCTGCACGACGTACGTGAGTGGGACGGAGTCTCCTTCTCCTAGCTCCCTTCTAGTTGCTTCTGTCCACACCTGTTCCTCATCTGCTAATTAGTCCTCCTATTGTTTCTGTCTCCCATATATACACCACCTGTTCAGTTACTCTATGCTCGTTCCTCCTCATTCTGTTGTTTTCTAATTTGTTTTGGTGTTTGTTTTTGTTTAGGTTTTTTTGTTGTTGTTGCTGTTATTGTATAATCGATTTTTTATATGCAAATGACATTTTTTTACAAGTGCAAATATCTCTCAGAAAAACTTTATACTTCACTTATACTTCATTTTAAAGTCAAGTCAAGTTTACCTGTCGCGTACATTGAATCCTCCTGAAAACCGATAAAAATAAAATTAAATAAAATATATATGCCAAAAGAAGAGTAAAATTGTGTTACATTGAACTTGATCATGTAGAATAATGTATTCCCAAGGTGAATTGGTTCTTTGTTTTTTTTTCTTTTTTTCCAGAACAGTCATTTGTTTAATAGTGGTTGGTATGGGGCCAGGTTCTGCTGATCTCAGCAACCCCAATAACTTTTATTGCATCTTAAATTGCATGTAATTGCAGAAAATGGTTCAGACAAGGACAAAAAACCTTTTTATTGTTAAAGTAGTGTGTGCCCATTGACATTTAATTTCATCAAAGCCTCCAACTCCGAGAGATACACTGAAAATGACTAAAAGCAGGATAGCTCTATCACTTTCATATAAGAATAATAAATATAGAGTTTTTATTTACAAAGACAAGTGTAAGTGCATATTTAATTGTTGGATAAAGTTTTGAACATAAAAAGAACATTGCTTTCAAAGGGACATATAATTTTCTTAAATTGTTTGCTTGTTTCTTGTACAATAAAGAACAAACATATATAGTGTTCTCTAAACAAAAACAAAGAAGTTATTGATGTAAATTGTTTGAATGTTCTGCCACATATACTACCTAAAAATCAATTTAACTTCATTTGTACTTTAAACTAAAAGCCTTTCTTTCTTTCCTAGAGAAGTGCTTTAAAAATCAAAGAGATTATGCTCAGCAGCTCCACTCTTACAGACAGTCTTATCTAGTGTCTCAATGTGGAGGCTGTTTAAAACCCACTTGTGATGCACTAATTTGTACCAATGTTACAGCCTAGACTGATGCACAGTAATAACCTGTCTGAATAATGTCTCACTGCCTTTGTCTAAGACTCACTCCATGTGGGCACAGGCCTGCGTGTTGGCAAGAAGAACATGCTTTGACATGGTAATCCCTTACTGCATAACGGACATTATCCACCTCTGATGCTTAAACCAGTTGATCCCTACTTTGGGACTGGTCCATGTTCACCTCCATAGAGGATTACCCCTCTGTCAGAGCTTCCTTTTACTTTGTAAGCATTGTGTGTGATTAATCATAATATATTCATTATCCTATACATTATTTATATTTTAATCACTTTAGGGAATAGCTAAAATGTAGATCTTTGTGTAATCAACACTTAGATGCACATTATTTGATTAGATTAGATGTCCACAGTGAGGTATTTTAAATTGACAACCTCCAAAAAAAGATATTTGGAAAGTGAATCCAAGAATTGACTTTAAAACCATAAACCATGCAGCAGAACTTTATCTGATGAAAGAATGTGTTAAATTAAAGTAAATGGAATCATCAAATGGAATCATCATCCACTTGTCAAATCAACTTGGGATGTATTTTAAAGTGAGCTTTTTATTTTTTAAACCCTTAACACGTAATATAGCTGTAATGTTATTCCAAATATTTTATGTAATAACATAAAATAACTTGTCTGATCCAAAGTTTTTGCAAGCTGCAAATCACGGGGCGTTATGAGCAATTTTATGAATAAATTTCTAACTGAAGCTTAATCTTCAATAAGTTCTAATTTTTTTTAGAAATAAGATAATACATATTTTTTTACATGTTCTCAACATTTTTAACGGTTGTTTTCCCAACTCCGTTTTTAAATGCTCTATTGATCAGCTTTATTAGCCTCTTATGTCAGCAGATATAATTTTTGTGTAATTCTGAGAGGTGACAATGTAGGTGTTCACATGTTTGCTTTCATGTTTAGCTACATCCTCTAAAATTCTATAAAGTATTTTTTATGTTAATTGTATTAATACTATAGGATTTACTAACAAGATTTATTTTCATCTTTGAAATTGTTTTAATCTGTTTAACTGCTACAGTGTCTTCATAGGTTTATCTAAAAAGTCCATCAGACAGTTGCTACTGATCCAAAACGCTGCTGCCTTTGTTCTCACTAGAACTAAAAAAGTAGAACACATCAGCCTGGTTCTGAAGTCCTTCCACTGACTCCCTGTATATCAGAGAATAGACTTTACAATCCTTCTGTTAGTCTATAAATCACTGGATCATAACAGATTTGATGTCGGTTGATCAACCTCCCAGACCACTCTGGAACGCCGGTCTTTTTACATTGGCCCCTTGATTTTACTTTTTATTACATCATGTTCTACTCACCCATATGAGTTTTGTGTCATTTGAGCTGTTCGAAAAGATATTTCGGTTTTGTAATCAAGCTAACGCCTTCCTATGGGGAAAACTTAGACTTCGAAGAGCACAAACTAAACTGGGCTGAAATTTCATAACATGTAGGTTTATAGTGCCCTCCTGCGGTTATACATGTAATATCACTGTATTTTTAACGGAGTTGAGGTTGAGGACTGGTCCAGCTGGAAAGTTGGGAGTGTCTGGCCAGCTACCTCTACCTTCCATATTTGGCTAGAGCACTGAACTGCCTCAATTCCATCTTGAGAGTAAGATCATCTGTGGTAGTAGCACTAGACATCTTTCAGGGCATGTGAGTAAAAACTAGCAGCAGTTCAGCCTCTAGTTTTACTCAGAGATACAGAAAGGCCTTCCTGCCTTCCTGTATCTCTTTGTCTCTCCGTCATAGAAGAAAGATGTTCTACTGATACACAGGATACTAATCGTTTAAATTTCTTCCTCCCAACTAGATACCTGACACAGTGACACCACAGCCAAATCAGACGGAAGGAAGGGAAGTCTGTTGCAGAGATGTTGGGAGTTCCCCCACCATACAAACCTGGATCGCCAAAGAGCAGAAAGCCCTTTAGAACTCATTGGCAAAGTGGATCTGCACTGAAAAAACTATATAGAAATAAGTAAAAATAGCGAAATTAAGTGTAGCATTGCCCTCAATTTAAGTGGGTAAATTAAATGATTTGCCAATGGAATGAGGTATTTTTACTCTTTTTTAAATAAGATATTTAGATAAATGCACCCTTGAAATAGGACAATGCAATTACGTTTTCTTATTTTAAGTGTAATTATCTTGTTCTATTGGCCAAATGTATCTTTTTACCTCCTCAATTCAAGAACAAATACTTTTATTTTTTAAGAAAAAATGACTTATCTAGATTTAGATTTTTTTCCAGTGTGGGCATTCTGGCCTGCCTGCAAGGACCATTGAGGATGAAGACTTTGTGGATATGATGAAACAAGCTGACAAAAGATTCAATGTGTAGAGTGTGATACATGTTAAAAAGAGAATCAGTGTGTGGAGAACTTCTATTCTGCACAGTGTGATATATATGTTCAAAAGAGAATCAGTGTGTGACGAAATTCTATTTTTTACAATGTGACTAAAATTTGGCTAAGACTAAAACTGATTTTCGTCATTTAGACTAAGACTAAATTGGGAAGCCAGTGACTAAATATGACAAAGACTAAAATAGATTTTTGTCATTGTGACTAAGACTAAGACTAAATAAAAAAAAAAGCTGATGAAATTAACACTGTTTCAGAGGCCTGCTCAAGATCTTCGTTGATGAAGTGGATACGTTCCACCCTTCCAAGAAGCCTTTAGCTAAAAATACAGCTTCAGCTGTTGCTGGTACCTGAGGCGCCCTTCTTTTTTTTTTAATAAAAGATGAGGAGACTTCAGTCATTGCACATTGATGATTAAAATAGATTTTTTTAAGAACAGTTTTAATAAATTTGTATTTTTATATTCTTTTTTATTTTTATTTTTTATTGTAAATGTAATGTCAAATGCTTCCTTATATTTTTTTACTGTCTTATAATGGAATTTTTATAGTAGTGTTTTTATGCGTGAATGCAGTGTGACACATAGTTAGGACTATGTAGCAGCCAGAGTCTGTACCCAAATCAAATTTCCTTTGGGACAATAAAGTTAATCTTATCTTATCATATAGCCCCCTGTTCCATCCTTGCCAAATCTTTTTCTAACTGTTGCTGAGCCGGTTTTAATTCCTGGCTGTCGAGTTACTTTGTCTGCCTGTGAGCTGCTGCAGAACTCAATGCTGAGCTGAGCTGCAACCTGATGGTACCCTTACAAGGGGAACAAATTGTCAGAATGGTTTTGCCCTTTGTTAGTCGCTTGACATGTCAGATTTCTGTTGCTAGTGTATGTCTAGCCATTATATTCAGCAAGATAAACTATTTAGCATTATTTTTATACATATTTATAGCATATATTCTTCCTAAGGAGAGTTTTTTTCTCCACTCTATGCTTGCTCACCATGGAGGTTCATGCAAACCTGCACCTTTTTCCAACTGGCATCCATTTGTAAACCTTTCTTATTCACCACCAGTTTCAAGCCTGGGGGGCTTCATCCCTGTTCTCAGTCAACAGCTCATGCGTGTAATCAAAATAAAATTAATGGTTAATGGAACCCACTGTGGTAAAATGTAACCGGCAAAGCAACTATTGGCCAAGGCCTAGTTCCCCAGAAACTGTCACTGAGCTTGATGCCTTGATGTTTCCTCCAGTCAGAGGTGTAGTGATAGCTAACCAAGCTTTAAAAATTTCAGAGAATAACAATGTTTAAAAGAAACACTGACCAGCAGTGTTGTAAAACTTAAACAATGTAGGTTGATGATCCAATTCAGGAACTCAGGCCTCAGCCGGCCACTTTCTGTTGCTCCCACTTCTTACTTGCGATAATTCCCTTAGGGACCGTGAACAAATTTCCGAACCAAACACTTTTGAGAAAAAAAAAACAAAAAAAAAGAATTCCTTGTATAATGCCGAACTTAAAATAACCAAACCAAATTATAAATCCTGTTACTAGATAACACAATTGAAGCACACTCCTTTTAATTAGCTTTTAAGCCCCTTTTACTATTTAAAAAAAGATTTATTGTCAAAATGTATTTTTTTCCAATACTTTCAAGGTTATGTGACCCACTAACTCAACATCTCCTCTTTCTGGTTTTTACATTACCCGCAGTACAGTCAGTGAAAAAAGACAAAGTAGAAATAGACAATATATAGACAGGAGAGAGGGGAAAAAATGGGCAGACGGAAATTAATTGGGTAAAAATCTGGCACAGGGATTTTAGTGGTTATTAGTGGTTGAAATAAATAATAGATTCAGCTACCTCCTGAGACTCCTGAAGACTCAGTGGTAAGTCTACGCCTCATGGACAAAGGACATTCTTTTGAGGACCCGAATTTTCGCATTTTGGAAAAGATGACAGGTGGTTTGAAATGAGTAAAAAGGAAGCCATTTATGTTTAGAAAGAAAAACCAACCTTAATCAGATGGGGTGGACTCAGGTTTCAGCTTTCAAAAACATACAATGCAGCAATAGAGTTGATTCCTTCCCACTATCATTGCAACCCCACCCCCATACAGGGGACTAAAACATTTTACCTGGTCAGCCAGGTCAACAATTCCCCCTAAAGACCCCCTATCAGAGGAACAGACCAGTATAACTTATTGCAGGCTAAGAAAGAACCCAACTGACTCCCCATTCCGAAGGGGCAGACCCGTTCTTCCAGTTCAATTTGCATGTTTTCTAAGCACCCCTCTATAAAGCTTCGAAATTAACACTAATTCTGACAGTTTGAATTGAAAAAGCTTCCTTGATGGGAAGCAAAACTTGGAAACAAAGTCCAGTGGATTATTTTTTTTAACTTTTTTGGAATAGTTTCAGAAATAAAATCAGGGTAAAATTATTTTAAAGAAACATTTCTGGTGGAAGAAAAACTTAAATAGATACAAAAAAAGGGTTCTGGGAGATATCCAGATCAAAAAAACTTTGCATTAAATAGACAGATGTAAACTTTATGAAAAATAGATCATACAAAAAGAGTGGGCTGGAATTAAAAAGCCTAAAATCAAGAAGAAAAGTAAAAATAAGAGCTAAAATTAAGACATTTTTGAGTTCAGGACCGTAAACTGGGCCCAAAACATACTGTGGTCAAGAGTCAGTCACTTCTTAGTGGTTTCAGTGGTGTATACCCCAGAAAAAGTTTGAATTCCTTAAGGAGCAAAATCAACATAATTATGACTTTTGAATAGCCTAGGCTATTCAAGTTCTGACTCTTGAAGGAGGCATTTGAATTTTCCTGCTGCTCTGTAACTCCCTGTTCTGTCCCTGCTTTGCTGTGTCTTGTCTTTTCTGAGCCCTCTCTTCACATCACCCGAATTCAAACAAGGGATCTGGTTGGCTGGTCTCTCAATGCAATTGATCAAATTTTCGCAACTGGAAGACAGGGAAAAGGGGACCCTTACCGGGACATACTTTGTGGGATACACCATGGCCTCCTGGAAGGCTTGGAGGATGGTGTGTGTTACAATTTTGTCAGTGAAGGATGTCGAAGATGCATGGATTTTCAGATTTATGATACTAGGATTTTGCCTGTTTGGATTTGGACGATACGTAATGTATCTACAATTACAGAGGATGTCGGCGGAAATTTGGGCATTGATGAGACTGCCGGCAGCAGTTGACGCACTCACAAAGGCTGTGAACGAGCAGGACCGTGAGCTGAGCCGTTTGCTGGGTGTGATTGAACACAGGCTGGCTGCCGTGGTTGAACTCAAAGGTGAGATGGGATAATATCTTGGATGTGCATGCTTGCTTCTGTTCCCCTTTCCTTGCAAGATTTTTCAGGCATTATAAACTTATAAACTTAATTTTTTAAGTCCCCTTTCTTTTGACGTTTCTCTGTAAGCGGTTAGAAGTGTTCCACAAAAGACATTCCAGTGTAATTGAAATAAGTTCATATTTATTTCAGGATGTCAAATAGACACCAAAGCTCCATTACATTATTATGTTGATAATTGTGACTAATCTGTTCACTCATGTTATGGAAAGCTGGCTTTTGAACATATTTCTATAACAATCTTACATGCGGGCTATCTATACCTAACCCCATGTCACAACCACATTAGGTGTTCTTTTTTTTCTTTTTTTCTATGAAATTTGGCTTAACTCTCCACCTATACTTGCAGTGCCACTTTACTGTGTGTCTTTACATGAGCCACCATCAGACATCCATGTATGCAGTTTATTGGGGGATTAGTAGTCCTTAAGGAGAGAAGGGAACAGGTGCAGAAAATCTGGAAAAGCTTTGGCAAACGAACACCACTAACAAAAACTGTACAGAAAGGATGAAAAGACAGTAATGAAACTAACTAAAAACACATGCAGCAAACCTAAAATGGCAAAACTTACATAATATTGCCCAATAAAGAAAACTAAATGGTTTGTAAAAAGAACCAAATCCAAACCACAAGTTAGCCTTCAGGTCTTGATATAATATGGATAATTGCATAAATCTAAAGATGCATAAATCTGCATCAACTAGGCCTTCAAACAATTCTCACAGCCAACATAAGAACTGATCTTGTTTTACCCCTAATTAAGTACTACTGGCAATACTTGAGTGATTACTTTTTTGTTGTACAATTTTCTAAATATGCCAAAGAGATTCATTTGAATTATTCAGTTTTCGCTCTGCACTAATGTGGCTTCTTATCACCAACCGAAGCAGAATGATCTAGAGATCTGCCAACATTCCCTAAATGTGTCTTTATGGACAGTTACATATTCTTTATTTTACCTTTTCAGGTTTCTTAGTTGCTTTAGAAACGGGGAAAGTACTTATAGCTGGTAGTTGTCAATGGATATTACATATAAAGGGAAAAAAAGTTAACAGAAAATTGTTTTGTATTCAGTGTCCCCACATTCATTGCTTGCTTGATTCTTTGGTTCTCAATCAAAAGCAGCACAATGAAAAGAAGCATTCCTCTGCTACTTTAGGCAATGAATAACTAGTGTAAGAACTTTAAAGCTCTACAAACTGAGACATTGTGAGCTGCACTTAAAGCTCTCTTAAGTGGATCATTTTTGGTGGTATCGACCTGCAGATTACTTTTACAATATAAATACTATCACAAAGAAACACACAAACGCATTTAGGGTACGTAAAGCCATACTTCGAGCTTATTTTTCAGGAAGGGGCTTCCATGATGGAGACGTTGTGAGTATTTTTAGACCAGGGAGTGGGTGAATCAACCTGCCACAACCTGTCACATTTCTCAATGCTTCTTTTATTGAGAATCTGAGAGAGACAAATTAGAAGAGAGATTCTCAGATGTTTTCTTAAGATACTGGTCCTGTCACCATGTGCAATGTGCATCTCATCCTATTTTTCTGAACTGATTTTACTTTTTATCATCATACATTCACCATCTGCAATGCATTTTGCAGGGATTTTAATTAAAACCCAATACAAAATACCTTTACTTCATAACTGAGAATTAAGGGTTAAATAATTTTGTTCACTGTTTTGTTGTTTGCCACAATTTCACACGGATTTGAAATTTTTCCATTTGAGCTTTAAATCTGAGCTGAAAAATGAATCAACTGAGAAAAAAAAGAGTAGACAGTGCAAGAAAACAAGTAAGTGCAGTTGTTTTTGGTCGTATGTTTAAGCTCCCATTGTTTTAAAGATATTCAGAATTCCTTTTATATTCTTTTTGAATTTCGATGTGGCTTATCTGGGAGAATATTTATTGTATTCAATTCAATATTTATTTTCTTTTTTTATGAAAACACAAACTTAACAGAAAAAGCTTAAAGAGCACCTGATCAAACAACCAGTTGTTTTTCCACATCAAACTTTCTAACAATTTGTTCTGGGTTCCTTCCTAGAGAGACATTCAGAAAGAGGAGACCTTCCTCTCCATTGGTTGACCAGCTGATTCCTGCTGTCTGACTGAAGGAGGAAAGCATTACCACATACATGGCTGTATCCTCTCTGTTTGACTGTGGGGAAAACATGACAAAATTCCACAGAGGTGAAACAGCTAACTTGAACGTTTCAGCCAGATGATAGGGTAAAATTTAAATTCCTGTTCTCTAGAATGAATGGAAAACCATGGAAATAGTTTATTTGTGAGGGATACAATTCCAATTTTAGTGCCGAGGTGTCACTGGGTTTTAAGGGCAAGGGAAAGCCCCAAGGAGATGTACTCTATAAAATAATTTGTAGCGTACAGCATTTATTATAAGAAATATGTTTGTTGACCTGTTTGTCCTTCAGCCTCTCCTTCTGTCTGACCTTTCATAATATCTTATTGCACAGTAAATTAAATGTAAAAATGTAATAACTAATCAAGATAAAGGCTAATGGGTTTTGCTAATAAAGCAATAACTGCTCGCTCAAATAAGGATTTGAAGTTGGACATATTTTGTTTTGGGACAAAATGTGACTAAAATGTAATTTAAAGCTGAGAGAATTATAGCTTATTTACTTAGATTAAGTAGATGGAAAGCGTCAGATTAATTTGGCTTGTAGTTTGAGAAGAATTTTATTTTGAATTCTCTCCTTTGATAATGAAAAAATGTAAATAGAAAACTGTATTTTGTGTTTTATGGCGTCTTTGTGTAATAATTTAATTAATTTGATGTTCTAAGAAACTATTTCAATAGCTACACTTTAACTTAGAGCAAAAAAAGATTTTAAAAAATGAATTATCCTGTAGCTGAAATAGGTTAAAGATTTACACTTGTAAGATAAATGTATATGTAAATGTATATCTCAACATGTATATTTCTTCTTCATATCTGTCATAAAACGGGATAGATGGGGCCCAGTATTCAAGGCGAGAAGGACAGTGGGAAGTTTCAAAACTTTGATAATTGAACAAAAGACAGAAACAAAATACAAAACTGGATGCAGAGCTATGGTTCATCAGACATGCAGCGGGTGCGAGGGGGGCAGGGCACAACCCATCCCAAACACTATTTGAGCTGATGTAACGACAAAATCTCTCCACTGTGAGATCAATAAAGTCAATCAAACAATCACTGGCATTCAGCGATGAGCCGTCCAGAGTGTCTCCGATGCAGCAACCCCAGTGAACACCCAAGAGACCGATCCAGATCAGGAAAACACTTCAGAACACAACCGTTTTGAGATCCAGGAATACACAGAGCATTCAGGCAAGTTCAGAGTTCTAAGGATCCAGCAGAGAGCTCAGACAGACATGCTCAGATGGAGACAGGTGTGCCCATAGAAACAAGACATGGTACCAAGATAACTGCAGAACTTTTGACTGGACTCCTCTTAGGAGCCAGGAGCACTGGAATTAAAACAGGCTTTCCCCGCACTCCGAGCCAAAGCCCTGACAGCCCCAGGAAGAAAAGCCAGGACATGATCAGGAGACAGGGGACAAACAATCATCCTCTCGACACACAGGGCCCCCAAGAGTCTGGACAAGAACTATGGACATAACTAAAACTCAAAAACAAGCAAACATGAATTACTAACACAATAAACTATGAATAATGATCTGGCCCCAACAGCTGGGCTCAACCGTATATAAAGCAGACCGAACAAGTGGATAAGTTAAATGATAATTAGGGCACTGGGAGGGAACGGCAGGTGAATGAAGTGAGTAATTAGATCCACTACTGTGGTCACGATCATGACAATATCAATATATGAGTTTCACTTAACATAGGAACATTCTTTGCTACTTTGCTTAATAAGCCTTTCAAAATCAAAGTATGTTGGTATGTTTATGCAAAGTCTTATTTCAGTGACATATAATTAGAGAACAATGATGATCAGATTGTTTTATTTATTATTTTATAGTTGTATTTAAATCCTCATAATGGTAATAATTTAACAATGAATAAACATTTGAAAACTCAAATGTAAAACTATTCAAGATAGCCTTTTGGTGAATATCGTTGCTTATTGTACTCATTAAACCCTTGCAAGTTAGTGACCCTTTCTTTAAACTCATCCTTCCAAATGTGGTCTTTCCCTCTCTGTGCGACTCTGTCCTGATTTCTACAAGTCAGTATGGACGGTGATGTAATAATAACTTGTGCATTATTGTAATCATCATGGTTTAATGTTAATCCAAAGTAAATGAGCTCACCTCCTGTTTCAGGTTTTGCAAGCATTTAGGTTCAAAGAGTGAGATGGCTAATGTTTCACAAACATGGTAAAATAATGCACACTTAGCTTAGCATTTTATACCAACCAGTAGCAGTATAGTAGTATAATTCTCTCTTGGGTGTAAGCCAGTTTTTTTTATTGCCAAACAACATTAATGGAACTAATTAGCTGTTACTACCAAGAGTGATGATAAATGCTTAGTTCTCAATATCTGCTACTGAATTTTCAATCTGCTGCAGTTATCTTTGCTGTGTGCTACATTCTGAAAAACGGTGGTAGCTCAGTATGCCACCCTGGGTTGAGCCAGTGCAGGAGAGGACACTATTGTGAGTCCTGACACTCTGAGGTCTGTTTGTCAGGTAGTCCAGGATCCAGTTTACCAATGTGGGACTCAGACCAAGAAAGGATAACTTCCATGCGAATGTCTTATGGAATAATGGTTAAAGCCTAAAATTAAATTCAGAAAGAGCAGTTGGATTTGGAAACATCTGCTCTTAAGGTGGGTGATGGCTGTTTGGACCACAGATGATAAGGCATCAGTGGAGAATTAGTTGCTATTGGGGGCATATTCATATGGACCCACAGTGACACTGATGGAGTCTTTGATGTGGGCCATGATTATCCTCTCCATGACTATCAATGTTAAGGCTAAAAACACCTATCTAGATGGTTAAAACTATTTTGGTTAGATTAAACAATATAATAATCAGCAAATGACCAAGCCACTAGTCTCTATTATTATTAGTTCCCAGCAGTAAGTGTTGAACGTGCCAAGGGGAAAGGAACACGCACAACAGGACAAAAGAAAAACCTGAGAACTAACATAAATCTAGTACTACAACAAAACAGGAATCAAACTAATACAACTAGGAAACATGGAGCAAAGTGAAGCACAACAGAACCAAAACCATGACACTCCTTTATCTATAAAGTCCATCAAAGCTTATTTCACTGGTCTTCCTCTCCATCTGTAGTTACTGATGCTGGCATCAGACTTAACTGGCTGGTTTATGGTGTCAGCATTGAAATTATCCCTCCAAGTCTGGAGCTAAAAGTATATAATTTACACCCTTATTTATTGATGCGTTGCTTTTTGTTTCACAAGCAATTGTTCACGTTTTATGAGACACAAAGATTTACATCAAGGGAGAAAAGTGTGAATGCATTGTATAAATATATTACCTCAAATCTTAAAATGAATGTGACACTGGTTGAGGCACAATTGTTATATTTGTTGGCATAAATATACCATAACATGTTGTGCAAAATACAAAGTGTACAGTGTAATTAAAATATATTATTTTTATTATTTAGAAGTTATCATAAATTTAAACTTCAACCACAAAGTTTCCATCGTTTTGAAAAGTTGTGTGACTAGACAATCTGCCTTGCTTAGCTTGGCTTTTTAACTAATACTTACTGAGTCCGGAAAAAAAGAAATGTTTTCTAGAACAGAAGCACCATTCAAAGATGTACAACAGTTTTAAAGGTCAATTCTTATTCTAAATTTGAACTGCATGTTTTTGCAGGAAAATTCATCTCAGACTTGGCAGACCTCCTCATTCAGCCAACATATTTAATGCTCTGAACTTCCATATCAATGCATTTTTGGCACCATGTTTTTTATCCCACACTGTTTACATTTGGAAATGTTATGAAATCTGAACAAAACGAAATTTCGTTTCGTATACACTCTGTGTAAAAAAAAAAAAAAGGCAATAAAAAAATGCCAAAGTCTAAGTCAGCCATCTTCTTAACGAATAACCTTTGACCTAGAAACCTTTTAATCGTCATTTTGGATGCACAGAGTGCATACAGAACAAAATTCTGTTGCATACAGAATGAAATTCCATTGCATAAATAACATTACAATATAAAGTGCAGTAGTGTTTAAACAAAGTTTTGTGAAGCATTAAAAATTTGTAGTGTAAAAAAAGATGGAGTTTCAGAACCTTCTGGACCTGCAGCGGATGCCGCGGAGCCTCTTTCCAGACCGCAACGGGGAAAACAGTCCATGATTGGGATTTGAGGGGTTGCTGATGATGTTAAGGACATGCAGCGATGTGATGAGATGTCCTGTATGGAGGAATTTTCCTTCTCATTCATTCATTTTGTTAACAACAATGGTACACATTTTTTATTCCATCGGAAATACGGAAAAATCTCACTGCAATCATCTACACAGTGCATACCAGTTGACGTCATACCACCCTTTAAAACCACAGCGCAGGCCTTTCCCTGTCCTCTTTGCCCGGGACTACCTTCTGTGAAGGGAGATAAATAACACTTTAGCTGAAACCACGTCAGGTGGTCACCTTCCTCCAAAGAGTCTAATTCGTCATGGCAAAAAACAGACCGGCTTCTCTGCTCACATTCTAACCAAGTTGGTCAAGTGTCTCATCACAGTCCAGCCTGCTCTGAAGCAGATGCAAAAACTGTCTGGTTTTCGCTCAGGTCAACCCTTGCTGCTGCTTCTTGCCTTGAACCCATCATGGCTCGACATCCTGTTGCTGAGGTTGCTGTGAAATGGTGAAGACATTCGGCTGCTGCAATAGAGGTGTTCGAGCTGCGTACTTACACTGCTCTTGTGGGGAGGTGTCCTCCGAACTGCTCTAAGTGATCAAAATATTAAGCCCTGCAAACCTTTTTGTTTTCATTTGTATCAGAAGTGTCTCCAAGCAAATGTTGTTGCTGCATGGACTGGGTTTCAAGAGTTAGACTGAACTTAGCCTATTTTATTGCAAGCAACTTAGCCTTTTTTTTAATCTAATGCTTATTGTGATACTTCTGCTTGGATAAGGTTCTAGAATAGATAATTGCATCTGTTTTATTTCAAAAAGTCTAAATTGTGCATTTTCAGTGTTGAACTGCTGCATTTGCTAATTTGTGTGTGTGCCTCTCTCTAATTCCATTTGTTCCTCTCTGCGCGCATCCTGCAGATGCCTACAGTTCAGCTTCACTTAGTTGTACACGCTGCAACTCAAATGCTTCTGTTTTTTGCCGATCTTAGTGAGGGCAGCCAATTCATGGCTGACAGAATTTATTTTATGACCCGGTTTTGGCACAGTCAACCATCTTGTGGTTCCTGCCTAGTGGTCACAATCCGAGCTACTAATGTAAGAGAATTAGCTTTACTGAATTAGAGTGTTTGTAACCTGTTTGTTCGCTGTTGTTAACTGTGGATTAGCAGTGTTTGTCATGATCTTAGCGCTGATCTATGGTGTAATTACTTATTTCACTCACCTGCTTATCTCTGCCCATTTCTCATTACCGCTCATCTGATCCACCTGATTCAGTCTCTATTTAACCAGCCTTCAGACCAGTCATCAGTGACAGATTATCCGAGCCTGTGGTGAGAGTTCTGTAGCAATCCTGTTTTTCTCATGACCTGATCCTGACCCATTCTGCCTCTGGACATTTGAGTCTGCCTGTCCACATTCTGATCTGTTTGCCTTACCTGTCCTCGGAGACCTGCTGGAACTCTGCCTCTCATTCTCTGGTCTCTAAGACTATAAGACCAGGTTAGTGACTCACACAGTTGTTATGATCCACCTCCAGACCTCTAAGCTAAATGTGGTCACTAATCTGTTGTCCCCTCCTGCAGAGGTTCCTCCCTTAGACGCAAACGCTGTTCACTGCGGTTCCGTTTCTAATAAACATTCTGAGAAATCTAACTGTTGCTCTGCCTCGGATACTGGGTCCTATTGTTCTAAGCCTGAAAGTTTTAGATGCAAAGCTATTGATTGCCTTGACAACAGAAGCATTACATCCACACCCCACAACTCATTTTATACACAATTTAATGCTGTCACATCAAATGCATTGTGTTTATTGGTAATTCCTTTTTATTTTATTAAGTAAAACTTGATTGATTTGAATGTTACCAAAGAGTACTGTTACACATTTTTCTGTTGTATATCATCTATGCATCTATGGACAGCCCTTCAGTGAATCACAACTGCAGAGACTGTATCTCAAGGACTCATTTGAAAACTTTTATGTTCACTGATTCTTTCATATACTGTGTTTAGCCTTGTAGAGTTTGCATACTTTATCAAACACAATAATATTGTGACAGGGATTAACAAATTTAATAAAAGTGCCATTGTTTCAACTGTGGTTGTTTGTGGTTATACCAGCTACCGATTTATCACTCAGAGCCGCATCCACACTTTTTGGTCAACACTTCAAGAAACAGAGACAAATTTCCTTGGTTGGTGATTTATAACTCCACTTAAAACGATAGTCCAAATTAATAAGCTTGTGGCAAAGGCAACTTGATTTTAGCAGCCTGTCCAATGCGAATTACCCTTAGTAGGAAAGCAGATTCCAGTTATAATCACTTAACTAGTTTAGTTTAGCTTAGTTTAGTTTAGTTTAGTTTAGTTTAGTTTAGTTTAGTTTAGTTTAGTTAGGATCCCCATTAGCTGTAGCAAGCTACAGCTATTCTTCCTGGGGTCCAACAACAAAACATGAAATAAAAAAATTACAAATGAAATAAAAATTATGTGGACATTAAAACAACATCTCCCATAATCTATACATATACATATATACATACACACATATACACATACATATATACATATACATATATACCCATATACATACACAGAAACAATCCAATGTTCTTTCAATGATTTTTTTAAATTTCCTTAAATCAGTTATCAGTTTAATGTAATTTGGCAGTAAATTCCATGCTTTCATACCTCTATACATAACAGTTCTTTTTAAGGCATTTGACTTTGCTTTAGGCAAACTAAAGTTTCCTTCAGTTGCATGCCTAGTCATGTATTCGTGATTCTGCAAACTAAAAATAAGGTTTGTAAATAAAATATAAGGTGTTTTTAATACAGATACATTTCTAATCATAACAGTCAATGAGTATGAAAGTCTGTCTTTAACCAACAACCAGTTTAACTTTTTATGCATTCTTATGATATTTGTCCTTAAATCGCACTTCAATATTATTCGGGCAGCTCCATTTTGTACATGTTGTAGTTTATGTAGCATCTCTCCAGGGGCATTTGACCAAACGACGGGGCAGTAATCCAGTTGAGAAAATATCAATGATTGGATTATCATTTTAAGAATATTTGGGGACTAACTAACGATTATTATTTGGTTATACCATTCATTTGAATGACAAAATAATTAACCATAACCTTCACTTTTAGTCCGACAAGAAGGTTATGTTTTTAAAAGAGTTAATGTGTGTCTTTTTCTGGGTACAGCATAAATTGAAAAGATTTGAATGGATATTAATGACATTTTTATTAGGGGTGTCCATAATGCCAAAGAGCAATCCATTATATTTTGGTGATGATCCAAATCATAATATGAATACAGTTTTTTTTTTTATTCTCTAACATTATGATATAGGAATATTTGGCAGAGTTTGGTGGTTCCCCACTAAACCAGAGGGTGACTGTAGTGACCATTGACAGCCTCAGCATCAGACTCAAAAAGTCCAGAGGTATTTTACTAAAGAAGAAAAAAACACAACAAAGGGGAATTTAGTTGGATTCTTAGCAGGATCAATTAAAAACTTATTAACAGATTTTATAGATTTTTTTTTACTAGAGGTGTCCTAATATCCCAATTGTGTGCGAGATGTACTGTAGCTATAGCTGTAAGTCACAATGTTAGTCAAAATTTGCTGCCTAGAAGACGTCTGTTCAAGAAATGTTTTTTTTTATTTATTATTACATTCAAAATCTGATGGTAAAATTACACAACATTCCTTAGCTCCAGAGAGGGGCATGACTTGTCCCATTACAGTCTGATTATGGTACTCTCTCCCCTGGTGTTCTCATGTCAGAGGAAAAACTAATCAACATCACAATGGCTGATGCTTAAAATCGGTTGTCTTCATAATGAATAGCTGGTAACTAAATGTTGCTGATCAAGTGGAAATTGTCTGCTTTCAAATACTGCCTATTGACTAGTGTAAGTCTACAATTAGGAAAGCAATCCCCTTTGAAATGGTCAGCACATAGATGCAAAACCTGCGGAAGTTCACAGGTAGATTTCTATCTAAACATAAAATCCATCCACTCCATCTTCAGGCGCTCAGATGGAGGCAGTGAAATATACTTTTGTCTCATTGATGCAGACATTAACAGAGCAGCTACTGTGCTTAGCTCTATTCTTGGCTCTTAGCTTAGCCATGACTGTTTGGATGCTCAGTGTCATTGAGAAGAAATATGCCGCCTTGCAGAGGGCAGGTTCAGATCGGGGGCTTCACCGAATGATGCTACATAGTTGAGCAAGGTAGTGAGAGAGGGGAAATGTTTTTTGTTTGTTTTTTATTTCTAAACTTCATGCACAGGGTTCATGATATACATGACTGATACAAAATGTTAAGCATAGTACCACTAATCAGATTAAAGATCAGTTGACCTCATTTAAAAATAACAGTTATGTTTCTTTAACATATGGTGCCTCTACCAACTAAAGGATTTTGCCCAGCATATTTTTTACAAATTAAAATAAATAAATGAATAGAGCTGAATACAATTTGCATATATAAAACATATAAAACTTAGAAGAATATAAGCATTTCAAAAACACATTTTGAGCTGGATGGTGAAATTGTTTATCCCTACCAAAGTGAAATATCAAAAGTGTGCTTTGTTGATAAAGTATGTCTAGAGGGGTAGTAACTTCATTAGAGTCCACAAAGAATCTATTTTTGTGGTGCTGGAAATATGGCAAACATGACAAAGCCGAGTTTTGTGGGAATGTTGACAATTAGTGTTGTTATATGTAAGCCAATTAGCATCACAGCTGAGTGGAGCCAAACGCAATGTTTATTGGAAGTCAGAATGAAAGTCAGCAGACAAAAAGCAGTGGGGTGCTCTTAAGGGCCATGTGGATAGCTATAAAGAAGACAAGTCTGAATTTGATTAAAAAGGGAAATAATCATTTTCAGCTATTTCCTGTCAGACACGAAGACACTACAAAAAAAAACTTTCATCTCATTTTAACATAGTAACCAAATGACTACTAATTACACATTTAGCTCAATATTCCTGTTATGGTTGCTCATGTATATACTGCTGTTTCCATAATGTTTATGACAGTATAAACATTGCCTTGGTTCTATTACTGAGAAGATTCTTACATTATATTGCAGAAAGACTAATAGAGTCAAAACCTCATTCACAGGGCAAATACACAATGCTTTGGAAAGAGGTATGTAATGGTGAGAGATTGCATTTCATTAATCAAAAGTAAATACTCTGGAATACTTTTAGAGATATGATCAGCATGATAATATTAAAATAAAATACATCATTATATATTATACTGGTTTATGAATTCATGCACCATATTTTTTTTTAATTTTTAAACATCACGAATTAAAATCTTACTGAAAACTATCCCTTTGGTTTCTCTTTCTTCCTCTATCTTTGTTACACAAATATGTCTGGCAACATAACTCAATAAAATAGAATTTCAAACCTTAAGGCAGCTCTATACTGTACAATAAAATTTTATTTGTCCAATCCAACAAATATCAATTTTCTACTATCTGACTTCATCTGCAGCTGCAGTTGTCAACTCTCCACCAGATATCTTGGCATTAAAAAGCACTCCTGACGTGAGAGATGAGATTTCCAGGATAAATGTCTGTCCACATGAAAAAAAAAAAAAAAAAACCTAAAGACAACAAGAGGGTTTTGGGTTGAATCCCTGGTCCAGAGTCTTTCTGCAAGTTTGCATGTTCTTTCCATGTGTTGGTTATCTTCGGGTACTCCGGCTTCCTCCCACATACCAAAAGGTTGACTCCTAAATTAACTGGCATCTTTAAATTGCACTTAGTTGTGAATGTGTGTGCATGGTTGAATGTGTCTCTGTGCCCCGACAGGCCCCGTCCCAACCTTGACCCTGATGGAATAAGTGGGTAAAAAAATTGATGGATGGATCAATGGATGTCTTTTATGGTAACATATGTTAGATATAATATATAACATTCTTATTAATCGATTGTTGGATATGTTTTTATTGGTATTACAGCAATAAAATATTTCTTATCCTTCCTAACCTAATCCTAAACTATCTTTTTTTCCAAGCCTTTGAGGTTGGAAAGCCTGTTGGTCAAACTTGAAGATCGATTTACATCTAAATAAGTCAGGGGTAGGAAAAACTTTTTAAATTTCCTGTATACATGCACATTCCTTAACACAATTTGGATTAGTATTTCAAGGAATATAGTGAGAAAGGTGTGAGAAAAAAAATGTTTTTGTAACTGTAGCTTGATAAAAATAATTTCACAATTGTATTGAAGAACTTTTTTGACATTGTAAACTCTTGAGTGATGTGAGCTAAGAGTATCATGGCAACATCATTAAGAAGAAGGAAGATAAGAAAAAAAAAATCAGTGTAGGCCTACAACTGTTATGGCTGTCGCCGTCATATTTGTGTTTTCCCTTTATTTTCTTTATTCTCCCTCTTTCTCACCTCTACTAAGTAGGCTGCATGGCCCTGTGGAAGACCCGCCTACTTCCTGGTTTCTGGAGATCTGACTTCAGTCCCATCCATTGGCTCCCTCAGTTCCACCTTCAACCAATGGCTCATCACCACCTGCAACCACCTCCTGTTCATAAGGAGACCTCACCTGTTGATTGAGGCAGCTTGTCACAGCCAGTTGACTTGTGTGCCTCGTGTGAACCAAACATTGCTGGTTAGCAGCTGTTTGTTTAGTGGAGTAGCTCTCTTATCTTTTTGGTTACCCATTTGGGGTTTGTGCTACTTAGCTTGTGTTAAGTATTTTGTTGTGTTTGGCTTATGTGCTATCTTTACTAGCTTGATGCTAGAAAGAGGGTGGAGGTAGGGCCAGAGTCTGGACTGATTGCATCACTGAGTTTTTTCTTTGTTAGTTACATTAGGTGTAGTGGGTGCTGTGCTCTCTGTGTTTTTTAGTAAGAATCCCCTTTTGGTTTAAATCTGAAGTTAGGTACAATCCTTCTTTTGAGGATCTCTTTTATTTAACTTTGTTTGTTATTTTCACAGCACCCTCACCCATCCTCCTTTTGTTTGTTTATTGCTTGCACCTCTTGTTATCAAATAAATAATAATTTTATAACAACTTACTGTACTGGTTTCTGCCTATATGTTTATGCCCCCACTTCCCTAGACATACAGGGGGCCGTAACAACAACTATTAACTGTAGAGAAGTAAGTAGCTGTATAGAAGTCTATTAATTCAAAATAAGAGCCATTGCAATGAAATAAAAGTAGTATAAAGTTGGTGAGTTAAGATTGCAAACTGTTTGAAAACTATCACATATGTATCCAGTTTAGTAGTACATATGAAGATAGGGCAAATAAAATTAGTTTGAAATGTGAAGAGATCGGAATTGGGTCATTCAGACAGTTGTAAAAAAAAAAAAAAAAAGTCAGATATGAGACACATATGGGCAAAAAGATCATGTCTGGCTCACATTTGCCTACAGATTGAATTATTCCTAAGACTCTTCCGAACAGAATGTAGTGCAATTAAAGTCAATTAAAATTCAAAAATTCAAAAATTTTTTAGATTTTCTTTTACAAAACAAAGTTGATAAACAAAGACATACCTTCCATTAGAAGACAAAACTTACTTTATAACACAAGCCTTGTGCAAAATACCAAGACATAGAGTTAATTGAGATTAGTTGTCATGCATTTAGTGTATAAACTCCACTCAGAGTTTATACTTTTCTTTTTGTGCCTTTGTTGGTTTTCTCTAAATGCTCTGGTTTATTCCCACCTTCCAAAACATCCATGTTAGGTTAATTAGCTAATCTAAAGTTGCCCTTAGGTGTAAGAATGTTTTCATTGCTGATTGCCATGTGTGTGTTTCTGTTATCCCTGTGATAGAGTGGGACCAGTCCAAACTCTGCCTCTGGCTTAATGACTGCTGGGATAGGCTCCAACTCCCCTGCCACCCTGAACAGGATTAAGCAGGTGAACAAAGTGGATAGACTAGCCTTTAAACGAATGAATAAGAGCTAACTGACCTGTTTGACACAAGCATGAATTTCAATGATAATTTTGCAATGGACTTGTGTTATGAGGTGGATGATTTCCCCCCACCATCTTCACCAGACACTGAAAATGAGGGCAAAGAGAAGAAGTCTCTGGAGGGGGGGGGTGGAGCACATGTGGCTCAAGAGACACCTGAAGCGACTGGTGCAACCAAGACTCCAGACCAATCTATCCTTAGAAGGGGGAATGTTTCTCGATGCTGTTAGTGTTGGAATTAGTGTTTTAGATGACTGATCAATTTAGTCTTTTAGCTGATGATAGAGTTTATTTGTAGAGTCAATTCAATTCAGTTATATTACAAAGCACCATATGACAATCTTTCCCCCCAAATGCACATTACAGAAACCACTTCAATCAAACTACACAGATTGGTTAAAGGTTTCCGATCTATGGAAACCCAGCTGACTGCACCAAGTCATGTACTTGCACATGTACTGCATCTGACAATCGAGGAAAGGAAAAATTTCCTTTAAAAAGGAAGACGAGCCCAAAAGAACCAGGAGCCTCCTTCTGGGTCTGACTGGGGGTTTAAGATGATAGAAGCAGCCCAAAAAAAGAAACAAAGAAGCAGTGATCAAAAAAGTATTTCTATGTTACAGTGCCAGAGGCTCAGAACATTGGACCCAAAATTCAAGCAGACAGATCAGGGTGATTTAAAAACAAGCATTTATTTAAGTGAGAAATATGCGGCTGCTAGTAGCTGGGGCAGGCTCACTGGATTCTCTGTAGAGACGGAAACTCTGGTCAGTGACTTCAGAACTCAGACAGGAAATGATAATGAGCATGAATGTCACCGACATGGTAAAGTTCAGTCTGAGCCCAGAAGAAGGAGTGAAATTTTTAGGAGTGTTACTCCGTAGCTTACTACTCCAATTTTTTTTGCGTTGCCGTTCACATTTCCAAATATATATGCGACTTGTATGTGATCTACTGTGTGAACTGCATTCATACAACGCAACTGTTCTGAAAATCGGATTTGGGTTATTCAAGGCTGCTGTGTGAACGTACAATCACTTACAATGTTTTTTTCACAATGGAACTCTTACAAATCAGCTCACATAGTGAAACCCTTAGCAAAAAGTAGTTTACTTAAAGTAAATTATATTAAGAACACCTAAGTATAAGTTTAGAAAGTATACCGAACAATGTACTTTTAGTGTACTTAAAGAATTACTAAAGTAATACTTCTTCGAACTAATTTGGGACATACTTAATACTTAAAGTATACTTTAGTAAACAATAAAGTAAACAATAGTCAAGTACACTTGACTACACTATTGTTAAGTATATGAAAAATAGTTTAAAATAAGTCAACTCTAAGTGCACTGCCTGACTTTAAGTATGAAATCAGTGCACTTTTATTATACTTGAATAAACTACTTTTTGCTAAGGGGAGAGTTAATTTAACTCCAATTCAGAGTGGGGGAAAATGCATTCAGCTTGGTGTTAAATTTAACTCTTTAAGTGTTACTTTAATGCTGCAAAATATACTGTGCACATAGGTGCAAATGTTTGATCATTTATTTAAAAATTAAAGGAAAATTGAAGAAAGTTGCATAAGGCTAAAAGTAGTATACCTGAAGTAAATTCAATTAAGAATACTTAAGTCCAAGTATAAGTTTAGAAAGTATACCGAACAATGTACTTTTAGTGTACTTGAAGTATTACTAAAGTAATACTTCTTCGAACTAAATTGGGACATTTTTAAGTTTACTAAAGTATACTTAAAGTATACTTTAGTAAACAATAAAGTAAACAATAGTCAAGTACACTTAACTATACTATTGTTAAGTATATGATAAATAGTTTAGAATAAGTTAACTCTAAGTGCACTGCCTGACTTTAAGTATGAAATTAGTGCACTTTTATTATACTTGAATAAACTACTTTTTGCTAAGGGAAAGGGGTATGGTGGGGTATAAAGTTGTAGAGGTTTTTTTAGGCACAAATGGTTGTTATTTATATGGACTATGATTTAAACAAAAGAACAAAAGGTAGCTTCTAGAACTAGTACAACCATCAGTTGACAGGCTTCAATACTAATAAGTAAAACTATAGTGTGATGTAAATAAACAAGGTATTTTAAGAAATTAAATTCAAGAACTTTGCCAAATAAGCCAGAGAAGTAACAAAGTTTTCTTTTGAAAACAAAGTGAGAAAAGTCAAAGGAATCAAGGGTTCTCAGACAGTAATCGAAACAAACAAAAGAAAAGCTCTCAGAATGTTACAAAGGCTTTTTGTTACCAAACACTGCTTAAGGAACCAGACCTAGAAGTATACTGTTTGAATCTCAAACAGTATACTTCACAGCCACACTGATTAAGAGGCAAGCTAAGTCTAAAAGTGAGTTCAGGACCAACTAAACAAACAGCAATGCAAAGGATGCATTTCAAGTGCATATTTACAAATAGCAGAAAATTAGCAGTGAGAATAGGAGCGGTGAATGCATTGAGATACCATAGTGAAATTCGGCTGAGGTCGAAAAATCTTAAATTCTCTGTTATTTCATGTCAGGTTAACCAAAGATTGTGTGTAGTTATGACGCTTGGTTATGTCCTGCAGCAAAGACGAAGCTTTTTTCAGTTAAATATTCACCAGAGCTGGTTAATTAATGTAATAATACTTGGTCCTAGCTGTTGATGCTGTCGTTTTACTTCCTTTATCACAAACAGAGCCATAACTCGCTCATAGCCAGAGTGAATTCGAACAACCAGAACAAGTGTTACAGCATATTCTGTGCTCAATGGAGCACACAGTATCCTGTAACACTGGTAAGCAAATAGACGGTCCCCTGTTTGATGATGCAGTTGGGTGGATTTTCATTGCTGTGTCGCTGGCAAGCAGCAACCAAAGCCAGGCGTCTCAAGTCATCTCATTCATTGTTTACCAGTTGTGCGGATCTAGGTTGTGCTCTCCCATGTTTACCTCCTCTCCACAGGCTGGGATTTGCACATATGACTCCAGAGGTGATTTCCATCTAGCCCTCATAAACTGAACTTTATAAGGAGCTCGAGCCAAGAGGATGGCATCAGATAGTCAACCATCCCTGCATGATGTCCTGTTGTCCCCATTCTGGAGTCACCATGGTTTTACGCTCTGTTTCATTGTCTGCTGATTAAGTTCTGCAAACATGCTGTGCTGTAGCTTTCCCTTACATTCAAGTGACCTCGCTCATAGAAAACGGAAATGTCATGAGAGCTGTACAAAACAAAATTTCACTTTGTATACACTCTGGGTATACAAAATAAATGCTGTCTAAGTCTCTAAGTCAAGGTATCCGGTCCACCATGGCTCATCTGGATCTAATGCACCTGCCTGTTAACCCTCCAATGCCTTCTGGATCCTCACCTGCCTACCACAGAAAGACCCCGGGGATTCAGTCTACAGCATCTTCTGCTTAAGCTCAGTGCAAGACATACCTCTCCCCTTGAAACTCATCTCTGGACCTTTAACATAAGTCACATCAGATCTATTCATCTGATCCAACTCTCTTCTCCCATCCTAAACTTCCTTACCTCTCATCCCCAATGCTGTTTTCAACCATTTGGGACTGTGACACTTGACCAACTGTCCATTGTGTGTCTTTAGCCTGTTTCAAAGCTCCTTTAAGCTGTGATAGAATGTTGTATCCTCTTTTCAGTGGTTGTTGAAAAGAGGGTTGTTTCAGTAGTAGTAGTGGTGGTAGAAAAAGAAGGAGAAAAACGGATGTTTCAAACACTGTCAGAAATAGAAAGGGATTTTTCTGTAGTCAGAAAATGACCAACTTTGACTCCAGGCTGACTAAAAAGTGACACTGTCAAGAAAGTAAAGACTTTATCAGCGACATCTTGTAAGTTAAGATATAATATATGATAGAAGCTGAGCAGGCACCGGGGAAAAATATCAGATACACGTATGACTCATTGAGGGAACCTCAGCTGGAATGGGGATAAAACTTCCTTCCTGAATGTGCTCACATCAGCTTCTTCTTTCTGGTCATCAACCTTATTTCTGTGCCTTGGTCTCTGTCTTCGGTTAAACCCCAGATCGGACTGAAAATCCCAACTCCCGAATTCCTTGATCTGAATTCCTGTGCAGCCTTAGCTTCCGTTTCAGTGAACACGTATGTACATACTGTATAGAGAGTGTTATTTAAATTTTATACCTCTCAGAATCAAATAGTCTTTTGCATTGTTTTTATACTGAATTATTATTTTCATAACTCTGCTGGGAGGAGCAGACTGGCTTACTCCCATAACATCCACCTGCACATGTGAGTACCATACCTCCGGTCAACCGCTGTTGTAGTTTTAAATATCCGCAAAGGGCTTTATTTACTGACAAACTGGGCAAAAAACAATGTGTAAAGCACAAAAATAAAAATACACCAACAATATGCAGTAATATGTTTGCAATTGAAGTGAGCTATTGGCATAAAAAAGTAATATAATGGACCATGCCCCTTAAAAGTATGGTAAGAATTGTGACATTTTTTTTAAACTGACATTTTTAAAGCCTTGGCTTTAAAAAGATTAATAAAAGGTACTGGTAATTATAAACCAAATGCCAACTAATTTTTGAAAAGGTATCTCCATGCAAATATTTATTGAAGTACTCACAAATATTTAGGGTTTAATTGGTTAAATAAAGATCAACAGAAGAATTTATGGATTGCATTTAGCTTGGAAATTGTATGTCACAAAAAATGAACAAAAATCTGTTTACCATGTTCAATAAGAGTGACTATAATACATCTTTATCTCAAATCTATTTATTTATTTATTCTCATAAATCTCACATGCTAATTACATACAACGGCTTCAAACACTTTTACTTTTGGTCATTTGCCTTTCTGTGTCCTTGTATTGTTTGTCATTTCAGCTCATTTTGGGACCTAAATAGTACTTCAAGCCACTTCATAACAACCATTCATGAATTTGTACCTGCTAGAGTAAATACTGTACCTGTTTTGACAATGTTTATAATTACAGTTACACTATGGGTCAACATTTTTACAGAAGAAGCAAATGATCAAAATATATGGAAATGGAGTTTGAATTAACTTTTTACAAATAATTATATTCCATTTATGTGTTGTCACAGAAGTTAGTAGCCCTGTTGCATGCTAGCAAGATTCCTGCCTGTACCTTTGACCATGGAGATTGCACATTGTCTTTGCATATTTATTTTTTTTGTCCTCTCCATGTACTGTGCCTTTATTTTTAGGTTAATGAAGCTATATAAATTACCATTTGTTTTTTCTTTCTGATGGACTGGCAACCTGTCTTTCAGCGAATGACTGATGCAGACAGGCACTAGGTCTAAGAAGAACAACGAAACATCTTGTCACATAATGTGGTGTGATGTACAATGTATATGAGTTGATTGTTTTTTACACCGAAGGAGGTTTAATGGCTAAGCATGATTGAGTATGAGCAAATATACATTAATACACAGCACCATGGCATCAAAGGATACAATCCATTATTAGAATATTAAGCAGAAAAATAAATAAACGTCAGATGATATTTTCAACGTCCATTCAGATGATGAATTTTGCAAGAAAAGCTCATTCCGTTCTGTGCATCCTGGGCAAGGACTTTACAATAATGGCCCACCTACACTCTGCCATCCCAGCTCAGTATAATCAAACGACGTGAGCTCGGAAAATGCAGACATGTTAAAATCTGAAAGGATGACATTAAGGTTGAGAGATGAACAGGATGACAAAGGGCTATGTGAGACAATAAAATCAAGGCCATCCAAGAACCAAGATGGATTGATGAGTCCATTGAGTGGAGATGGCAGGCAGCCAGCTAGCACAGAGGTCAGTAGAGAAGGATATCTCTTGGAAGAAATTATGCATTTAAGAGGGCCAATGCTCGCGGGGTGAACTCGGTGGCGGGAAGAGAAAGACAGAGACATGAGGAGGCATGGAACACAGGCATGTATTGAGATGAAGGGACGACGTGAGAAATGTTTGAAATGAAGGCTAGTGAGAGGCAGATTGATTATAGAGAGGTCCTATGATTGGATAATGGGTGGGAAAATATCAAAAGTAGGAGTGAAAGACACTAATAGGGGCAACAAGGCAACAGGTAGAGAAAGCATAATGTGAGGAATCAAGTTAATATCTGTGAAAATAATGACAACTTTATCAAAAGGTGTTTTTAACCTTTAAACCATGTCATCTCAGAACTGCAGACTTTGACTTTAATCGTGATTTTATGTGACAGACAAACACAAAGATAATACTTTGAAAAATATTAAATATACTTTATATTTACTGTTGATATTGTGTGCATCAGTTGTGTTTCTGTGCTGTAGCTGCTGACCTGAGGTTTCAAGCTGGTGTGCATGCGTGAACCTGTCAGTGTTTGGTTGAGGTTTGAGGACCCAGATGCAAAGGCAAGGAGGCAGAGGTTAACAGAACCAAGACCATAACAGAACCTGTTGCTGCCTTGAGGTTCATCTGTTGTTGCTTGACGTTTCATCTCCCGACCTATGATACCCGAATGCTTATGTGCAGGAGGATTCTGCAGAGTCTGCAGAGTCATCCACCAGGAGATCCATCCTTATAGGGTAAATAAAAAAAAATCTCTTCTCCCCAAATTCTGTAGTGTATTGCTTTTAAGTAGTTACCAAATAGAAATCTTTAGACATTCTATTTATCTTAAAAATGAATAGAAATGTAGGTATATTATAAATTTGTGACATTTACAGTCAATGATAACATATAGTTTTAGGGACCAGTTGGAATAATGGAAACAAGACCTTGTTGAAGCTTTCTATAGGTCCGCCCTGAATGTGTAATAACTGGCACTGGGGAAAGGACATGCTATCCTGGCCATGTACCAAATACAAAGAGTTTGCTGCATATTTGCAACAATGGCATCAAGGGGTTAAGTTCTTAATGAGGCTAAAATTGCCTTGAAGAATGGTTCAAAAACTATTTGGTCTTTAAAGGTCACTTATATAAAAGATTTCCCCTGGAGTTTGTACTCAGCTGCTTAAACTTTTTAGCCCATTTCTAGGCGCAAGTTGTCTGAAACAAAGCAGTCAGTGGGTGTTGTCTGTAGGGACTAGATGGCTACAGGGCTACTAACTAATCTATGGGTTGAACCAGTTGAGACATCTGGATGTAGGTAGTTACAGGTCAGAGGAATCTATCTTCCCTCCAGCATAAACAGAATATCCCAGTCAATATAGTTCAGAGTAGTACTCTTAATGATTAGATTTGTTTTCTGGACAAGGTGGTTTCCTAATTTTAGGTAGTAGAGGGAGGGGTTAGTTCATGGTGAAGCAACATTCTCCCTTAGATTCATTATTTTCTTGAACCACAATTTCCCGTGATCACAGTGACAAGTGTTTTGGGCCATGATCCTATGAATACATTAAATTCCTGTTAAAGATTATCAGCATTACAGCATAATTATACTAATGCCACATTTCAGCATAGAGATTATGGTAAAGTTTTCTGCATCATAGAAAGCTTTGTATGCTGGTGAAGATTGTTTAATCATCCAGGTCATAGTCATTCCAAAAAAAGCTTAAAAAAAAAGACACTGGACTTTGTTTTCAAGTTTGAAGACTTTTCACATCTCATCCAGGAAGCTTTTTCAATTTTTTAATGCTTTTCCAGAAATTTTGAATTGAAAAAGCTTCCTGGATGGGATGTGAAACGTCTTCAAACTTGGAAACAAAGTCCAGTGCTTTGTTTTTGTTTGTTTTTTTTTACTTTTTTTTTACTTTTGTGGAAAGAAAGCTTTGTAAGATGGATAAATCAATATTTGTTGTGATATATATATATATATTATTTTTGAACTAAAATATATATATATATATATATATATATATTGTGAGACCCTCAAAAAGAGTGAAATAGTTTTTATTTTAAAATGAAAATGCATGTTAAAAGTATTTTAATGTACTGTAATGGTTATTCAGCCAAATAATATCACTAGAAATCCGCTGTAGATCGCTAGGATGAGAAACGGAACCTTTCTGTCATAGCCCGTGTTTCCAGGTGCTCCCTCCCCTCAGAGGAGTTTTGGGAACGAAAGAGAATGGTTCGTTGTTCTTGATCCTGTGATCATTCACTGGCCCAAAGCCAGCGAGACACTGAAGACTCATCTTTTTTTTTTTCAATATTGTGACGTGGTACTCGGCCCAGCTTGGGACCCGTAGTACAGTATATATATATATATATATATATATATATATATATGTATATATATATATATATATATATGTATATATATATAGTTTTGCTAATGTTTCTCCAACATGGATTGTAACAAATGCTTCTTATGGTAGCTTTCCTTTGATAGCTGCGTCCACATGCCTCTCCTTATAAAAGGTCAGATTATGTGTATTACACATCAATTAGACAGACTTTACATTGTGATGTTTATATAGAATACATACTGCTTTAAAAAGAACACAATGCATGCCACACTTTTCAGATCTTTATGTCCTAAATCTATAGACTATATTTTGTTCTTATCATTTCACACTCCTTTATTACTTTGTGTTAATGTATTGCAAAACATTTCATTAAACTCCATAGAAACTTGGGTCAAAACATGCCAAAATGTGGAAAAAAAGGTATTGGAAACATTTTGCAGGACATATTATGAGGTTCTTAAAGACAGAAAAATGTAGAATAAAAATCCTCCAAGCGCTTGGGTACTTTGTGCAAAAGTATCTTCAATTTTCCCAGAGACATGATGTTTCATATTATAGTTTGAACCAAAAACATTAGGCTGACAGATATGGGTTTTATTAATCAAATAGATTATTCAATGAGTCAGGCACTCAAACAAACAAGGAAAACTAATGAGTCTGAGGCCTCGCCACCAAAAATGAATAATATCACCCGTCTGCCTTTTGTGATTTGCTGCGATGTATCCTGCTAAGTGTCTGCTAACACCCCGGCTGGCTAATTGAGTTAGGTTTATGACGGTGAGATATGCAATGAAATTTATGCAACCCATCTGCTATGTAAATAAACAATGCCAACAGAGATGAAGTGAATTGTTTAGAAGCTAACAACCTAACTTTATGAGGTAAAAAAAAAAACTTTCACTCTTGAGTTATTCAATATGCCATGTCAGGACATCTCTTGGTTCCTTTCAAATTCCATACCAATTCGCTCTCTATTGAACTTAAGAGAAATCCTTGGTGTAATGTGAGCAGCACCAGGGATTGTCTGCCTTCATTATTTCTCCCCCTTCACTCCTCTGACATCTGGATATCAGTGCTGGGAGTTATTAGCCAGCTCCGACTGATTGATGTCCCCTATGGATGGCTTTAAAGAGGGACTCTCGGCTTCTTCTCACGAGTCAAGGTTGGCAGATAAATAAAGAGGGAGGGTTTTCTTGGGAAGCACACACAGCATATCCACAAAGGGTTTACAGATATAGGATAACATTTATTTAATGTACCAGTATTGTAAGAGATAAGAGCTGTGGAAGTTGGAAAGATGATGCTCTTTTGACAGGAGATATGGGTAAAATATAAAATGAATGAGTTCACATTGAAGGTTTCAAGAAAACTTCAAATCAGGGAGGTAGTCAAAAGAAGAAGCTTAACTCTACTTTTAACTTGCCATGATGATGTTTGATGTGTCAGCTCTATACTTTTCTTTTAATTCAGAAATGCAGTCAAAGAATAAAAACGAATCCCCTTAAGATGTCCCCACGGGAAGTTCTTCAGTTTTTTTTCCCTCCTCCATCTGTCAAAATCATGCTCTCTCTAATACACAGCCTGCGGAGTATATGAAATGAGAAGCTTTTTGTTAATGTATATAAAGCTTTTTAGAAGTGCAGCTGACAGTTACCGAGGGCTAAATTGCTCAGTTGAGGCAGAACCAGTTCTCAGGCAGGATACTGCATCCTGATAAACCAGGTCAGAGTTAAAGAAAACCCACAGGAGCCTCTTAGATTACATGCATGTGTGCACTGGAAGCACATTAGGGAGAGATAACCTGAGATTCCTTGCAGTAATCTTTGTGTATGGATATAAAAAGGTATTACCTAAATTTGAAGATTAAGGTAAATGCTTTAAACAAATATTTTCTTAATGAAGATTATCAAGTTTTAGTCATATGTAGTGAGGCAACTGCTTTAGAAAAGTTGGTAATATATTGCATGCACTAACAAATTCATATGTGAGGGCAAATTTATGGAATTAATTAAATAATTCTAAAATAAAAATGATTCACAATCCGCATTAAACATATGTAGACTCAAAAACTTTTGGAAATTTAAAATCTAAAACCTTGACAACTAAAAAGCTTTCACAGCCTTGAAATGCTCAAACTCAGGTAATGAGTTATGAATGACAGTGATGTGTACTCTTGACCAGCAGTGTATGATGTAATGTTATTATACATAAATGATAGAAATATGAAAATACAGCTTTTTAATTGGAGGAATGAATATAAAATCGAAGTGTGCCTTTTTATTGTTAACTGATGGAATAGTTAACATAATCACCTGTGCAGGAAAAACAAAGGTGATCTACGTAGATATTTACTTAATATTTAATATATTTGTTGACAACCATCTTGATTAGAGACTGGGTCACGAACAGGAAGTCTCTGGAAATCTAGTCAATCCGGAGAAGGCTGGACTTTTAAAAAAAATGCCCTGTGTGTCACATCATAAAATCCCTTTCTCCTATATTGAGGTGGAAAATGGCAAAGCCTTTCACCAGCCATGCAAATTAGTCTGACATGAAAATTGAGATTTAGCTAAGCCAGGTGAATTTCAGTGTGAGCAAAGTCAGCTGAAACTGGTATTTTTTTTTTTGGTTTTGCAATCAGTGTGAATGCACCATTATGCTTAATGGATGAAAGAATATTTGAATGCAGATCTTGTGATTAGTGTGTTATGTTACACTCATATATCAAATAAACTTTTTTTTTTCTGACAATTGAAAAGACATATAAATGTCACAGGCTGCACACAGTAAAAGTTAGATGATTCAGAGAACATTTATTATATTTTTAGCTATGATACTGCAGGATATTTGCAGGACAGCTAGTCTGGTTTCGTATGCTGACCTTTTGCTGCTCCTCTGTGCTGTCAGCTAGTTTCTGACTCTTTATGAATCACTTGCCATGAGGTATGACTGTTTGACAGATTGGTTGCACAGGTTGTTGCTTTACTTTCTCTTCATCTGGTTTTACTTCAATCTGCTTGGTTCATCTCAGCTTGGCAGATCTCCAACAAGCTTTTCCAGCAGTCATGTACTTTACTGCATCCAGATTAGTAAGAATTACCTGTTCAGCTTTGGTATCTTTTTTAAACTACTGAATCATTTTAAATAAAAGTCCGATCAGCAAGGAATAATCAATGTATCATTATCTATACCTAACACTAATACGTTTGCGATGATTTAATGGACTTAGCGTTATTCAGTAGAAAAATAAAAAATAATAATTTTCGTTGTGATCACTGAGTCCGGGAGCGGCCATTTTTGCTCAAATATAGTACACCTCCCTCCTGACATCCTCCGGCAGTGACATCACGCTGCGGTAAGCCTAAGCGCCATTCTCCCCGCTTTACAAGCTAAAACAATGGGAACTACTAGACACATCTGCAATCAACAACAATTATTGAAGATTTCCAGAGGACTTCACCATTGAAATTCACCAGAGCTATAGTGATCCCCAACGGACAATGCCCATGCATGGCAGCTGGATGTTGAAATACATCGGGTAAAAGTGAATAAAAAGAGTTATTCCACCTTTCCGATTCCTGATCCTCCACGGACGGGTTGGTCGTTGGATCGCCAACTTGAAGAGGGAGGGATTTGCCATCGAACTTCGGCCAGAGAAAAACTGCGTAATATGTAGCAGCCAACATTTGGAAGCAGAAGAATGTTTTCCAAGATGACTTGGATAATACGGCGTTGTGACAAAACACCAGATACAGCACTGGGACTTGACCAACAGCCCATACCGCACTGTGACGTCTCACAAACCGGTAGGTGGCAGTAGTGTTCTTTGACAAACATGGATGCCTCCAGTAAAAGCACATTAAAATGAAATTTGTTCTTAATTAAAAACACAGTATGTAATAATCTTATATTTAAAGTACCTTTAGAAGTTTGAGTTCTGAATATGATCTTACTTTTCTGTTAAGACTGGATCATTACAGAAAGGTGATGGCCAAAACCTTTTTGAAACACTGAGAGCATTAGGCAGTGAATTTGGACATGTTAGGCTCACCTCCTCTGACCACACTTGTCTGCTCAGTCCTCAGCCTGCTTTCAGTGTGACAGCTAAGTCCCATCGTGATTTGCTGGCAGGCCTGTTTGCATCGTGTTGTGATCCATTTAAAGTGAGAGCCTTAACCGGACTCACTCAAAGACACATCAAACCCCACTTTAACCTCCCTACTCTCACTGCTTTTGTTGGAATGTGAATTCCTTAAAGATATCTACTCTATCAGCAGTCTGTGCTTTTGCCTTCAGTCACCACTCAATACACTTCATTATTCAGCATTTGGGTGATTCAAAGCTTTTCCTATGTACTGAATTATAGTGTAATATATTGGCAGCAAATTACCAATTGTTGTTGAGTTTATGAGAAGATAAAGATGCAGTCACATAATCAATTTTTCCCAACATTTATGGAGTTGTTATTTTAAAGCTTAACTTCCAAATACACTAATTTGTGGTGATTTCATTAAAGTGTATATCAGTGTATAATTTAATATTGACTGATCACAGTAAATGTTTAAAACTTCACTTTAAAAGTATTCTAATCTATTGACAGCTGTATTTTTTCTTTTTCTTAAGTTGGCTGATGATAGGATTTCAGAAATATAGGTATGGGTGAATGAGATATGACTGCTGAATGATGAATATGGAAACATTTTGATGAGAAAACTTAATAACAGGTCAGTTATTATCTTCAAAACGTGTCGTACTAAGCCAAACTGCTCAAAGTATTTCTGATATGTAAAATCCTAGGACTCCTTCACACTAGATTAAGATCATAATAAACACCTCACAACCTGTGATAACATTTTCATGTCTCTGGCTTGATAAAAAATCTAGACAAGCACTTGGAAAACACAAGTTTCAAGCAGTTGGGGGAAAACAGCAAGAGTCTTGTGGGAGAAACAGCAGCTCAAAAATAAAAAAAGTATTCAACACCGGTCATCTCTTGTGTGCCAAATGGGAAGATGCTTTTAATTAACAACCATCCTTAATCATATACACATCCAACAGGATGTGTGCCATTTGGCACAAATACAAATACTTTTTGAGCTAATGTCTCTCCCACGGTTTCTCTGCTTCCAAAATACGAGGCAGTTGTAGTCATATCTAAATTAGAATATTTCCTTACGAGTTGCAGAATTTCTTTTTTTTTAACATAAGGATTTTACATTTCTAACATCAGTTTCAGGATTATTCAATTCAGTTTATTTATATAGCGCCAAAATTCACAACACATGTCATCTCAAGGCACTTTACAGTTCAACCAGATCATCCAGTCAAATTGATTCAAAGTTTTCTATCTAAGGAAAACCAGTTGATTGCATCGACTTATTGACTCAAATACAATCCCTCACACTATGCATGCTTGTAGCGACAGTGGAGAGAAAAAACCCCTTTAACAGGAAGAAACCTCCAGCAGAACCAGGCTCAGTGTGAGCGGCCATCTGCTGAGGCAGAAGCTGGGGTTCAAGGAGACAGAAGCAGAGATACAAAAAAGCAGCTGTAAAGGCGGCCCCGCCCAGGAAATACACAGCCAGGCAGACGAGCTCCAAGGCAGCTCCCATGCCAGAGGATGAAGAGAGCACATACAGCCAGTCACGGTCAGAGAAACAGGACCACACAGGAAAACAGGCCGATCTCCAGCATCTATAAACAAGGGTGTTGATGGAAGCAGCACAGCTGATATTTCTCTCCAGGATGGCGTCACAGCCAAACAGGAATTATAGGATTACTAAACACTATTCTTTTCATTAGCTGGCGGTGATGAAGGGGGTTGTAGTAAAAAGCTTAGTGGACCATTCTTTGCTCAATCTACAAGTTTACGCTCAGTCTACAAGTTTACATTGTTAGGACTGCTTACTGCACTCCCATCACTGTTTGGTTTGAGTCATCAAAAAGCAGGACAAGTTAAAGCTACAACAAGCAATTAGGTCTACAGAGAGGATCATTGAGGCTAACCTTCCTGCCATGCATGACCTGCACAAGTCTAAGGCCAAAAAAAAGAGCAACTAACACATCCGTCAGTCCCACATATCCTGGTTAGAGGCTGTTCATACTTTCAGCTTCAGGTCAGTGGTACAGAGTTTTAATTGCAAGAACGATCTAAAGCAGAGAGTAATTTGTTCTTTAGGCTGACTCTCTGAACACAATGAACACCTCAATGCCAGAGTAGGCCGACATTCTGCTAGAACAACTTAGGCCTTTTGCACTATTACAACTTGTGTTGCCCCTTCAATGTTTTAGAAAAAATAGATCATTAAAGTTTGCAACAGGTGTTTGCACTACTATTATTCTTATTCCTGTCTTATCCTGTGTATCCCTTATAGCCTTTCAATATAATGTGACTATGTTCATACAATAAAATACTATGTTAGAGATTGAAAACAAAGACAACAACAAAGTAGCTAAAACAAATTCTGACTCTAAAACTGGTGGGAAAAGTACTCAGAAACAAGTATAAGTACAAGTATAAATAAACAAACAAATAAAAACTGGAATTATCACACTGATATTTGTACTTAAGTTAAAAAAACAAAGTACTTGCCTTGCAAACAAAGGATTAACAGAACATTTCTTTAATTGATTGTTTAAACTATAAACACTTAGAAATGCTAACTATGTTTACTGATGCTTCTATGGTAAAATTCAATGTATGTTTAGGCTAAACTAAGACTATTCAGAAATGTAATTTATTTAGATTTTTAGTAAGAACTATATTAATATGCAATGAAGGATATCCACTATGCGATTACAAGCGGTCCTCGATTAAAGACCAAGGGCTTTTGGAAAATCTTGGTCTTGGCTCTAAATCTGTGGTTTTACAGTACATCACTCTGTGAGACTGAGATGGTGAGACTAGGATGGCTTTTTTAAGGTCTGGTGACAAAAAACAATCTTTAATAGTCATCGCACATTGTCTGACATTTAGAATAACAATCTCGCAGCGTGATAGCTGCTACAACCTATCTGTGACATGGCAGCTTTCTTTGTCCCACCTCTGCTGCCTGCACTTCCCAAGCCAGCCTAATTGAACACACCTGCCCTCAATCTTCTCCTCCTGTGTATTTAAGCAGTCTGTTTCCTTTCTCCTATGCCAGTTCATCTTTATTCTTCCAGCAAGCGTTTCATCCTGTTTTTCCCAAACTTTCTAGCATTTAATGTTTTTGTTTTACCTGTTTTACCTTTTTGTGTTCTGCCTCTGCCCAGTGTTTTTGGTTACCTCTGCCCTCTTGGCTGATTCTCAGTGTACCGACCTTTGGACTGATATCAAACTACAGAATTTTGGAAACTCTGAGTTGTGCTTTGAGTCCTGCCTGCCCAGTTTCCCATCCCAATGTATACCGATCAGCCAGTAGGACTGAAGTTGCTGCTGGGGATATGCCACAGTGATATCAGAAAATATGACAAATGTGAGATTATTTATTTCCAGTTTTTTTATTATCTACAGAAAATAAAGATGTGTAGTTGGCAGAACATCACATAATAATTGAGAAATCATTGCCGTAACCATAGAAACTGCTAAAAAATGAGCCTGAAAAGTTTAAGTTATCAAGTTGGCTCTATTCGAGCTATAAACAGAAGGTAGTATTTTGTGTGCATGATATGAGGTAGACATGAGGATCCATGTATAACCTTTTCATTTATATGCAACACAGAACTTCACTGACTCACCTGCTTGTTTTGCCAATACAAGCAGAAGAGACTGCAATCTGATATGCTGCTCCCCATGTATACTTTAATACGTTTTACATATATTGTAGCAATTCCTGTCATGGAAAGCTTGACCTGTTCACTCTGAATAAAGTAAGGTCATGGGAGATTCAGTAGTGAACATTGATCATAAAAACTGCACACATCAAATTTGTCATCTTTGTCAGAATAAGGTGTCTTTGTTGTTTTACTTAATTGTTTTAGAAATGAGAAGCTGTGTGTCAACACATTGGTCAAAGCTGGAGTTTTGTAGTATATTGCTAAATGATGTAAGCTAAATAAAAGTAAAATGTAAAACACTTTTATTCTAAAATGGTAACTTTTTGTCTTCTGGTATATTCGCGACCCCAACTGGGATAAAGCGACAAAAAATGGACGGATGGATGAAGTATATTGTGTTGTTTACATGTTCCCTTTTTTGAGAAGTATATTTGAGAAAGCAAATGAGAAACTCTGGAACCTTTAAACTATCGGGATATTGTTATGTGGAACAAAACACAGATACGAGAAGACAATAGGTTACAATTTTATAATATCAATGTTTGACATTTTACTCTAATTTAGCTTACATCTCTAACAGAACACTACGTAACTCCAGCTTTGACCACCATATAAAACAATATCGGTGGGAAGGAAGGAAGGAAGGAAGGAAGGAAGGAAGGAAGGAAGGAAGGAAGGAAGGAAGGAAGGAAGGAAGGAAGGAAGGAAGGAAGGAAGGAAGGAAGGAAGGAAGCTGAAATTATTTAAATGAATTTTACTGAGAGATATCATTGATGATAACTTTGTTTTATCAAGATAGCTTTTAATCCCCACAAACACAACAATTTAAAGTCTACAAATGTGTCCCTTTTTTGCTTTAAGCTGAAGTCCTATCACTTTATATCTTTCACTCAATCAGTGACACACTGTATGAACCATCCAAAGACGAACATGATCTAATATGATATCTACACTTTACTGACAAAAATATATAAGGTCCAAGAGCAGTTTGTGCTGCTGGACTTGATGAGGTAAACAGTTTAACTCTAAAAGAACGCTACATTCATTAAATATTTATTCACTGGAGAGCAATAAAAAAAAGAATTTAGATATTGAATAAGCATCACTGAGTAAATTATAATGAATTTGAGTATGACCAATTATTTAGCAAACAGGAATTTATGGGATGAAAGTATTGCCTGGTTTGATTATTAATAGTATTAGATAAATAAATGAGCCACAAAAGTTTTTGGTCCAGACTTAACATGTTTCTTCTATAAATGACAAAAAAAAGTTTCTATTTTGCAGTATGCTACAATAGATCTATGTAATATATTTAATAAACTTTACTTTTAACTATTATGTAAGCATAATTCTATTATCTAATTCTATATTATAGTCATCATCATATGTAGATATCATATAGAGTAAAGCAAAATTTCAATTAAATACAGCTAGAAAGAGAATAAAATACTCCTGCTGTGTGTTTTACAGCATTTTCTATGATTTAAATGTCTTTATTTTTTCATATTCAGTCAATTAGAGATACACAAATTATTCATTATTCACTTAGTGTAGTGAAGGAAATGTGAAGGAAAATGTCCCAGCAGAGAGCACTCAGTGTTACACAGCTCTGCAGTTAAGCAGGATTTTATAAGGACAAAATAATTATAGAGAAAACAGTTTATGCTTATCTAAAAAGCAGTTATTATGATTAGCTTGGTTAATGTTATTTGCTGTTGTCCCTGTAGTATTTTCTGCAGAACAAGTATATCCTGGCTTATATGTGATAGTTCAGCAAGACAACTTACGCTTCATTATGTGGCATGTAGTGTTAGACAAGATAGGACTCTTTAAATTGGAAAAAAAATGTTTAAATAATAAGTAAGTACAGTATTACTTCTAGGTTTCCTTTAATTTATGAAGTCTCACTCTCTTTTTAAAGTAGCTACCAGGATGTACAGCATAGAGTTCTAACTCTGAGTCTTCTTCCATCAGTTCCAATTTTCAAACTGAAAATACGATTGCTGTCTATTTAACCCTATAATATTTAGCCATGTTTTTTTTCTTGTTATTTTTACTGAAAAAAAAAAAATCTGAAATTTAGACTCAGACAATCCCTTGTCAAGCACAGTCAAATGTAAAAAAACCCTTTCCCAAGATGTCACACAATGTCTTGGTGCATCTCTACAATCAGTACAACGGAACTACCTTAGTCATCATTGTGTATCGCTCAAGGCTTGTGATTAGAGTTGATAAACAACAAAAAACTAATTCATCTGAAAAAAAATCATGCTCATTTTTATAAAAAAATAAAAAAAAGTAACAACATAAAAAAAAAAAACTCAACCAACTTAAATATTGAACTGTAAAAAGCAACTCTGGTTAACTTTGCTAGAAAATATGAAGCTAGAGCAGGGGCCGCCGACTTACTGCCCGCGGGCACCAAGAGGCCCTCAAAGACCACATGGGGGGCCCTCTTCGTCTTCTGAAAACAGAAGAACTCACTCAGTGGCTTAAGTTTAATTTTTTTTTATTCTGTTGCTCTTCTTTTTTATCATTTATGCATTATTTCATCATGTTAACTATTTCATCATATTTTAGTGGTTTCAAAATGACAATATTAAAAAGAAAATTAGAAATGAATAAAAGAATAAAATAAGAAAAGAGTTTTTATGGATGAGATTTACTGTAGGTGGACACTGATCCCTCCAGTTCATAGGTCAGTATTGGTAGCCCTTCCTTTGACTCGCCGGTAGCCATGAAGTATTCCCTCGTACCTTAAAAGGTTGGTGACCCCTCTGAGTTAGAGCATCAACACTTATTTGACCCTCAAAAACAGTTTATTTCAAATTAGCATCATGTAATGGCAGATTTTTGATTTTGCAGCAGTGCGCAGTACCCTCCCGATACTTTCAAATATAATCCTACATCGCATAAAAGCCTTTGGGAAATGGTGTTACATTGTTAGGTTATAAATTCTTGAAGATTTTTAAAGGAATAGTACACCCAAAACATGATTAGCCTTCATTTTCTACT
>JAGKQL010000035.1:1574335-1609930 GCA_018398635.1 Cyprinodon brontotheroides
TGCGCGCTTTCAGGAAATCCTATACACTACTGTTTATGCTCTAAAAACATTCTAAATGACTTCGTTTCGAGTAAATTCTGGATGCTACCCACTCAGGAAACTTGGAATACATTGGACCCAGCAGTATGGAGGAATATTGAAACGTTTTTGTGGACTTTTATGGACCTTTCTGCCTCGGGCGCTGGGCACCTCCATTATTTGAATGTCAGCAGACAGCAAGAAGCCTCCCAGAGCTCCAGATGCATTTGAGATATCAAAAAAGTACTCCAGAGTGTTGTTCAGCATGGGGGTGAGTAGAAAATGAAGGCTAATCATGTTTTGGGTGTACTATTCCTTTAAGCCTAACAATTACCATCAGATACCCAACCTAAATTCAATTTACACCTCAGTTCTAGACCTAACCCCCACTCCAAATAGAACTACTCTCTATGGGGAACAGTTGTTCTCCCCCATGTACCCACAAGTCCTTAAAATGTCACATATTTCTAGGAAATTTTCCCCATTGAGTAATAAACACATGGGAACACTTACACAAAATATGTGAAAATCTTGAGATTTACAAATCTGGTAAATGTCAACTGCTTAAGTCTATTTTTTATCTCTGCATGTTGGTGTCCGCATGTTGCATCATGACTGCCATTTGGCTTTATATCAAGAGGTTTATTCTAATAGCACAAGGATGAGTCCTAGTTCTGTTATAATCTCCCAAATGATTTTTATTATTAAGTATTGTTTATTTCTTTCCTAATTTTAATACCTCTTAAAAAACTTTGTTAATTTTCTGCATGACAGGTAAAACACAGTTATCATTTCGGGAAGTATATGCACTATTATTAGTGCACAATGTGTTCATCTTTATTTTTCAAGATTTTAATTTCTCTTGTTTTGCAATGCAACTGTTTTCAGAATAAGAATAATTTATTAATTAAATCATTATGAAAAAAAGAATAGACAAACACTATATTGCTGTTCATTTCCAGGTGGGGCTCAACATGCTATTTCCTGCTCAGGCCCCCCAAATGGTTAGCACCGTTCTTGATCATACCTTTTATCTGAAAATAAATGAATTACATGTGTGGAACACCAGCCTCCCCTTTGTATGGACCGATGTCAGCTTGCAAAATCCGACCTTCCGTTCCTTTTACATTCGAAGACGATTCAAAGTGCTTCAGTTATCATTCGACTCTGCTCCAATTTGTTTCTGTCCTTTTATAGGCAGGTCAAAGTCACAGCCTAACTCTGCTTTACCCCACGCCTACAGTCACAGTTCAGAATGTACAGAGTCTTTTTTTATGTCAAAGCAATGGGTATCTTTACACAGATTTTGTTTTTCCTTTTTTTTTTTATGAATATAGGCTTCCAGCTGTAGATTATGAAGAGGTTGGAAAGGTGGAGTGGTGATGAAAGAAGACTCAGTATCTCCTGCTTTCTTATTTCACAGTGTTCTTTTGCATATTGGCTCTTTTAAAGCACTATGAAATAACAGCTCCTCCTTTAATGTTCTCAACTGCTTAGGTTCATATTCACCCTGACTTTTGAAATTAATTCAGGGACAGGGCCTTTTTTTAATTTTTATTTTATTTAACCTTTATTTTACCAGGAAGTCCCTTGAGATAAAATCTCTTTTTCGAGAGAGACCTGGCGAAGAGGCAGCAGTACAGAAAAGCTAGCAAAGTTTAATTATTTTCCAACTTTTAGCATTAAAAAAATGCTTATTTTGAGCCCTAGAAAGTGTATAAAATTTTTATTCCCAATTTTGCCACCGTATCTTACTGAATCATGGAAAATAGTGGTCAATGAAGGATACTCCTGATGGATTAGATTAGATGGATTAGGAGGGGTCTCTCTGTAGCCTGCAGACAAGCTCTCCCCACAGATAAAAACTTGAATATTAGAAGATGACATAGAGCTTTAAATGAAAAAAGGGGGATAAAAAAATAAAAGTCCTTTAGTAAATAATTAAATAATATGAAAATGCCTTACATTATTATGACATTTATTTATGTGGATATTTATTGGATTTTAGCAGCATTTATTTATTCATTCATCTATTTATTTACTTATTTAATTATTTTAAATGAAACAGCTCTAGATGTTATCAGTGAAAGAGTCTTCCTTTAGATGTTTAAAGATTAAACAGCATTGGTGAGTGGAAAAGCACCTGTCATATCTCTACTTTGCCCCAAGTAGTAGGGGAAACTTCCAAAAAAAACTTGTAAGCAATGTCTGTCTACCAGCCAGTCTCCATATTAACCAGTCATGGCTGATGGTTTATTATAGGCTTTATTACTTTTATTACTATGCAGGTTTTAAGAATTTACCAAAGCATCTAGATATTGTGTTCACAGATAACCTACTCTTTAAACATAATAACCTAAGTAAGCCTGCTAGGTCATCCTGTAAAAATCTAATAGGATTAGAGATGCTGCTATGGAGAAAATATTTAAAAAAAACAGTCTTTTACTTGCATATTAAGTTTGTGAAGTTCGTGAACATCATGAAGTTTGCAGACCACACTACTGTGATGGGCCTCATCAAAGACGACAACAACCAGGACTACAGAGAGGAGGTGGAGCAGCTGGTAGACTGATGCAGAGACAACAACCTGATCCTGAATGTGTAGAAAATGAAGGAGATCATCATCGAGAAGCGGCGTTACCATCGCTCACACTGCTCATCAACAGCTCAGCAGTAGAGGTGGTCAGCAGCTCCAAAGTCCTGGGGGTGCACATCACAGACAACCTCCCCTGGACTGTAAGCACCACCTCACTAGTCAAAAAGGGCACAAAAACACATGTACTTCCTGAGGAGGATGAGGAGAGCCCCACCTGCCCCCACCCATCCTCACAACCTTCCACAGAAGCACCATAAGAGAGCGTTCTGACCAGCTGTCTCACTGTGCTGTGTGGAGGCTGCAGCACTGCAGACTGAAATAAGGTCAGAAGAGTGGTGAAAACTGCAGAGAAGATAATCAGGGCTCCTCTTCCCTCCATAAAAAGACATTTCATCCCAGCGCTGCGTTTCCCGAGCCTGTAACATTATCAATGACCCCTCACACCTCCACCATGGACTTCTCTCTCTGGTCTCCTCTGGAAAGAGGCTTTGAAACATCTGTTCTTTTGTTTATTTCTTTCCCTTGTTTTTTTTTACTTTTGTTGAAGGATCCTTTGTTAGAATTTTGGAGTTTGGATTATTTCTGTTGACATTTAATTACGCTAATTTGCACAGGCCTCGCCTATAAATAGGCCGGCTGCTCAGAATGTGGGAGGCCGCCCCACCCCGCCTGCTGAGACGCCGCCTCTCGCCCTGAGTTCGACCCGCGGTAGAGGGCTGAAACTGAGACTCAAGGCTGCCATGTGGTACTTTTGCTATTTTTGTGGTTTGCCTATTTTGCCTGGTGGGACCGGTGGTCCTGTTTTCATCTTTCTTTAATATAGGTTTTTCTCCCCTTCTTTCTTTTGCTTTATCCCGCTTCAGCTGAGGCTTCGACGCCCTGTATAGGGTTGGCCCTCTGCTGTGCCGTTTGTTCTTTTTACCCGCTCAACAGGTCCATCTTTCTGTTAATACTTTTTGGAAGGTTTTGTTTCTCCTTTCTCTTTTTTTTCAATTTTTTTTTTATGGGACACGGGATTTGAGGGCCAACTGACCATCTTTTTCCTTTTCCCTTTTAGGAAAGATCAGAAAAGTGGAGAAGTTGAAAATAAAAACTGATTGAACCCTCATCTTCTTTCTTAAATATGTTGTGTCTTGTGTGGACGTAACACTGCATCAAACTTTCAACACCAAACCAAAACACAGCATAATTGCACCATATATATTTAATGCTCTGAACTTCAATATCAGTGCTTCTTTTTGCACCACATTTTTTTTCCCACACTGTTTACATTTGATCACTGCTGCACTTTAAGGAATGGAAATGTCATGAGTTGTATAAAACAGACTTACGTTTTGTACTGTATACACCCTGTGTGTACAAAATGACAATAAAAGTCTGTCTTAGACATGCTGTATGTGTACTTATAGCTGCAAGTAATACATTCTAAGGATGAACATTGCAAAGAAAAAGCAGTGGTTTAGTTGAAGGTAAGCTCTAAGCTGTGATTACCTAATGGCTGTGCTGAACAACCACAGTACCAAAGCACATTGCTATTTGTGTTTCCTTAGCTCAGTCACGATGCTTACTCCTCAGCACTTAGCCATGCAAATGCTGTTTCATTACAAACCGTGAACAACTACTTTCATGGAGCATGTACAGCTGCTGGCAGCAGTTCTCAAACTACAGTGTGATAGCTTATACCTTCAAATAATACATGTCCTTCGTAGGTTACCAATCAACCTGCAAGACAATTTGTGTTTTTAGGTCACAGATTAAAACAAGGATATTTACAATGGTTCTCCATAAAGTTAGACCCTGATCTTCCAAATAAATGGTCATTTTTGTGTGGCTTAAATATAAATTATTTCAATTTTAAACTGACAGTAGAAGAATTAGGAAACACTATGTATGGGCTTTAATTTAAATGCAACAGTAAGGCATAGAGGAACCCTCATTGCATCATATTTGGCAGATAGAATAGTTTCATTATCTCTATTAACCTTTATGTAGCTGCTTTTAATCCTATTTACACAGAAATCGTGGCAGTTCAACTCCATCCCTAAGTGGCAAAATTACAACCTGATGTTTCTTTTTATATGAGGTTTCTGAGACACAGTAGCACCATCCGGCTTGTCTTTTAGCATTTTTAATATAAATAGTTTAAAGCCTAAACTTTTCTGAACAGCTTGCCTTTTTCTTCTTTGCCTAACAACGACGGTATTCCATTTCACCCTAGAGCTTTCAGATACACTTTAGTCTCCGCAGTGTGATGAGGTGCCAAACTACCAGGAGAAGGTAGCGCCGTGGAGATTCTGTCAGTGTGCCGAGGATCAAAGCTGTTTGCAAAGAGCGCACACACACATCAAACACCGCCGTGCACCGTGTTACCTAGCAACCTAGACCAGGTGTTGCAGAGTAGGAAATATTAAGGCTCACTTTCTTCCTGTTTTCTGTGAGTTTTAAAGGAAATCAATAAAGTCGTGAATGTGTTGTGCATGTTGGAGTAGTGGAGGACCCTTTTTTCTGTATTATGGCAGATAGCAGACACATGGAGAGAGATAAGAGCTACTAATAAAAGCTCTAGACAGTAGATAAAAAAAATATGAAGTGGTGACGCACAACATCTGGTGCATCACACTAACAATGTCCATCTGCTGTAATAGAAGGAAATTCAGATGAATAGCAGAGTAACATGACTATAAAGAAATACTCAATCTAAATAAATAATTAAGTTTGAGCTGTCACATCTTTTTTACATTATAACAAAATCATAGTTTTTATGTTATAGACCAACACAAAATATAGCTTGATTGTTAAGTGGAAAAAAAGCATAACTAGTTTTGGGAGTTTAAATAAAACAGTTCTTACAACTTTTAAAGAGTCTGTTCCACCTTTTATTATCTCTGTATCAGAAACAGCAATGGGCAGTGATTGAACTTGGTCCCCTTCACAATTTGATGTATTCTTTGTAATTTTACTTCTCCGTAAGAGTTGCATAATAATTTGAAGAAAAATGCTTGGAAATTAAAGAGAAAACAGAGTTCCAACCATTAAAACTTGTCTGTTGTACTCAAAAGAAGACCCATTATAGGGCTAGTGCAATGTTTTTCTGTTCTAAACAGTCTACTCAAAAAAATCTGCAGTTGCCAAACTTGGAACCATAGCTCTGTTCCATTTCCTTAGCTCTCAAGCAAAATTACCTTTTTTATCACTAATAATATTCATTATGTTGATGATTAACTCATCTGCATACGCTTAAGTTTTATCAGTTTGTCTCCATGAAATGTGGCAGCATGGAAGGTAACTGTTAGGTCTGGTCTGTGTTTGGATTGTTTTCATGTAGCTTCTTGTGATTTCAAATACTTAAGCTTTTTACTTATACTTAAACTTGTATGTTAAACCTAATTCAAACGAAAGTATTCAAAGATTCCAGCCCTTTGAATCCCCCCTTTAATTTAGGTAGTAAGAGGGATTTGCACCATAAGCTTTTATTATAAACTTTACTAAATTAACCTAGATAATTCTTCTCTTGATCAAAATGACTTATGGGTCTATAAACTTCCTTTTGATCAGAAATTCTTGCAAAGGCATTGCTTATCAAGTGTATGAGCAACAACATGGTAATTGCCAATTTGAAGATCTTGTGTCAAGTTTTAGAGCTCATCATAGTGTAGAAATAGCAGAGGTGAAAGTCACTAATGATTTTCTCATGGCTTAGGATAATGGACCTGTGTCTTTGCTTATATGCATAGATCTCATTGCTACATTTGAAAGTTCAGAACAGAATTGCGGAAGCAATAATAACCTGGTTTGAGTCATATTTCAGTATTGAACATGCCACCATTTTTCTCAGTAGACATTTGTGGAGGTGCTATTGACATGGCATTTTCAACAGATGTAGATAAAAATCTTTGCAACCCACACATACATGTAAATCAAACTATAGATGTCCAGCAATTAAATTGTGTGTAATAAAGTGAAATGGCACAGGGCAAAAGTATTGAACCAGTGGAGAAAGGGAGGTGCAAAATGGGATGGAAATCCAAGACACCAGCCGAAATCTCTTAGTAATTAGAAATCATTCCTGCCCCTTGTCAGTGCAAATTAATATAAGCTGGTTCAGTTCCAAATGATGGCCTGTAAGAGGTTGTCTTCCTACTGCTGCTGTGGTGTTTAATTGAGTATGTTTAATGTTTGGTTTGTACACCTGGTTTTGAAAATGGTTGCAATGATGTTTGTGGTTGTATTGTATTGTATTTATGGCTAATATCTTGAAGCCTTCGCTCATCACATAACATCCCTACTGTTTTGCCTCGTCCTGTGTTTCTGGGCTGTTACCTGGATTCCCCCTGATGTTAACCCTCGTGAGAGACCATCCTGATCTCGCTAAAGCTTTCAAGTTCACCTCCGCAGATCAGTCCGGAGACTCTGGCCCCGCTAAAAGAAAATTTTGGAGCCGCTCACACCAATCTAACGCCCAACTCAGTGCTGGCTTTTAAAGCGGTTGAGGTGTGACGCTAACGCTAGTTTCAGGCCAACATGGCTGCTTCAGCCCATGAAACTAGCGCTAGCGCGGCTATCGAAAGCAAGTTTTATCGGAATTACAGAGTATTTTCACTGAAAGTAGAGCAAAAACACTGCTCTGGGAGGCTTTTCTCAGAGGAAAAGATAGCTTTTGCTGCTCTCCCACCGGTTCTCGCAAGAGTTAGCCTCGGCTTGTGGTTGTGCTTTTGCTCGCCGCCTTGTTAGTAAGTCATATGCTTTGTTGATCTGATTGGTTTATTTTGGCCCGGGTTCTATCACCAAACATAGGCCAATCAGCTAACCAGTATTTTCGCACCCCTTCCCCAAAATTACTTCAACGGAAGGTTTCCAGATGGATATGCGGAGCAAATCCATCTGGCGGAGTAGGGTTATCTGATGTCAACCTTGGACCTGTCTTCTGACCACGGCCTGGATTTACCCTCCTGGAACCTTTGGTTCCTCTGCATGCTCTGGCTGCTTCTCTTCTCTTCTGGACCTCTGGTACCAGCTCAGTAACAAGCAACGAAGTTCCACTCCTCTGGACTTCACTCCTTCTCATGGGCTAAGACTGAACTTTGCAAGGTTGGTGGCTTTCATGCTCATTGTTGTTTCTCGTTTGAGTTTTGAAGTCACTGACCTGAGCCTCTACTCCTGAGGAGAATCCAGTGAGCCCACCGCAGCTGACGAGCAGCCACAAGTCACATTTAATAAACGCCTTTTTATATATCGCTGGCTGTCTCACCTGAATTCTCTGTCCAACGTTCTGAATCTTCTGACATATTGTGGTACATTTTGGTAACAGATACTTTAGATAATGTGTACTTAAGTACTCTGTTACGTTTATATGGGAATTAGATTGGTTCAATTATTATGATGCCATTTATAATTTGTGTGTCCTAATTATTTTGTGTTAACTTAACACCCTAACTGTCTTTCTGTCCTAAGTTTTTTATCTGAATGTTTTAAGTTTTTACCTGAATGCTGCTCAAAGAACCCTCGCAAAGAGGGAAATAAAAAATAAAGAATGGAAAAAGGTGTCTGAGTTCTGCTCTGTCTGAGTAAATCTAGCTACACTTGTAATGACATGGGTCAATCCCTTTCAAGTGTGGGATGCAGCTATTGGAACACTTGACATATATACATATATAGATGTGTATATATAACCTTTCACTTCACAATTAAGCACTTTTTGCTGTTCTATTACTGTACATGAAATCCCAATAAAGTATATAGTGGTTTCTGGTGGAAAAGTGGCTAAATCTGAACACGATAAAAGGGATAAAGATATTTCTAAAACACCGTATTTAGGTTATGCTTTGGGCAGCTGTTAAGATAGTAACACTTAGGAAATAGGAACACAATAGGAACTCTCAAATGTAACCAGTGACAATCATATTTGTAATCAGCTCCTTATTGTGATCAAAGCACAGCAGTCATTACAGGAGGAAAATTTGAATACCTGCACTGTTGTTTCTGCACAGAACAGGAGGCATCCATACCTCCTGCCATGGGCAACAGTGATATCATATTACTGGTCATGTGTGAGGTCTCATCCCCCTACTTCACAATACAAGCCAAATGTGAGGGATTATCACATTCTCACATTGCATTATGGACTCTCTCTATGCATCCTCTTGTGCTTAGATGATTTAGTTAGGCCATTAACACCTCTTTTGTTTGCTTTTGGTCATGCCAAGGCATTTTAGCATTATTTACCTAAAAAACATGAGGCTCATTGCATCGTAAGTTGTATGTGTGTGTATAGCCACATCACTGAACATTTGGGAGACCACTGAGACCATCCTACGCCCCAGCCATCCCTGCTTGTTTGCCTCAGCAGAAGTGTATGCTGTTAAAGTGTTTGATGAATGTTCTCTTTAGTGTCGGTGACTGACTGCCCTTATTCAAACAGAAGACAGCTCCTATGGGGCAAGTACCGTGGAAGCACGGACTATACATGGTTCACGCAGTCATGTTGTGAAACCACACACCCAGAAACATGAGCACAAAGACATTGTAGCCCAATCCTAACACAATGCCAAAAATACCCCTGCTTTGATAAAAGGACAATTCATTGGAATATACGTTGATTTATTTGCTTTGTTGATTACAACAGACAGAAGCCCTCTGGCAACTTCCCTGATGTTGGGAATACAGGCATGAGATATGCTTCCAATTTGACAATGCCTACTGTACATAGCCAGGATAATTAGGCTTTAGGAGGACACAGCCAAGCATGTTATAACTACATAATGCCACACAGAGAGTAAAAAAAAGCTGATTAAAATGAGAAATATGAAATCAGTGAGACACCTACCACTTTTTCTTATTTATCAAAAGAGTCTGTAACAAAAGGACAGTGGAGACTACATGGTCGTGTTGGTATATAAAAGAAAAAAACTCTGGTCTTATGATGACCGACAGAAGTGGTGGGTCGTGATCTGAATGTTCTCAACTCACTACCTTCCTTTCATAAAGGCAATGAAGATTTTAGAGCTCACCGTTCAAACATAGATTTCATCTCTTACAGTCTGACCATAGGAGGAAGGCAAAGCTTTCATTTGCTGGCATATGAGCCTGACAAACAGACAAATACATCAGCAACAATTGAATTCTGGTGCCATGCTTCCTTTTTGTGTATTATTCTTTTTGTGTTTTATTGTTGTACTGTGACTCAGTTCAAACTATCGTTTCTGTGCTTTATCATTTTGATTTTTGTGCTACAGGCAATTATTTCTAAAGTTGCAGGATAAAATGTTCCTCATGAAAACCATTAATTACTCCCCAAACTGTAAGGTCTAAAATTGATGAAATGATCAATTTGATGTGAATAGAAGATGATGAGGGTTTTTTTTTTGTTTAACTGTCACTGGCATTGTGGTTTGGGAAACATGTCTGAGGCCTCCTCCTATAACCTTTCAGCTTTTCACCCCACCATATGTCCCAAAGAAACCAATTACAAACTTCTCTAAAGATATTCTGCAGTTCAGTATATGGGCTTTTATCTATCTTTGGTAATGGCCAGTAGTTATTCAAAATCAAAATACATATTACTATGTATTTCTTTTGACTCTTAGAATTTTATATCTCACGAAGAGGATGTTAGCTGCCCTATTTTGACCTCAGAGAACTGCACATACATAAGAATGATAAGGAAGCCTATACTCCGATGTATTAAATACAAACACTATGTATATTACTGAGAGGGAGTCTTAAGCAGTGAGAAATTGACAAAGCTTGTTGTCTTTGTTCAGCTGGAAACCAGGTATACATATAGATTGCTTTGCAGCCAATGCAGTGGAAGTAAAATGATGAGAGGGTCTCAACCTCTCTTTGGGGTAGGGAGAAATCCCTGAGTGGTGTATCAGTCTAATGTCTAAGGAGAGGTACAAAGTGGCAGGTTCTTCCTTGAGGGGATGCTGGATAGCATTCCTCTCAGGGGTTTCACCATACTGCTAGGAGACTTCCATGTCCATGTGGGAAGTGACAGTGGCACTTGGAAGGGTGTAATCAAGAGGAACAGACCCCAGCTTTTAATACTTTTTCATTGTTAGACTTTGTGGATCATAGATTGTCCAAAAGGACCACCATGTTAAAGTGCATTGATGTCCATTATTGCACTTGGCAGCAGGCACCCTTGGCAGAAGGTCAATGATCAACTTTATAGCTGCACCGGCTGACCTTCAGCCACATGTCTAGGACACTCAGGTGAAGAAAAGGGGGGAGGTTTGCACTGATTACCACTTAGTGGAGAGTTAGAAAAGAAGCAACCCAGACAGACTCGGCTGTCATGACCTTGGGACTGATCTCTGGTCTGATAACTAATTTCACTCACCTGCTTATCTTCGCCCAGTTCTCATTTCCGTTCACTGTTCCACCTGCTTCAGTCTATATTTAATCAGCGTTCAGCCCAGTTATCATTGCCAGATCAGTTTGAGCCTGTGGTGGGAGGTTCTTTAGCATTCCTGCATTTCTGATTGCCTGATCCTGACCCGTTCTTCCTCTCAACCTCTGAGCCTACCTGTCCCCTTCTGATCTGTTTGCCTGACCTGTCTTCTGACTTGCCAGATCTCTGTCTGCCTGTTCACTGAACCAGGTACTGTTACCTGACTCTGTCGGGACTCTCCCTCGGAACCACTTAGGATCTTTGGATTTGAAACTTGAGATGGGAGATATTTAACAAACTTTTCGAAACGTGCAAAAATGAAAAAATCCCCAATCCTCTTGCAATAGATATTTAATGAAAGATAGACAAAATAAATGTTCTTTTTTTTTTTTTTAAGGTCTCCACTCTGACATAACAAAGCATTTCAATCACACCAATAGTGAAACATGGTAGTGGTAGTCTGATGATGTTCTGGGATTTTAACATATTTATGTTTTGGGGGAAAAGATTTTTTCTTTTTTGCTTTTACTTTTTTACCTGAATAAAAAATTGTAAGCTACAGTTGTAATTAACTCAGGGGAACCTTAACCAAGGGTCAAATCTGTTTGATGTTCTAAACCATTTATGTTTCCAAAAACTCAGAAAATATGATGAATCCATACATCATTCTATGTTCATTCATTCATTAACCACAATAAATAAATAAATAAATAAATAAATAAATAAATAAATAAATAAATAAATAAATAAACTAAACATTTTCATCAACAGAGTTTTTTTGTCCTGAAAAGATTGCACTGGTTTCAATTTTACATAGAAAACAGTATTCAGTGCAACTTTTGTTGCTCTCAATCACTTCTTTAGGGCGGCAGCGCCAAACCCTTTGAGATGAAGAATCTTCTTGATCTGCCTCCATGCAGCTGAACTTCCCACTAGGGAGAAACTCCATTCACATATTTGGCTTCAGCTGCCACAAGCGTTAGAATTATGAGCCAACTACCAGCAAGGCATCTGGCTGCTTGATCTTTTGCGGGTGTGTGAGAGTGATTCTAAGTAACCTTTCTTTTTGGTTAAAAGTGCATTTTTAAAACAGGTATTAAACCAATTGCACAATGATAGTTGGTTGAAATAGTTTTAAAAAAACAAATGTTCCATTGTTCTGTGTCCTCTCTTACTCTGTCTGTTCTTTTTCTAACCCAAGAGGATTTCTATATGATTCATTTCTGGATTAATGACCATAGAGAAGGTTATTGTTTTGATTGTTAACCATTGCTTTAATGTTTTTGTCAAATGTTTGCATTATTATTTTTTTATTAAGTGAACCATTTTTTAATCCCTAATTGTGTCGACCCATCCTATTTCAAATAGTTCCTCATCCTATGCATTGTAATACAATTTCTGTAATCTGGCAGATTTACGAATCCTTCACCATGCCTAATTTTTCTATGCATGGTACTTTTCATACTTTTCAGTTTTCATACAAGGGATTTCAATTACTCAAGCTAGAAAAATAAAGCAAGAAGTAATGTCAAGTTAAGTTTTGAGTTGTGAGTCAATGGTAAGGTGTGAGCTCTAAGAAATTCCACCATCTACCACTCATTATTTTATTTAAAACACTTTCTTAATTTAAGATTTCCACTGACAAATGAAATTAATGTTGAATTGTTTTTTTGTTTTTTTTTGTTCATTTGTTTTTATTTTTTTCATTTAATGTTTATTCAGTTTCTGTTATTTTGGTTTGTTTAGAAGCCTGATTGTGTTGTAGAACAAAGGACCAAACTTTGCCGCTAAACATCTTCAAGGTAACCCTTTCCCCCAGCCATAACTACCCCACTAAAAATTTGCAGTCCAATAACAAGATCTATCTATAACTGTTTCATGCAGAAGATACATAAAACTGCACTTTTGGTGTGACTTTATATTTTTCCAAACTATTTAGAAGTTTGTAGCTTAATTTCCTTCAAAAACCATGTATGGGACGTTTTTGTATGAGTGGTGAGCAGTAACAGATACCTGTGTCTGCTTGGATGTCAAGCAAGAACCTCAGACTGGTTAAAAGTCTGAGCTGCAAGTAGCTGGTACCTTCTTTTTAGAGAAATGTTTTTAATCTTAAAGGTTGATAAGAAAGATTCAGCAATACCCTAAAAAATCTCTGTGGGATTCTGGTCACTCTCCCTGTCTAAAGACTCTGGGCCGGATTTATCAAGATCCAATTTTGCGCGCAGTAATTTGCGCCGCGAAACTGGAATTTTGGCGCCGAGGGGCTGGACCATGGTTTGCGGGTGATTTAACAAGAGCCATTGCATAACTGGTGGCAGGTGCAAAACTGTTGGAGACGCCCTATTTAAATGATGGTTTTGCACGTTTTGTGGTTTGCGGCAAAGTAGTTTGTAGTTTCTACAAACTAGTGCATTAAGAAATTTAAATCTTACAGTGATATAAAAAAAAAACTTTGGCAACCTTTATTCCCTAAGGTGGTATGTGGCTGAATTTCTACTTCACTGCAGTAAAAACAAAAAAAACAGGTGTTTTGTATTGGCCTGTAGAAAAATGCACATACCAAATGGCTCACAAGAAGTGACTGTGGATGAGATTACGCATCCCCCAAGCAGCATTGGCATGTTGCTCCACAGGCGCAGGTGGAGAACCCCGACCCCGCCGGACAGCACTTCTGAAAAAAAACGAGATTGGGAGATCCCAGCTCTCGCTGCAACCGACGCTGGAATGACCCAGATGCAAAAGTGCAATGTTGCAAGGAGTTTTGTGATATCTGGTATTGCGTGGGGTCCTCCTTGTGGCTGGCTCCAAATCCATTCGGAGTTCCCCAACAGCTCCAAAATGGCAATGCTGGATAAACGACATGTTTTGATGATCGTTTCCTCGCTCATTCCAAAAAATATTCACACGGAGTGAAAAATGCGCTCTCGCGCCTCCTTTGCTTCATTTCATGTCTCCTTCTTGGCGACAATAACCGCTGCCATGTGTGCGCAATTACGCATTCAGACCATTTGCACCTTCTTTGAAACGTGTTAAATATAGAGTCAGATAATCGTTAGCAAAATTGTTTTTAGGTTTGATAAATCACTTTGCGAGTTCTAAATTAATATATTTACATGTTCTCCCTCCCACAAGACGCACTTTATGCGTGTAAACGCCCCATATTGCATATTCATTGCAGAAAAAGTACTAAATGGATAAGAGGCTTATTTAGCACGTTTTAAAGACCAAATCCTTTTAGCACGCTGTTGATAGATCAGTTTGTACATTTTTTAGCGTCTAAGCAGTGAAATAGCTCACGCTTTTTATACACGCAAACATTTGATAGATCCGGCCCTCTGACTGAAGCAATAAGGCTGAGAGAAAAGCAATCCCTTCTGGGTGCCTGGTGCTAATTCTCAGTCATCTGTGTCATGGCAACCACTAAACAGATTAAAAGAGACAACAAAACTTTTGCACATTGTTTCTGAAAAGACTCTAACACCTACCTAGATGTCTTTATCATTTCCATTGACTCACACAAGAGCGATGGTTAAAATAAAAACTTTACCAATTATTTCTAATATTCTGTGTTTTTGCTTTCATGTCACATAAAATGCAAATAGCTTTAGCATTTGCATTTAAAACTTAAGTGGGGCTCAGTAATCTTATTCACATCTCTATGTGCTCTCTAAGTAATATTGATTTAGACAGTATTAATATGGCATGAGATAGTAATCTAATACTGATTGTGTATCATTAAACATTAAATATTTAATATCTCATCATACAGAGAAAAAAGTTTGAAGAGCACCATCCTGCAGAACCTTTTCGACTATTGATGAAAAAATAATCCTCTTCCATAAAGGTGTAATGGTTCTGCCATCCAAATCCACAAAAATATAAAGAGAGTCAATGCAAAAACACAGTTTCCTATCTTGAACAAAGAGAAACATGATTTTAGACTTTATTAAATCAGTTCAGTTAATCTACATTTCATATGAGTAGAATATCTGATACCATGTAGTCAGGGAACAATTATTCATTCTATTTGTAAAACTTTTGGCCAAAGCATAAACTTTTAACATTAATCCATCCTGCATTTGTAATTCCTATTATACATTTTTATTCTTGCTTTGAGAGTTTTAGCTCCCTCTCTTTCTAAATAAATAATTTTTCATTAATAACAGCTAATGAAATAGAAATGTGTTGTCTTGCTGTCTGTAATTAATTGCCACATTAAACTTTGCTCACATGATTAAAAAATGTTTTGCATGTTCTGCTATTACTTTGCTAAAGTTTGCTTATTGGCTTTATCGTGATGCCTGCAAACAAACATGCACCACATTAGCAAAGAGACCACGGTTTATCTACGAAAGCTTTTTCAAACTTGCGAATGGCAGTGGAGTCCTCTCTTGCCCTCACCCATGGTTCAGTGTGCAGCATATGGTAAAGCACAAACCACCACTTCTGATTGCTCCGGGACAGCCTGAGGCTCTTTAGATGTTTTGCGTGCTGCTTTGCTCTAATCGGTTCTAACTTTTTACTGAACTTTCCACACGGTTTCCTCTTGGATTTAACATTTTTAACTCTCTAATGTAAAAATTAAAAAAAGTGTAAAAGAAAAGTGTTACATAAACAGAGACTTGTGCAGATTTAGGTTATATATATTATATTTTTAAACATCATTTCTAGGTCATTGTTTATAATGAAAGTAAAAAGCTTTGAAGATATTCTTTTTTAAATCTTACCATAATTCCAAATTTTTATGTTTTATTTAAAAACCAACAATACTTTGTTTAATTTCCAGAACATTTCTTCATAGAGCCAAACACCAATCATATTTAAACAGCTGAATGCAGTTTGCTTAAGAGCTGGAAAAGGCTCTTATTTTGCATTTGGAATTATTTATTTTGTAAAACCATTTTCGATGTGTCTAAGACTTGCACCATGTATTTCCTTTTTCACCACAGCCATTGCAAACAATCAGCTCCTTTCTTGGTTGTTGAAACATCTTTTACAGGTTGATTTGGACCATTTAAACACAGACATTTAAGCTAAGGTGGTTCTCCCTTTCCTTTAGTTTAAGGGAGAAAATCATATTCAAGCACATAATGTCCTGTGTGTATTCTCCTCTTTATTATGTGAAACTTGATTCCAGTATACAAGTAGTTTGTTTAAAGTTTCTGACAAAACATCTGTCTAATTGTCATTTTATTGCTTCAGATGTAATAAGTGTTAAAATAGAGGTAATGTTGAGCAAAGCTGGGTGTTTATCTTAAACAGTGCATAGAAATATACATAGAAAAAGGAACACGTACAAATAATTCAACTATATAGGTGGAATAAAAGATATAAAGACTTTGCCTTGCTGTGCCATTTGGACTTTATTCTGAGAAAAAAGGACAGAGACACACTTGGAAAAAGTGGAGACAGTAAAAACACCCTGGCCATCTTTGTAATGTGGTAAAAAAATATTCAGTAATTTGGTTTCACATTATTCTGTCAGTGTTATCTCATTATTTAAGTGGGCACAGAACGATCAAGTCTAACATAATGGAAGGCTGCTGAACTGTGGTCTCTGTGACTGACAGAAAAGGTGATCAGTAAGTTATATTGTACATCATGGATTTAACAGATACTGTTTCTGTATGCCATAATTTACTGCATACACTATATCACACTGAAATGACCTTTGTGTTGCTTTAGAAGAGAAGAGTGAAGCAACAGAGCCCTTATGTCTGCAAGCAGATGCATGCTTCATAAAACTTTAATCACCAGCAAGTGGTGTCTTTCTCTAATCTAACCAATTCAAGCCACTCGCCCAATTTGTGACTGAGGAGGAGAATAAAGTGGAAGTCCAATATCTGACAGCATATAAATGAGCTATAATTATATACTGCAAGCTTTTTAACATTATGAACCTCAATGCAACTATTGAAACTACAGAAACTGGGTATCTTGACTCCTTCCAGAGCAAATATAAAAATCTCATGTCATGCAATGAACAATATCCTGATATATTGAAAACAGTGGTTATGGTGTTTATGGTTAGGAAGTTGTGAGACTGTTACAAAACTTCAACAAGGAAGCTTGTTGCTTTTTATGGATTTTAGAATCCAGGGTATAGAAATCCACAACGCTCTGTGGCATCGAGAGGGGGTATGTTAGTTATGATGTGATGTTACCAATCTTTTGCAGTAGCTCTCGAGTTTTACTCTGAATATGATTGAGATTTTTATGTCACTATGACAGAGAATGGAGAAAGAGATTGTTAGACGGATCGGTACAGCCGGCACTTTATTGCAGACCCTGCAGTCGTCTGTTGTGGAGAGAAGAGAGCTGAGCAAAAACTCACAATTTACCAGTTCATCTACATTCCCACGCAGGGGCGGATCTAGGAAATTTGGGGCCCTAGGCGAAGACCGGCAGTGGGCCCTCGGAATTGAGTGGACAACACATTATAACCCATTATACAGATACAGAAATTTTTTTAGAATAGATATACACCATTTGGTCTAGGTTTTGTTCCTCACTTCTTGTCCCTTTTCTTGTGGTTTTCCTCTCTATATTTTGTCCTTAGCTGGCTTTTTTAATGCTGTCTTAAAAGGAATGAAAGATTTTCTCCAATCACTGTGCTCATTTAGCTGATTGCTCCTTCCTGTGTTTCCAAAAAGGCGACGGAAAAAGCTGCATGAATCATGACAGCAGACAAGATAGAGCAGGAGGCAGGGTTATGAATCTATTCACTCAACATATTCTCATTATCAGTTCGTGGCGAAATTGTACTAAAAGTTATGCACACTATTTCTCGTACGCGTTTTGGACGCTTTTTCCTCAAAAAAACAGATCAGATCAGCATGCGCAGGCAGACAGACAAAAAGCAGATCCGCGGACGGACGCAAAAATGGGAAAACAGTGCAATAATCACTTCTTCATATCTCTAACTACGTTGTTTTGCTGTTTTATATCTTAGGTTAGGGTTAGGGCTAAGATTTTTAAATTCTATGTTCTTGAATGATGTGTAAGATGCGCATACAACGAAAAAAACGTCCAAAACGTACGAAATTACGGTGCATAACTTTTCGTACTATTTCATACGAACTCATAATGAGAATACACTGATTCACTCTGGGGAGCAGAGTTAGGTGCTTTTTTAAGTTGTCGCCAAAGTCTCCAGTAACAGAGAAAAGTTGCTAGATTTGGCACTAGGTGGTTTTTTTTAAATATAAGTGCTAGAAGGGTCTGAAAGTTTGCTAAATATAGTAATGAAAGTGCTAAGTTGGCAACACTGCTATTTGCATCATTTGTTTTCAAATAGTTTGTTGCTGTCTGTTTGGACCTTTCTAAACATGTGCAGCAAACGATTCAATGCAATGTGGTGGGACACTGAAAAGGGGGCACTTAATATTATAAGGGTTCTGATTTTGGCAAATTTATTTTGATCAAAAACATAATTAATGTGCACAAATAAGGAACAGCTATATTAACCATAAATGTAAACAGAGATTTATGGGGCTCTAGGCAACTGCCTATTGTTGCCTAATGGTAACCCCCCCCCCCCCCCCCCACCCCCCTTCTCCTACCCACACCTATGGTCTTGAAATTTGGATACCAGCTGCTAAAATGAGCTGTCTGCACAAGGTGGGCACTCTCCTAGAGATAGGGTGAGGAGCTTGGCCACCAGTGATGGCCAAGGTTTAGAGTAAAGCCGCTTTTCCTCCACATCAGCTGAAGGGGCTGTGACATCTTTTTGGAATGCCCCCCTGGATGCCTCCTTCGGGAATTTTCCCAATCATGTCCCACTGGGAGGAGGCCTAGGAAATGAACCAGCTCATGATAGAGGGGCTATGTCTCCTGGCTGGCCTGGGAGTTCCCCGGGCTTCCCCAGCAGAGCTGGAAGAGGTGTCTGAGGAGATGGAAGTCTGGGAGTTTATGCTACCACTGCTGTAACCCAGATGTAAAGCGCCGAAGACGACTAATAAGAGTATGTTCGTCAGTACATTACCAGTGATAGGAAAGTTACTGTAAAGCAGCAAAATTGATGAGATTTACTTTTATTTACAGACATTTGAAATGCTGATGTTGGTAGATCTTTAGTGCAGACAAAATAATTGTGCAACCTTACATAAATTAGGGGGCATCACTTCTGTAATAATGGGGTTCACATTGTGTTGTTCAAAATCTGCAGACTTTATCTGGCAGCATGTTTTATTTGATAATCTGTTTATGAAGCAAAATATTTAGTAAGATAGTCAGTCATAGCATCCTGGAGCTTTTTGACACACATGCAGAAGTAGAACCTACGTCCAAGTAATGGTGAACATTTATGATATTTATTTTCACAGATAAAACAAAATAAATATCATTGGTCCTTGTGGCCAATGGCTATTTAAGTAGGAAGTAGCCCAGACTTGATCAGAGTAGATATGTGCTCTGGGAAAAAAGACCCAAGGAGGTTGGAAAGTAGTGCATAGGCAGAGGCAATAGTTGGAGAAGGTTTGGAACATATTTTAAAATATTTGAGTTAGACAGCACAAAAACAAGAGACCACAAAAAAAATAATAAAATTGAAAAAAAATAAAATAAACTCAGGGGAAATCTCTCAAATAGTCTTCAGGTATAATTTTACCCGTTTGATTAACTATTGGGCAAAGATTTCTTCCTCTTTCAGAACTTAACTGGTGGCTTTTATCACCACTTACCAAACTGTAGTTTGGATGCTGATCAAAATAACAGAAAAATTACATTTGTTTAAACTTTAGAGGTAAACATAAATAAATTACATATGTTTAAATAACCTTGTATTTTTAAGAACGTAATATAAATTAACTCCTGATATGCTTTATATATTTTCCAATGAAACACATTCTTTTTTTTCCCCTTTTTACTTACATTACTCTCCATATTTAATGCATTTGTTAGGACATGTTTAACCATTTATAATTTATTACAACAAATACAAGTCCCTGTTTGATGTTTTCCTTTTTCAGAAAGTACTGTAGATCTTTCAGGACCCGTATGGCCAATAATTAATCGTGTCATGATCGCGTCATGATTATTTCCTCATTTCTTGTTCCGGATCTATGACATCCTAAATTTCTTTGGGTATAATATAAATGCCTTTGGGTTTCTTCATTCTCCCGTTGCTCCTGTGTAATCTTGAGGATCTTGTTATGAATTAAACATTTACAGGTTTTCAGCTTAGTTCAAAGTGATGTTTAGGTTGACCATGTCTACACAGATATTGGCAGTTTGAAACTATTTATTACTTTGCTGTAAGCAGTGTTGTGCCTGAACGCGTTCATTGAACGAAAGTTCATGAACTCTTTCATATTTTGGGTGAACGTGAACTGAACGTACTGTATTACTGCCTGATGAACGTTATTGTGAACTCGTTCATTCTGGTGCCCAGAACGCACGCCTCAGTTCAACTTCACTACTGGGGTTGCCAGATTTCTATAGAGTGCCTCTCCAGGGCTTAAAACCCCCGCTAAATCACAATCGTAAATAAGCCTTAATATGTAGCGGAAAAATGACTCCACCCGGCAACACCAGCTATCAGCTGCCAGAGCTCACAGTCAAAGGTATGCCATCGAAAACAAAATGCAGCGCGGAAGCCACAGCAGCATGGAGGGGACCCGTGGAGGCCACAAAGCAGCAGTATGATCACTTAAAAAACAGTTTTATGACCAGGTGGTCGGTGAGAATGATGGCAACAATCGTGACATTTCTCTGCAACCTTTGCCCGCCGGCTTTCAGCAGTAACCAAGACTTCAGTAACATCCAAAGCAAAACTGAAAACGGCATATGTACTAAAAATGTGGAATTTCAAATGGAAAAAATTTAATAAAAATTAAAAAACAAATTTGCACCTTTAAAGACTACTTTCCTGTTTTTCTTTTTAATAATTCCTCATAAAAAAGACCATTCAAGCAGCACATTTTTCCTGATGTTTTTGAGAATATACTGTAGGGGTGGAGAGCTGCAGCTGCTACTAGTGTGAAGTGAATGGACAGCAACAAAGCATTAAAGCAACAATGGGGAAATGCTGTCCCCTCAATGCTAATGTAAAACCCTGGTTGGATAAGGATTCAAAACTGGATATGAAGATGAAATCTGAAGCACAGTTTCAGTCTTACAACTGATAAAATAATTGCTGTCTGTGGTTCTACGGTAGGCTATGGTGTAATTGAGCAATACATGAAAAAAAAAAAAAAAAAAGAACTATGAACTGGTTCATTTTTTGGAACTGTGAACTTAGTTCAAAATGTTGAATTATGAACTATGAAATGAACTAGTTCATTTTAAAATATGTGAACTGAACTTTCTTTGAACTAGTTCACGTAGAAAGAGAACTTTCCCAACACTGGCTGTAGTAATATGTGGTGCAGTTTAAACACTAGATTACATCTACAAGATTACCCGGCAAAGACTGAACACAGAAGGCCCTTAAACCTCCAGCAGCTGATGAGAAGAATAAAGATACGTGTAAAGTTTGGAACATTTGGCTGTAACTACTGTATCAGCAGAAATCCTCAGATGGAATTGCTTTATCAGTTTTTTTGTTTTTGTTTGTTTAATTAATCTACTCTATCTAATTATTCTCTCTGGGAAAATATTAAATACAAAATATCCAAATAGAACTAATATGTTTAAAAAAAAATATTTTAATACTTTCATGATCTGGCCTGTTTGCTCTCCCCTTAATTAGTCATTCCCTTTTCACCCTGTCGCCTTTTCCTCCCCTGACTCAATTATAATTATTCCTCCTCTCACCTGTTTCCCTCTTGGTTATATTCAGTTCAGCCTGAGCATTCAGGGCCAGATCTGTCTTCAGTGTCTGTTCAGTTTTAGTTCATGGTTCATGTCCTGGATCCTGAAAGCAGCCAGTGAAAGAGGGCTTTTGTGTTTGTCCCTGCCTCCCGATCGCCCACCGTTCCTCCCCCTGCGGGAGTGCTCTGAGTTTTTGGCTCAATATGTGGGGAGGTTCAGTATTTATCCAGTAAGCCTGGCTCCAGGGAGGAGACCAGTTTAAACTGGTCCTGCATCAAGTTCTGGTTGCACATCCTGTCTTGGCTACCCTCTTCCACTGAGCCTGCTCATCTGCACCTGATCCTGTCTGCTCCTGTGCGTGACCGCCTGGGAGCTCTATGATGTCTGGAAGCCTGATCCTGCCAACTGTGTTCCAGCCTGATCTGGATCCTGTTCTGTCTGTTCTGGATCCCCTTCCAGGGATCGTAGCTTTTCCGTGCTTTGACCCTCTCTTTCTGCAAGGGACTGCTGGATTTCATCTTGGACTGGACTGTTAAACCAGAGTATCTGAGATTGGGCGGTGCCCCACCCTCCCCTGGTGCATCTGCCGCAGTGCCACAGATCCTAGCAGTTCCCCTTTTAGTTTTGTTTTTCATTAAATAAACTCATTTGAACTTGCCCACTGACTGTCTCCTTAATACTGGGTCCATTCTGTCCTCGGGCCATAACAAATACATTCCAATCTTTCTATTGCATATGCCACTTTAAGGTTCACAGTTGCCACAAGACTATGAATACCGTTAAGGCATTTAATAAATAGACGAACATTAGATGTCCATGTAGAATGGTTTGATATATATATTTATTCAATCTAACAAAAGGCCTGGAGCTTTGATATAACCACAAGAGATAAAACTTATGACATATCTAATCAATTTGGTAACACAAGCCAAAAGCACAGTGTGAACCAGCCAAAAAGAAAGATCTGATGTTTTTTAATTACAAAATGTTCTTCTTTCCTAGACTAGCAGTAGTTCTAAGTAAGCAACTTCTATTTAACCAGTTATGTTAGAATGTTATATAGCAGAATTTAAAACATCAATTTATATTTAAACATTTCGAGAGGTGGTCCCCTCAGCCCACATGTAACCGAAAAGTATCTCAATTTTAACAAGAATTTCATTGCATCACTGATTTGAATTTGCAATTTCTGCATGCTGGAGTTTTGCAGAATGACGGACACCATAGAGTGCATACCTTAAACAAAGTAACTATTACCAAAACAGACCAGAAGTCCAACATGCTTGCAATTGCCTGAGCACATGCTTCTAACACATAACATTAGCAATAAGATGACCAGGTTTGTTCACCTTTAGATCAGCCTAACCCAGACAATTTTTAAGTAATTCATATTCTTGAGTTTATTTAACAAAAAGTACCTTTGTTTTATTCTATTCTGTTCAATATTAAGGAGGTGACTTCTTGGTTCAAATGCCACAATGTCATGATGTTGGTTGTGTTTAATTTCCAATTGTTAGAAACCTCAAAAACATGTTATCATTTGAATTTATATGAAAACATTTTATTATTATCTCTAACCCAGTTATTGCCAGAAAAAGTCAATACATTACTTCCAATTTTCTTTCGATGCCCCCACTAGTTTGCAGTTTATTTTTTCTTTTTATTAATTTTTTTTCATTATTATTATTATCACATTATATATAGACTGTTTCCCTCTCTCTTGATGATCTGTTCTAGATCAGAAAGATTTGTTGGTTTTGAAGTACAGTCATAGTGTGGTCATCAGAACAGGCATATTTTTGGCAGCGTGGGCAGTGAAGTCCTACTGGAAAATTAAATCAGTATCTAAAACAAGCTTATCAGCAGAGGAAAGTATGAAGTACACTAAAAGGTCCTGGTAAATGGCTGCCTGGCCTTTGGACTATCATGATTCTGATGCACAAGAAAAGAAACTTTCAAGAATAGAAATGGTTAAAATAAGGTGTTTATTTAAATTTTTCTTTTTTTTTTTTAACAAAGAATTTAAAGAAAAAACTCCAGGGGGAAACTGGGAGGTCTTAAGTAAACACACTGGTGAGTGGAGGTCTCTGGGGGGAATGAAATGGAGAATAATTTTGTAATTACAGAGATGCGATTGTTGCACAACTTTGATTTTTCAGCACGCAAAATAGCACAAATTTCAAAGGCAGCACGTTTCACTCTAGTGAGTTTTATATTCCTCTTCTACTTGTTTGGCTTCCAGATAGACGAGTCAAAGTAGCGCCATCTGCACGTCTAAAAACCGACATGGTTTTTAGACGTGTAGTGTGAGCAGGTAGATTGCATCAGAACATACATTGAAAGCTGTGAGCTTTTAAACCCTGTGGTTTCCTCATACAGTGTGAGCTGTAGCTGCGGGCAATGATTGAAAAATCGTTGTGCAACTGTACAGTGTATGCCCGGTTTTAAATAACCAAAACTAGGCCGCATGGGATGGTGGGTATGTTTGAATTAAAATCTCCTGTTCTGCTTCAATGCTTTGAAAAGGCTGTAAGTAGAACCAGCAAGTTCAAATATTAGGAGATTTTTTGGATCCTGATTTAGTTTTTTTTTTTTTGCTTTATGGAAAGTAATTTTTCCTAATTATAGAGATTTAACTGAATACATACCAAGGGAGATCTATGTAAAATTCACCTCTATATTTGTAACCTCTGATAAACAACATCTACTGTATATAATATCTCCAAGCAGGAAATGCTCACTATGAACTGCACCCTTTAGCAGCTGCTGTGCACCCAGCAGGTGTGCTACAGCTACTTCATCCAAAATTGCAATAACATCTCTATGGATAATTGTTGATTGCGTATGCCATCTAATTGGAACAAAAGGGACAAATACACACAGTTGATGCACAAGTGCCTCCCCAAACCAGAAACGCTCTATAAGCCCTGCCACTCCGGCTGCACCACACAAAATAAGCCAAACGGCCCCTTGTGACCACGTAGCCACATCAAACAATGTCAGCAATCACGTCTGCATTATGCAAAAAGTGGGTAAACAACAGGCTGAGGGACAGGAATTGGCTCAACACCAGCTGTCTAATTAGCTTTGTGTTTCTCTTGAAAAGCAAACAAACAGAGAAAGCGGGACGATCTGAAAGCTGGCCAAGCATCAGTTCTAAGTGTTTCGTTGGTTTCAAATCAGATCTGGCGCTGGATTTCAGCTCATGTTGCTTATCGGATTAGAAACCAAACCTAAATCTTAACTTGAGCTCCCATGAGGTCGTTATTGGTAATGTTAGGATCACTGTAACAACGTGCAAGAGGAATTGGTATTATTTACATTTTAATGAACCCTTATAACTGATTGCTATCTTGTAGAGATATTCACAAGTGCCCGGGTCACACACAAACACAGTGAAGCTGTTTTAAACATGTCCTCTCACAGTAGCTGGCTCAAGATGCAGCCATGCCCTACTAATTTAACATGCTCCTGTTGAGAGTGCTTTCAGAAATAAAGTGTCCTGTAAACACGGACAGAGAGCAGAGAGGACAGAGCAGTACATTACATGACAAAAAGAAAGTCTCACCCTGGACTAAGTGGCTTGATAAAAACAGTTGGAACAATTTTGCTGAAGTCAGAGACTGTGGAGACATTAGGGGACATGACAGGAGAGTGAAAAAAAAGAAACATGAGGTGGGCTTCGTTGCAACATCACACTGACAACTAAAGCGCTGAGTAGCAGGGGCACTGTGACAAGTGGCGCCATGACGAGCATTGCTGACGAATTTGGTTCAGTGAAAGGCAACATGTATCATGTCAGAATCGTCACTTCACTGTCATTTAGCAGCAGCCAGCGTAGGAGTGAGGACAAATCCAGACTCCCGCGTCGTTATCAGGCACACTGCAGTCTATGGCGTTGGGCGGCAATAAGTCATTTACAGTGGAGGCTGCTATTCAATAATGGGCAACGACAAATTCCTGCTGTTAATGACATTTCTGTGAGTGACATGAAAGGCGTCACAAAGTCAGCCTCCCTGCGGTGGGAAACAAATGCGGCTTGTGTTGCAGGACTTGCAGTGAAAAAGAGTCCTGGCAGCCTCAACTCTGCTTTTAGAAGTGATCAGTCCTTGCCTTGTAAGTGGCAGAGACTCTTGGCACATTCAGTGCAAGGGACATCTTATCTGCAACCCCCCCTCCCTTATCGCTGAGCCCCAGTGGAAACGATTGCCAGGTAGCAGGTTGTCATATGTCACAGAGGAACAGCTCAGCATTTTTCCCACACCAACAGTGGCTTCCATGTGATAACACATAACACAATAGTATGCTGTTCCTTCTAAGATAGTGCCAGGGGAAATGTGAGTCCAGAGAAGATTTCTATCTGTCTTATTAAACAGTTCACCTTGACCTTAGGTAAAACAAGAGTAGCATTCTCTAAAGATACTGGGCGAAATCTTGCTTTTGAAATAATGAGCTTCTTTTAAGGATGCCCAATCCCATGGGTAGACTGGGTAGTCAATGCCGACTGAAGTCTGTAATTTAGAGAATTTTAAGGCTTTCTAACAGATTTTCATCATTACTTCTTATATTATTCTCTGATGTCTCTCAGAGAAAAAGTTTCTAATACTACGGTGGGATTTTAAAAATCAAGCTTAAGACTGGATGCAAAATCAGTTCTGTGCCACAGTTAAAGATATAGTGGAGGATGTTCTTTTTCCAGGTTGGTCGTCAAAATAAGTGGTCCTCCTAACTGTCAATCGTTAATGTTAATGTAAGTCTGTCCTACGTACTCTTCCCAGTTTTCACTTACTGCTGGTGAGTCTGAGATAGTGGAAAAATAGCAAATCTTCTTTTGGGAAAGTAAGCTTGCATTAGTGGTGCAAACAGCAACTTTTAAGCAGTGTGTGTTCAAGGAGAAATGGGGTTGTGATGCTCTCACAGGTGTTTAAAAGGCGTTCCCTCTCGGGAGCAGGTACAGGGTTGTGGATGTGATTTATTTTTTCAAAATTTCACAAAAATCCTCTAATATACCTTTAGGTCAATATTATTCTGCTTTGATTTCACTTTTCTACAAAATTCCCACAGTAACCAGTTTTATTCGTTTCTATTGTAATGCCATCTTCACTGCTGCCTGATTTGACCAGATGGCAGGCAAATTTATAGGCACAGTAAGTTTGTGAAGGAATGACCTAAAGCCGGATGCAATTATTGCTCATAGCACCACACCTACCTCAGTGTGATATATGCCTCTGTTTCTGTATCAGCAAATGAGTTTATAAACTAAAGCCCCATTACACACTACCCTTGAAAAACCGATCCCTTTGCCGAGCCGGTCCGGCTTCGGATCAGTTAACCAGGCCGAAGCACCGGTTATGACGCACCGTTTACACATCACGCTTATCTTGGTTCCTCCACTCCTGCGCGCCTCCTATGACGATCTGCAGTATTACCGTGCCAGTATTGAAGGAGGAAACAAATGTTCATAAACAAGCAAAAGTTAAGTTTGCCAGTCAGCCATAAAACACAAGAAGAAGGAGACGAAGATGCTGAGGGAATCCAAGCAAATCAAAATGGCAGCGCCCGTCACATTCAGAAAGTTATTGCTTGATTATTAATGCTGTACTCGGTATTATTATTTAAAAATGTTGCGCTGGAGAAGATTTCGATTGTTGTTTTATAGTTGAAGAAGAAGTTGTTCTTCTTCTTCTGTTTTCCTGGAGGGGCATTACCGCCAACTACTGGAATTTGGGGTGTGAATCGCGATGTGCAGCCAGACGGAGATGACGCGTTCTGGCTCATGCGGCTCTTGTTATCAGAGGGAACCGAGCCAGGAAAAACGAGAGCCGAGCCACCTCTGGAACTGGTCTGCAGTTAGCTCGATTTCGGTTGTGTCTAGCTCGGTTCAGTTCAGTTTGCTTTCCATTTACACACCATAAGTTATCTCAGTTACTGAGCTCGGACCGGTCTGCGCACCTAAGTGTTTTCAAAGAATAGTACGCAATTAGCCTGGAGTGCCAGTCCGAACTTAGTCCCCGCCCACAAGGTTTGAGTTAGCAGTTCGGTCCGGCTCTACTCCATAGTAGCGCCAGTATTAAAGCCCACTCGTCAGGCATCCAATCAAATGTCAGTCAGGGCGGGCTTATATGCGATGATGGACAGATGATCAAGAAGTAACGTAATCAACCACGTGACAAAAGTGGACTGTAAAGGTGCCGCGTTAGTATACAACAATGGCTGCCGCTGGAGAGTTTGGGTGAGTAGATTCTGCTATTAGGTCTGTTCTAGAAGATATTCTGGGCTAAAAGCAAATTAATTTAAAGAGGAACAGAGAAACGCGATCAAGTCTCATCTTCTTATTCTAGGCGGGAAACTGCACGCTTTGATTTTTATTGGACCTTAACAACTGTCATTAAGCAACATGGAATACGCCTCCTTGCTCTTGCTCTTATTGGTTGTAGGCTCATCCAATTGAGTGCAGAGGCATTTCTTTCCTGGTTCGTTCGGAACACGCCCCATAATCACAGCTCTATGGAAGCAGCATCAGACTCATATCTCTGACTAGAATTGAAAATCGGACTACGTCAGGCTAAGTGCAAATGGGGTATAAGTAAAAGGGGCTTGGGTTAAAGGAAAAGCCTCACCAAACTTATCTCAATGCAGTCTAGCTAAATTTCATTCCTTTTAAAGTAATTCGACTGAGTTGAATTTTAATCCCAACAGCTTTGATCATCTTAAATTGAATGTTGTGTATCTAATCAACAAAGTCTCCTTTAAGATCCACTGTATATGGTTAACGGTGAGGACAGGAAGGAGTTTTTTGCAGCAGTCTGTGAGGCAGTGGATCTAAGAGAACCTCTGACTTAAGAATTACTCCTTTGAAATATTATTATGTGAAGAGGATGCTCTTGATTGTGTTTTTGATTTTTTTTCATCATTGTTCATTCCACAATCGCCTCTGGAATAGGTCCTAGAAAGAAGCTTTTATCATCCGCTTGTTCATGATTTTAACTCACTGGCTCTGATTCTTTTATATCTCAGTTAACCAAGGTTTAAAAGTTTAACTAGTATTCACTGATGTTTTGCTTCGTATTTGATTTTGTTTAAATCTGAGACGTGTAACTCAGAGAAGTAACTTTTTTGGTTCTTTCTTTTCTTTTTTTTCTTTTTCAGCTTATTATTGGCATTACACTGTCACAAGTACAGAGCAACAAAATTCACTCTCTGCATTTAACCCATGCCATGGGTAGCAGTGGGCTGCCATTGTGCGGCGCCCGGGGAGTATTGTGGGGTTAAGGGTCTTTGCTCAGGTACCCAGAGTGGCAGTTTGTGGGAGTGGGGCTCGAACTCAGAATCTCAGGATTCCAAGCTCTCTGCTCTGCTCTAACCACTAGGCCAGCACTCGCCTAAATTGAGCTTTAGAGATTCAACTAACAAATTCTTCAGAAAGGGAGAATAGAAATAGAAAGAAGCAGAATGATGAAAAAGGGGTCCCTGTGTCCTCCACTAGTCTAAGCCTATAGCAGCATAACTATAGAGGTAGCACTGGATAGCCTGAGCAGCTCTATAAGGTTTATCGAAAAGGAAAGTTTTAAGCCTTAAAGTAGACAGGGTGTCTGCCTCACGACCAAAAACTGGTAGTTGGTTCCACAGGAGAGGAGCCTGATACCAAAAGATCTGCCTCCCATTCTACTTTTTTAGAAATCTAGGAACCACTATTAACCTGCAGATTCAGAGCGAGTGCTCTGTTAGAACATAAGGAACAATCAGATCTTTGATATCAGATGGAGCTTAGCAATATTTAAGGCTTTTATAGAGTATGTAGAGAAGTGGAGGATTTTTAAATTCTATTCTAGGATTTAACAGAAAGCCAATGAAGGGAAGCTAAGATAGATTTATTTATATATTTTTATCAGAACTCTGGCTGCAGCATTTTTGGATCAGCTGAAGGTTTTTTTAACTATAGTTTGTGGACTTCCAGATTGTAAATTACAATAATCCAGGCCTTGAACAAAATGCATTGTAACAAATAAGTAACAAATGCATGGACTAGACTTTTCAGTAAAATTAAATCTCCAAAGATAACAAGGATAGTTCAAATTAAGTATACAACCTTTCTTTCAGTTCATCCATCATAGCAGGTTTTGGCCAGTCCCATGTACTTTAATGGCATATTCCTCTCCAGCTCTTACATCTTCATCCCTTTTCCTCCCATTGCTTGTTAGCAGTCCTTATTGTTCTTGTTTAACAACTGGAAGGGGTTACATATCCATTTCCAGCTAGGCATCCCACCCTTGGTGCAAAATAAACACAGCACACAGAGGCCTGGCACTTACTTGTAGGAGGCAAAACATATAAAGCCTCCACCGCCTCAGATGTACACAAGGGTTTATGAAAGGATCCAGAGTATGATTGAAAGGATAACTACACCTTCCAAATTGCAGCTTGTGTCAGGTATACATCAATTTCTTCCTCTCAGACAGAAAGAAAAGAGCGTGTAATTTCTGACATTTAGAGGACTTGTGTGAGGAGACTTTTTTTTATTTCAGTCTGTAATCACATTTCTACCCTTTCATGCATCCCATAAACATGATTAGATGTGGCTAAAGGATTCCCTCAGTTCGTATACCTGATCTGTCTTTGACACCTTTCCAGCGAACCCTTCACCCCCCAGGTTCAGCTAAAATCCATTTTGAAAACTGATAATTGCAGAGTGAGAACTTTCTGAACAACTCAGCTGCGTGGTATTTACATTACAGAGCTGTGTGTTTTTGTGTGTTTCTGTGTGTCTGAGGGAGGGGGAGCTGAATTGGCCTTTCATTATGGGGTTACCGCTCTCCCTTTTTTCTTTCCCAGACATAACCATTACTGCTCTTTTTCTTTCTCCCTCTCTGTACCTTCTCCTTTCCTCCCTCAATTTGTCCTATGCTGTTTGCATGGCGGGCTCCTTTTTTCCTTTCACTGTTAGACGTTATCTCAAAGGCTAGATCACCATGGCAACAATTAGTCACATCGTCATCGCCCACACTTGTGGTTGATGGCTGTTTTTATTTTTTGAGGGTTTCTCAATGCACCCCTACCTCACTGGCAGATTTCCAAGTAACCTATTCCACTCAGCAAGGAACAATGTTGCCATCTGTTGGCTCCGGGGGTTTGCACACAAGCAGACGACATTGAAATAAGACACAAGCACCCCTCCCAGGCCTCATTCTATGATGACTCATGACGGGCAATCACATGCCAATTAGGACCTTCAACTCCAACTTGTCTGTGGGGCTCGAGTTTGAAACACGTCTCATCTCTTTCAAAAGGTCACTACAAACTCCACCATCTTTGCATTAATGAAAACAAAGATGAAACACAATGATGCTGACTCCCTCTAGATCCACACAGACACTCTCACACACATACATGCACTCATTCACTTATACGCAATAAGGCTATGATACAGGCCTGACTCGGATAAAAGAGGAGAACGAGTAGCTTTTTGACAGCTTGGTTAATTAAACATGGAGAATACTTGGGCTTGCGACCAGGACTCATACTTATTCATGTCTGCCATATTGTATATCTCTAAGTGAAAAGAGCGCTCTCTTCCAGCAGGGTACCAGCTAATGTGAGAGATAATATATTGGAGGAGATTTTGGCTGAATGTTGCCCTTGAAATCTTGGACCTGCTTCTGCTCTCTGGAGGTGCTAATTAAGATTTTTTTCTCCCCAAGTCTTCCAGTAAAGTGATGTAATACTTCATACTCACAAATAATTTTCCATTTGGGACAAATTGTTGCTCTTGCTATTTTATTCTGCTCAGTTTGACTCTTGCCAAGGAAATACAGACAGAAGGTTCAACTCTGTTGTTGGGATTTTCATCATCAGGCAGTTATAATTTAAGAAGGAAAAGGAGCAAAGGCGACTGTTCAGAGTGGTATGATGTAAGATTGGAGGAAAACCAACTCAGTTCTGCTTCAGGGGTTTTAGTACTGAGCTGCATTTGAGGACCCCTGCTGAGACGCAAGCCAGAGGCTACATATTAATTCAGGCGAGCTGTTTAGTTAGAGGTATAATTTACCTGCTTTGCTGTTGAGATTTACAACAGAGCATGTCCTCTAGAGCTAGAGTGCTTTGCAAAATAATTCCTACCCTTTAATTTTTTTTATATTTTACTTTTTACCACTTTACAACCACAAACTGTAATATTGCTATTGATATTGAGTTTCATAGACAAATGGACAAACAGCTACAAAGTAATACATATATGTGAAATGAAAGGTTACAGATAAATGATCTGATATTCATTTTAAATTAAAATTAAAAAAAGTAGAATTGCAGTTGTGTTCGGCCCTCTATTATATGATACCCCTAAATAAAATCAGTGGTGTTTGAAATGTCCCTGGCTGATAAAAGGAGTCCATTTGATAGAAAATGATTATCTTTGTCACTAAAGCTTTGATTTTAAGACTGAAGAGGTTTGTTAAAGAAAATGTTTAAACCAACATTATAATGAGCACCAAGGATCACAGCAGAATAGTCAGGGATAAAGTTATTTGGTAGATTTTAAGCAGAACAGGTTCATGAATTAATATCCAAAATCTGGTCCTTATGGAGGAGGGTCTGGACAAAGGCCACCATTAGAAGTAAAGTTTTAGAACTGTGCTCTGATAAGATGAGATTAACACTGAACTTTTGACCTAAATGCAAACCCCTCTTGCAGTGTGCAAAACATGATGGCAAAAGCAGCAGGCTGTGTGGAAACTTCAAAAGATATATTTTCAGTAAGAACAGGTTAGCAAAGAGGTCTAAAAGAGGTCCGCGAACCCAAGGGAGTCCACGGAGGTACTGCATCAGGGTTTTGGTTGATTAGACCTTTTTTCCACTAATTGAAATGTCTTTTAACACACATTAACATAAATTCGGCACAATGAAGTAAACAGATAAATTGAGGCAGAAGATGTCTTTTCAGTCATCAATGCACTTCAGCGAGATACACAGGAGCTCTTTCAAACTGGGCACTGTTTCATTCCACAACACCACTGTCCCATCAACCGAGGAATCAGAATCAGAAAGACTTTAATAATCCCAGGGCAGAAATTACTTTCATTACATTACTCCATATGTAATAGAGTAATTATAGGACCAGTTTGATATAACACAATATGTATAATTGGGGGGTCCCCGCTGCATCTTGCCATCAGTTTGGGGGTCCTTGACTGGAAAACGTTGAAGACCCCTGGGTTAGCATGTCAGAGTAGATATGAAGATCAATGGAGATAAATTATGGACTTTTCCAAAAGAACGTCTGGCCTGTTACTAAAGGATTGAGATAAGGGAGGAGTTTCACCTCTCAGTTCAGTAATTTCTCTAGAAGATTTAGAATAAAAGCATATTTATGTGTTAAGTGACCCAGTCAAAGTCCAAACCTGAATCCATCCAGGGTTGTGTGGCAATGCTTGGAAACCGATATCTAAATATTATTTCTAATTAGACTGTATTGACTCAGGCGGGTCACATACAAGCACGTAACTCTTTTTTGACAAATGTGGCCAAATGTAAAATCCAAATAAACTAAATTAAAGTTGACTGTTTTACTGTGGTAAATGTAAAAACAAAAGTGATTCTTAGTCAGGCACTGGAGATATCTTTGTTACACTGAACCTGCTCTGGCAAAGAGGGCTGTATTTTCTTTCAGGTCTTCATTAACAATAGGAAAAGGCTTTCCAGTCTTTGGACCATAAAACTGTGCAATAGCTTGCCAGACATTGGGAAACAAACAACACAATCAGCCTGCAGATGTTCAGTGCTTTCAGATACAATGACTACTTTGGTTTTGTACAGTGAGTCTCATCACAGCTTTCCCTAAAAGATATGCATGATCCAAAAAAAAAAAAAAAAGAAGATGAGAAATGTGCAGAGGAAGCATAAAATGTATGTATGCCTACATTTCAATTTAACGTCTGGTATACCACAGCCTCACACACACCCAGCAATACCTTTTGGTTTACATTTTGATTCGCAATACTTTCTATTAAATTTTATGTAGACTGCATTGCTTTTTTTTTTACTTTAGTCTCCTAAGCGCAATTTATTTTTGGCTGCACATCATAAAAACCTGCCATGAGAAAAACAAGCTAACTTACAATCATGTAAAAGTTCCTAACATCACTGTCAGTTTGGAAATTAATGCAAACACCTCATCTCCCTTTATTATTTATTCATTTAGAGCAAATGTTTTTCTTTCTGCATGCAAGCGTACGCTTTGCTTTTCCCCCTTCAAAGGACAAAGCTGCATTAACCCAGGTGTTATTTTTCCAACATAAAAGCAGGCAAAAGAAACACTTTGCTTCCGTCCACGCACCATACGCTGTCTCGTCAACTACTAGACAGAAAAACATTATGACACAGAGAGACAAGAGACTTTTTTCTTGTTTTTCTATGTCTGCAGCAGAAGAAATATCTCTTTTTATAACCAAATAGATTTGCATAAAGTAAATGGGATTCTAATATTGCAGAAATATGTGATTTACCTGTTGATTCCCTGCCAATCAGTGCTAATTTAAAGACAGCTTCAGGTTTATTAAATATCTAAAATGTCAGTGCAAAAAAAAGATTGCTTAAAGATTTATCTGATTCAATCCCCTACAGGAAGAATACTTAGATCTAAAGGAACACACTCCTCAAAAAGCTAACATTTGAAAATATTATTTTTCGAACATTTAATAAGCTCTTGTTTGAACCACAATTCCCAAGAAGGATTGTTTGCAACCATTAACCCAAGAAACACATCACAGCAGTCGGTAAATGTTACACAACATCATCTAATTAGGCCACATAGAGATCTTCACAGACTTTTATTGTTAAGGCCTTTCCCGAACCTTAACTGTCTGCTTTTCCAGACTGGATTGATCCTCTTGTGTATATAAACCTATTAATTGAGGAGCTACTGTGCATTATGATTAAGCACGTGGAAAACATCTATGTTATTGAAGAGAAACCAGAGGTCAGAAGGGGCAGCTACAGTAAACCACAAAACCCAACAATTAGATGTGATTAATATTAGGGAGAAGAGCATTTGGGTTGTGCTATTTCTTGTAGAAAGAAAAGAAGTGGCACATCTGGGCAATGTGTGTCCAAGGTATCAATAAGGACACTTGGTTATAAAACTTGGGTGAGGGGACAAGAAAATCGCCAGCAGCAAAGATGCAGCATAATTAAAGTGCAGAAGGGTGTTGGTGGGCTCCTTGCCACATTTGCCATTGACTTTCAACTAGACGAAGAAGGTCAGCAACAAGGTGTTTAGAGCAATCTCCACAAATTGTTGGACTGAGGCTTGATAATCTCCGAGGCTTTAATGGATCTCAGATCTGTTTACCAAGTGAGTGCACCTTACAAAGTCATTTGGCAATTGTTTTACCCTCTAACATAATAGCAGAACTGGAATTGGCTTTTTGATCAATGGCATCAGTGGTTAAGTTGATATATTCAATAAGAGCAATAACCTTGAGCCTGTTAGAATAACTGTGTATGTTTCTATGTGGGTGATTGAATTAGTGAGTGAGGCTGTAAAGGGCTCCCTAACTTTCATAAAGAATGCATTTGTGTAAGTTTTTTGCTCAGAGTCTCATTAAAAATGTGTTTATTTTTCTCTGTAGATTTAATTGTACAATAAAGTTGGGATAAATGTTAACATACAGCATGGGTGCTCAATCTTTATCTTAAAATTTTCAGATATTTTGTTAATTTCAAATTAATTACAATTAAAAGTGTTAAGGAAACAATGTTTACAAATGACAAGAATATTAAGTGCTATATGTGAAACAATCTTTACTCTCCTATTATGGGAGATAGGAGAGCCAGGTATATATAT
>JAGKQL010000035.1:1610330-1631176 GCA_018398635.1 Cyprinodon brontotheroides
AATTTATCTCCTAATTTATCCAAAGGATTTCTCTGGTCTTTTCCAGGGATTCGTAGTCTTATGGATTAGATCTACTTAAAGACTAAATCATCTATGAATCTTACCCCTAATAAAGCTCCATAGCTTGCATATTAAAACTTAAAAAAAAAAAAAGAATCTGTACTCAAGCACAGGTGATGGTTAAAGAAAGTAAATAGTAAATTTCCCTTTTAGCAGCTAACATAGGGAAACATTAATAAAAACCAATGGTGGGAGTCGATTAATCCTTTTAACCGAGTTAATTACAGGGTCTTTAATTAATAATTAGGATCAATTGAATGGACTTCTTATTTAGAATATATTGATCTTCCCGGAGCATCAGCATCTGTCCTCTGGGAAGCTGGAAAGGCAGTGATGAGATGTAAAATATATCATACTCATCACATAAGAAGTGTAGTGGGAAAAAAAGGTATTCAACTTTCACCCTAGTTAAACAAACAGAGATCGATGGATTTCACTCAGTCGGCACTTTATTGATCATATCTTTGCAAAAAGCGAACAGTTTATCATACGGCCCTTATGGCACAGCATTCAGCCCCATTCTGCCTGAGCAGCATCCGTTCCCCCTTACTTACAACAATGGAAAGTAGTTAGAGTCAAAACAAATTACAGACCCTTTGGTTAAACAGTAACATGGTATCAATAAACCTTGAGAAAGAATCTGGTTTGTTATGTTAAGAAGCTATGTCGGGTCTACTAACAATCCCACACAGAGAATTGTGTGGCCTTGCAGGTGATACAGACGGAGTGAAAACTTTTATATTGAGTAAATAGGATAAATTAATATATGAAATCAGAGAAATCTAAATTTTCCGACAACAGAAGAAAAAATAAAACCAAAAGATTCAGGAATTATAGGAAACCATTAATTGTTAGGAGGAAGCAAAAAGCAAAATATGAATTAAATCAAATTCTAGATAAAAAATGTAATTCTTCATATTAATACTTTGAATTAAAAACATTAAATTTAGCAATAAATAAGGAAGCTTTTTTGCTAACCAGCTTAAAATAAATAAATAAACATTTCAGCTGTTATAGTCTCAGCAGGATGATCCGGATAGTATAAACAGAGATTTTTAAAAAGCTCTACATTCATCAACAATAATGATAATTAATCAGTTTTTACACAAAATAACATTTCCCAAAATATCTGATAGTGAGACAAGGACCGTGGATTTGTCCCTAACAACAACTGGACTCCAGGAAGCTCTTAAAGGAATGCCCAATGTGTGTCCCTGCTGGATTTCTATAAAGAATTTCTAGAAAGAATTTGGGAATATTTTGGCACCGACATTCCACAGAATGCAGGAAACTAAGGAGAAGGGCAGACGTGCACCAAATAAGAATTTTGCAAATACTAGTTTCCTGCTAAAAGCATGCAAAAACCCAATTTCTCCTATCAGCTATCAACCCATATTCCTTATTATGTGATTATATGTAAGCTTAGAAAAGGTTAACTCCTTGTTTAATACATTATGATTAAACTGGCTTTGTAAAGGGAATGCCTCCATCCACCAATGCACTCACACTAATACATCTAATAGACTATTTCTATGGTAAAAAACATTAGAACTAACATTTTCATTAGACGTAGAAATGTAAACGCTTTTACAGATTTACTGAAAATATCTGTTTGCATCTCTTCATAAATTTGGCTTTGTAAATTGGTTAAAAATACAATATAGTTGTCCACCAGCATATATTTGAATAAATAATAAAGCTTCTTCTAGCTTTAACATCAAAGGGCCACCAAGGATGTCTGCTTTTTCCCATTGCTTTTTGAACCACTAGCTGCAGCTGTTGTGCAAATCTATGATATTTAAGGTATGAAATGCAGGAATATAGAACAGAAAATCAGTCTTTATGCAGATGATATATTACTCTTTATTCAGCACTCAAGAACTTTCCACTCTCTGATAACTGAAATATTGGAATATTTCTTAAGAATCTCAGATTATTATAAATTTTTGTTAAACTCCACAGTTCTTCTTATAAATTCGAATTTTTGAAATAAAGTTAAATGAAAGCAGTTTCCGATTTAACAAGAAGTGGAACATTATCTTGGAAGTTTTTTTTCTGTCCAAAGGGATATTTTCCTCTCCGCAGTGTGCATGCTCAGTGTAAGACAATGCTGCAGTCAACAATACAAGGCAAATTAACATCTACTACTGCAACATGTTTATTAGTGAGTGTTGATTAGATGCAGTCAGCTGGGTTTCCTTAGATAAAAAAAAAAAAGACTTTGAACCAATCTGACGTATAATCGGATTGAATTGTTTCTGTAAAGTGCCTTGAGATGTCGTGTTGTGAATTGACACTATAGAAATAAGCTAAATTTAAGTGGATAATAAAGGTGATACATGGACAGATCCTAGAAGCATAGAGAGTGGATTGTTCCATGCCACATTTTGTGAGGGATGACCCTATGTTGTCATCTTGCAACACAACAGGGCAAGACTGGAATTACTTCCTTATTTCATACATAGACTTAGACAAACTTTATTGTCATTTTGTACACAGAGGATGTATACAAAACAAACTTTTGTTCAGTACAGCTCTCAAGACATTTCCATTTCTTAAAGTGCAGCAGTGATAAAATGTAAACTTGGTGATTAAATGTAAACATAAGACTGAGATATGATTTACAGTTTTTCCAACATTCAGCACTTTTCCCGCCCCATTTTATTTGAAATTCAGCAGTCTAAAGGCAGTGGGGAGGAAGCTGTTTTGGAATCTGCTGGACCTGCATCGGATGCTTCAAAGCCTCTTCCCAGAGGGCAGCAGGGGTCGAGAGCTGTTCCTGGCCACTGCTGTGAGTCGGCCAGAGATACAACAGAGATACAGGCCATGGATAAAACATGGTGTAAAGCTTAATATCACAAGATCATTGGAACACTCCTAGTTGTTCAATCCAGGGTTTTTCCAAAGGCAAGTTGGTGTTTTTGCAGGTTGTTCACTAAGGCAGAGAGGAGCACTCGAGGGAGATAACCAGTACAAATCAGTCCATTACTGACCTTTACTTTCATTGTATACATGAGACTCTGAAACACAAATTATACAATGAGCTTCATAATAAATACAGATGATACTGTGAATAAGACTGGACATAATAATATGGTTTTAGAAGTCTTTAAAGTGACCTCCCTATGCCAGATTGTAAGCTCAAATTCAGTTGTGAAACATCCTGCCTTCAGAGCCTTTTTAAGTTTTCATTCTTTTTGTTCTTTATCAATTTAATTTCACTGCAGTAATATCTATAATTCAGGAAAAATTCTCCTGATCTTTCTCTGGTCTTTTCCGTTTGGGAAAAAGAAAGTATAGATGGGCTCTGCTTAACTTTTATGAAAAAAGTGCCGTATTCTCTAGCGAACAATGGGAACACTATTACAGGCCTTGGCACAGAAAAGCCTCAAAGGCCTTGGCACAAAAGCCCGTACAATTGAGAAGATAGATGTGCAAACTCATTAGCTTACCAGGTTTCAAATCATAACACTTTTTTTAATGTGCTGGATTTTTGAATCTGAGTAGCTCTCATCTGATGAAGGCTGTTTTGCATGACTTCAAAGGATACTGATTTGCTTTAGAACTAATGCTGAGGCTTTTACTCTGACATGTTTGTCAGAAAATGCATTGGGATGCATATTTAACTGCGGAAATAATTCTATAATTGCTAAAGTATTTTTTTATTAAATAATACTTATTTTATCATTTCTGCAGGTTGTAGCTGTTTGCATTGCCACTTGACTTTTGTAAACTGCTTTGTGCTTTTATAAGAGTGTGATAAACTAATCTCTGCACCGTTTCTTTAAGCACTTAAGCAAGGACAGCAGATGTATCTGATGGAATGCACTAGAGCAGATAGGTAATACTTGACCTTGGTTATGGGGTGCAGAATTTATTATTCTCTGGTTCGATCTATCTTCAGCATGGTCATATTTTTTAACACAAAACGGAAAAGAACAAATCTTGGAAAAATCCTATACATGACCTCAGCAAATAAAACCCCACTGTAGACATATCTAACTGTGATCTCGTGACAAACTTGACATTTGCTCTGATCCTTGTTTACTCTTTGCTGGTGCTGCATCAAGTATTTCATCTGCAGCTGAATATCACGGTAGTACTTATGACTGGATTTAATGTTGAAAGTTATTCAAATCTAAACTGCAGAGGCACCTTAACAAGTGGTGCGCTTCACTTTTAATCGCCCCCCTGGATGTGCCACATGGGAAATGTTGAAATATATACTGCTGTCATTCATGATTCCCTTTCCTTTTTTAAAAGAGATGTGCTGCCTTGCACAAAGGAGATGTAGGTGAGATATTGCCCTATTATCCCATTAAGGTCTCACACATCAGAATCTGCAGCAGTCACTTTCAAACAGGTTCTCTCCTGCACCATTTTCATCCTGCTGTAAAAGAAGCCGCACCGTGATACTCCACTACCATCTGCTGGGAAACCCACATGTGGAGGGGATTGCAGCAAATGCTCAGCTGTCCTTCTTCATCTATGCCGCTGTGAAACAGAGATTGACTTCTCCGTCTGTCACTGATGACATTGTACGACTGCTGTGTTTAAATTAGCCACAGTCTGATAAGAGAATATAAATGACTCTAAATCTCCCTGGCCTTAGAATCTGACAATTCATTGAGAAAATATATTGAGGCGCCATGCGTACGCCTTCCACTGATAGGGCTTAAAATTGACAGTGCCCCGTTACAGTTCCCCTTTATGATGAAACTGTTTGTCTGGCAGTGCAGCCAAGATGAAAGCTGAACAGTGCTTGCAGCGGAGTAACCAATATGCACAGCTGTTTGACTCTTCTATGAAGTAGCATAACACATTATGTAATGCAATTACGCATCAAAATTAATAGCAGGGCAATTGTGCGGGCAACCAGCCAGCTGTGATGGCTTTATATAACTGCCAAAAAAGGAAAAATAGAAGAAGCATAATGGGCAGGCTTTTTTTTTTTTTTTTACGAAGCAGTAAATTTGCAAACACAAAACCTACAGGTCATGCTTCTGTCTCCATGCAATCTAACAAATTGCAACGGTATACTGGAGTCTAATATCGTCTAGTCACATTTTGCTTTTGAATTAGTTGAAATAAAACAACATACTGTGATGCACTTCATTTTCTGCATTAAAAGACTCCTGGAACAGATTAATATGCCACTAGTTTAGACTTAGACTTTTGACTTAGACTTGACTTTATTAATTTAATCCCCTTGGGGAGTTACTCCCTTCGGGAAATTGTATTTCCAGTAGCAGGAAAAAATTGCACATATAACAAGAAAATAGAGGATGTTTAGACACACAGTATATACAATAGAAAAATAAGAATCAATTAAATAAGGTGTAAGAAGATATGTATTGGGGGATGAGGATAGACAAGCTAAATACAGAGGGCTATATAGCAAAAACAATTACTTAAATTAACAGTTATGTGTAGTGTATTGCACTTGAATTGGTTGAGAAAAAGAGTGTCCAGATTATAAAACCACAGCGAAAGTGCACTCTACAACTCCTTCTACTTCTGTTCTCTTAACTCTATTTCCTACCCCCAGAGAGGAGTTATAGAGCCTGATGGCATGAGGGACAAAGGAGTTCCTGAGTCTGTTGGTCCTACATTTGGGAAAGAGCAGCCTCCCACTGAACAGGTTTTTAGTGATACAAATAATCAAGTCTAACAAATACCTTCAAAGTTACATCTAAGGTAGCTAAAGGTAAAGCTTTGCAAGTGATCAGCAACCTCTAACTTTTATACTTTCAACATAAAAAATCAGAAATCCGGACTTATAAAAATTATAATTACCGCTATCATACATGAACAACTTTTTTTGTCAAAACATATATAATATATAAAATTTACATTGTGTTTCTCCAGATTTTATTTGTTTTAAATCATAGAAATATTTTTGTGTACCCACTGTGTACTACTGGTTTTAATTTATAAATCATACCTACAACTTTTATAATGTCTTATATGTTGAATTTGGGGAAGAAGAGCAACAATTTTATCTGGCATTTCTGACTTGGAGTTCAGAAAACCTGAAAGAAATCAACACATGTCCTATATAAGGTTAATACCAGTACAACCTGAAAAGACTCACCCAGAAGACAAGCAACAATTAGAGAGTTTTATTGAAATGAGAAATACAGCCTTGGCGTTCAGGCCCCAGAAGAAGATGTAAGGATAGAGAATTATGATGTCTGACAATGGATTGCTGTATTTAAATTTTTGTATTTCACTGCGTTAGTAAGTTGTGCAGATATTCTACAGCTAACATAAGAGGAAGAACTATTTTTGCTTAGAATGAGCAGCCTTGCCTTCCGAGCGGCAAATTTGTAGACACAACTTCTAACATTCATTCTTCCAGTTTAACAAATAATAACATAATCTACTATGATATTTATCCAGTATGTCCCACTTCTTTTGTTCCATCTTCTTTTACCTCTTTTCTCTGTTATAGAAAGCAATCTATTTATCTAATTCAGATACAAAAAAATCTATATTTTTACTCTGGATATTACACAGCACAATATAAGTGACAGGTTTAAGGTGATAGAAACTACCAAGGTCTGGTTTCTATCTTCAACTTTCACTATGTTTTACAGGTGCTGCAGTAAAACTCAACACTGAATTAGAGAGTGAACAGACAACTCAAAGTACTTCAGTTCTGACAGAGACCTCTAACCTCCAAGTGGAAAAAACAGGATTACTGACTTAAATTATCCACTTAATGGTTAAAAACGGGAGAAGAAAATAGATTAAAAAAAACACACATGTTCCTTATCTCTGACACAAAAGCACCTAACATTTTTAACTGCTTCTTCTCTAAGCGGTGAGCTGTGCAGCAGTGCTGCCAAAAGGACAGCCTTTCATCTGTGCAGCAAATTTGCAGACACAAACTTACAAGTCATGCTTCTGTCTCCAATTAGCTTAACAAATAGCCATGACATAATGTACTGTAATATTGCTTCCAGTATGTCACATTGTTAATCTGTGCAGCTTGGCTTTTATTCAGGTGCTGCCTATCGAGCTCAATCACTGCTAAAAGTGCTTTCGCAAAGATTCACTGAATTAAGCACCCATGCATAAAGAAGATGAAGAATAGCTGGAAGCACTTGTTCAATTTACATAATGCCTTTAATTTTACTATATTCACTACTAGACCCAAAGGATACTTCAATCAGCATACTGTATAGAGGGTTTGATGTACACTGGAGATGGAATATCATTAAAACACATATATTAACAACAAATTTTATATTAATTACTGCTCATAATTGAACTCTATTGATGGGGTTGATTTTCTTAGCAGATATAGATTATTAAAACTAATTCCTGCTGACAAACATAAAAATGCATAATAAACAAAACCTCAGAGCATAAATTGTCTCCAGTCACAGGTCCTGTATGGCAAAATCTCCTCTGTTTTCCTTCCATCTTGATTGAATGGAGAGAGTTCATCTTAAGCCATTTTGGATGTCGAAGGTAAACTGGATGCTCTGCCACCGAACACAGAGCTCAGAGCTTTTAATGAGTCGACAGCAGCCTCCTGCAGCATCTGATAGCATCTAGACGCTGGCGCTCCAGAGGAGCGTGAAGGTAAATATTTCATCCGGTGCAACAGTGGTTATACATTAAAGTACATTGATCCATGAGTGTCTTCACTTGATATGTTCCTAGTTGTGCTGTGAATGGCCGATACGCTTAAAGAAGATAAACAGTCTCTGGTGCCACCTAGAGGTGTCAAAAGCTACTGTGTCATACTGGGATATTCATCAGTTCTAAAAATATCAAAGGCATTTTTTTATTTTTTTTATTTTTTTTTTTATTAAAAGACCTGCAGCAAGCACTCCCGTTTTCCCTTTCCCCATTTATGGAGGACTAAATGCAGTCTGATGCAGTGTGTGTAACCAATCATTCATGCCTGTTTCGGATGAGGAGTAAAAGTCTCATTTGAAGTCTTCCCCAGGCAGGGTTTTTATTTGCACTTAGCTCCAAAGGCAGATGCAGTATGTATGCACATGATACAGGGAAATGACTTGCAGTCTAAACAGCTGTAAATTTCTGCTCTGTGGCAGCCTCAGCTTGTGTCAAGAGTTTATAACAGATTGATTGGAATTATATAATGCTTGCTTTGACTGACTGACTCCCCTCAATGGATGCGTTCTGGAAAAAGGCCTTGTGCTTGAGCTGTGGTTGTAAAAGAGGCCATGATAAATAAAGATGGGTTCACTAAGGGCTGCCAACTGAGACTGAAATCCCAGCAATGCTTGCGGTTTGGGAACTGAATGCAGAGAACATTTTATTGCACAATTTATTTCCGAGATCTTAACATGTGGTGAATCACCTTTATTTTTGGCCTGCTGGCTCTGGAGTCGGCGCAGCCTCCTTCAGATATACATGTCACTCATTCACATGAACCAGTGGGCACAAACCTGTGCAAATACAGTCTTTAGCTTTGCACCAGTGAGCATGTCTCAGAGAGCAGTGCAGGTTGAGGGGCAGATGTTATTCCAATCGGCTGAACCTTGATTCTAAAGAACAACAAGGATAATAGTTGTTTACATCAGAGATGTGCAATTTAGTGCATCAAAGAGGTATTTATTAAATGGAGTGGAAAACTAAATCCTTAAAGGAGGCACACTGGACCCTTATTAGCTGCACACAGCAAGCTCCTTTAATTCAAATAAGAGTAATCCTGCTGAGAGCTGGTTTTAGGTAATACTGGCTATTAAAATGTTGTCAACAAAGAAAAGTATTTAGAAGTTTGATTTTGTTGTTATAATGAGGTAAGCCAAGCAATATAATAAATAAATTGGATAGAATGGATTATCGGCAGTTTAATTTACTCATGTTTCACCTGTCTAATTGACCTAGTTGCTCATTAATGCTTTTTTTTTTTTTTTTTTTTTACCCAAGTCCCTTATGTGTATGTAATTAGTTTGAGTGTAAGGTTGTTAGAGACATTTTTACATTGAAGGAAAACTTAACAAGATTCTAAGTCCTCCTAAGGCTTTCTCTCTTTCATTTCAAAGTTAAATTCTAGGCTTTATGTTATTTGTATTATGTATTTGTTACTTTCTAATGTCTAAAATAGGCATTACATTAAAGGTGGAAATATGATAAACTTTTGAGAATGTAATATTATCAAAACATTATCAATAAATCTCAATAATATTGTACATCAGAGGTGGGCAATTCTAGTTCCTGAGGGCCGCTATCCAGCAGCTTTTGGATTCGTCTTTAATCAAACACACCTGAATCAAATGGCTGAATTACCACCTCGGTATGCTGTCAGTTTCTTCAGTCCTCTTAATCATCTTTTTCCTTTATTCAGGTGTTTTGGACCAAGGACAGATCTTAAAGTTGCAGGATAGTGGCTCTCAGGAGCTGGAATTGTCCACCCCTGTCTCACATGAATAGGTGATTGAAAAGCGTGTTTCAAATCGAAGTAAATATTTAAAATAAAGTCTTGTTTTGATGGTGTTTCATTTGCCGCACCATTAATAATGCTCAGAACAAACAGGGGAAATTAGTATTCATTCATCATTTAAACCCTGCGCCTTGCGGAGAGCAAAGAAAACAAATATATCCAGTGTTTTAGTTTCTAACAAAAAGGTGTATAAATGACCTACTGCCAGAGGCACTGTTTTAACAAAATGTGCTCTTTTTTCTTTGTTTGAAGCTTGCTTACTTGTTACCTAACTTTAATTAACATAGTCAGTTCGAAAATAGTCACAAACAAAGTTAGTTTCAGCATGTTTCTTTTTTATTTTGGGTCCAGGATTGTTAGAAAAGAGTTGCACCTAAATATTGCCCTAAAATGCACATTGCCTGTTTTCGTAGTTTAACTTTTGTGAAACAAAAGGTGCAAAACTCAAAGTGATTTAAACACTATCCAGAAAGATAACTAGACAATATTAGGTAGTGATTGCTCAATATAGTAACAATCATAAAAGTAAATTATAGTTATCATACAGTATACTATAACTGAGAATGAAAAGAAAAATTATATCTGTTTTTTTTATTCTTTATTTTTTATGTCTTACTCACTAAAAATAACAACATGCATTTACACACAGCTCACACCTACATAGGTTAGGGTAGAGAATAATATCCTAAATTAGGACTACGTCATTGAGCACTGTTTTATCCATCGTTCATATATCAAAACAGCAACAAAAAGAAAAAAAAATAAGAAATCTCTGTTCACCCTAAAGAAGCAGCCAAAAAGCCTCTAGTAACTCTAGAGGAGCTGCAAAGACCTCAGATAGCTGAAGCTGCCAGCATATCAAATAAGGCTGAAAAGATTGAATCTGGATTTGCTAGAAGAGAAGGAAAACAAATAATGATAAAGAGCCACTTTCAAACTCAACACAAGGAGGTGATTGAAGACTAATAAATGCTCAGTAGTGAAATATGACAGTTGCAGGTTTGCAATAGAAGAACACTTGTTTCAGAAGAAACTTGAAGATGGCGAGAACTGATTGGATGGTGGATGGAGCAGGAAAACTCTAGAGAAGAAAATGCTAAAAAAAAAATTAGAATAGAATAGAAAATCACTCTATTGTCCTAAGATGGGGAAAATGTTGTGTTACAGTAGCAAAAATTATAGCTCCAGTGGTCACACAAATTGGACCTTAGAAAGTGTATAAAAATAACAGAATAATTGAAAGAGTTTAGAAAATAATCAAATACTTAATGTACTGTTCAGTGTTTTTTTTACAATATAAATCCTCTGTAACTGGAGAGTTAATAATCAATAAACAATTTACAGGAATGTGAAATATGTGAAAAATAGCATCAACATCAGATATGTGCAAAATGACTGCAGCATGTTATTTCTAAATGCTTTAAAAGTATTTATACTGGGGTTTTGATGTACCTGAGGTACCTGAGGTATACCTGAAGTATCTACATCCAATGGGACAGAGTTTAAACTAATTTGCATGGATTATTCTGAAAAAAATATTTATACCAGAAAAGCTGAAAGAGATGTACGGTAGCTATAGTGTTGGTTTGTCAAGAATTGACCAATGACACTCACAAGAGTTGAATACTAATCCACTTCTGAGAATTTTCTTTGTAAGACTTTTTATTCTTTAGGTTTGACATTTTCCACGTTATTTACATTTTCATATGTGAAGTTGAACAGTTCAAATGCATTTAGGCTGTTTTTCTACAACTTAAACATGCCATAAACTTCACTCCACAGCTTTCTCTCTCGTCTCTCTGCTGGGTTCTCTGGTCTCTTTGTGCTGTTTATTCAGTAATAATCCCTATAACATTATAAACGTTTCACATGTATTAATCTTAGATCAAATTACACACGATTAGCCTCTACATGCTACCTGACTTTTAAAAGCAGTTCGTTTTACTTAATGTTTTTACGGAAATCAAAAATAAAAGGTTCTAATTGTAAGGCACGGCAAGTTTATTTATATAGCACAGTTCATTACATGAACAATTCAAAGTGCTTTACGTTAGTTAGACAATAATTTAGAAGAAAAATAAAAGAAGTGTAAAAGCAAATAAAGATAAAGACATAATAAAAGCAGGTAGTAAGAAATAAAACACCTTAGGTAACAGTTTAACTTCAACAGTCAAAGGCAGCTCTGAACAAATGTATTTTTAACTTTGACTTAAAAGAACTTGATCATTCTGCATTTTGTTTGTTCCAAATAAGTGGAGAATAGGAACTAAAATCTGCTTCTCCAAAATATATCCTCAGTTGTCTGTTTGCTGTTTAATATGTTGAATCAAGCCAAAACTCGTAAGTATATCACACAGTTCTTTTGCACCTTTGTATTCAGGGTTCACAACATGTGCATTAAAGTACAACACAATAATTAAGTAGACATTTCCAATAGGCATGTTCCATAGATAACACAACAACAAAAAAAACATCATTAAAAGAAGTTTGTTTTTGACTTTGGAGGGCATTATTCAAAAGATCCAGTCACTCAGGATCACTTTTCTGCACTTTAGTGATTAATTAAACAGGGTAACGAGTTCACCCCCTTTCTTAAACAGTCTGTTCTGTTAAAAAAAATGTAATTTGGAGCTGCGGTCTTCAACAAAATCTGCATCTCATTATTTTCATCAAGCCATGTCTCCGTTAGAAATAGAAAATCAAGATTTTCTGAGAAATTAAGTCATTGATTAAAACTATTTTCCTGACCCCTTATGTTAATTTAAGGCAGTTTAAATACCTTGGTTGATATTGTCTCACTTGCTAGTTAAGCTTCACATTGCATAGTCTTCCAGTTGAATGGTTTACAGCTGCTTGTGCTTTTAGCTCGGTTCTTTCTTCCATGTTTTAAAACTAGTTAGAGCACATCCATCGTCCTTTCGGGGGCCCAACATTTCCAGGACAGAAGTAATTCTGATAAAGTTATGACTGAAACCGAAAGTATATCACAAGAAATTGATTTTCATGCAAAGATCACTTCACAGTGACCCAGTTGGTAGCACTGATTCCTTTCAGCAAGAACATGCTGAGTAACAATCTCTCTGCATGGAATTTGCACTTTTTCTCTGACTTCCTCCCACATCCAAAAACATCTTCCTTTATTTCTCTCTAAATTGCCTTTGGACGTGAGTGTGGATCTAGGCAGCAGATAACAAGAAATACAGTTTAGGTTTTGTTATTTGTTTGTTTGTTTTTTTTTGTTTGTTTTCATTTTGTAAAATATCCTGAATATGTTATTTTGTGGGTTCAACATGACAGTTGTTTTTGCAATTGCATGAATGTTTTAAGAATTAAACTTAAAATCATTGTCCTTTTATGTAAAAAAATAAATAACAATAGTACTTACCTTTTTTTAAAACCTACCAGAAACTTCCCCTTCTGAATTCTTATAGCTTGTTATCTGTGAATGAAGACAGAAAAGAATTATTCTCTTCCTGTATTCATTCTTTCTTCCTCTTTGGGTTGGTGTAGTTACCTGCCTTATTTTCTTTTACGGTACCTTTTTTTATTTTTTTTATTTTTTTTTATTGTCTCTTATTATCCAAGCCAGTATCTGTGTTCAGTCTTTGTTTTGCTTATATTAAACCACTTAAATGTCTGTCAGTTTTATTTTACCCTTCAATAGGTTCCATGCCTCATCTTGCTAATTGGTTAAATAAATATCTTAAAAATCACAAACCTACTTCTTCTCTTGGTGTAACGATGCAGCCATTTGTTGCCAATTATCAACTCTTCTATTTTTTCAGTGTAGTCCTGTTTCTCTGACTGTGACTAACTGGATGTGCTCTCTTCATCCTCTGACATGGGAGCTGGCTCAGACGGCTCAGTCTGCCTGGCTGTGTGTATTCTTGGACGGGGCCGCCTTTTCCAGTTGCTTTTGTATCTCTGCTTCTGTCTTGAACCCCAGTCGGCCTCAGCAGATGGCCGTGCTCACACTGAGCCTGGTTCTGCTGGAGGTTTCTGTCAGGATTTAGTTTAAGTTTGAGGACTCAAATACAGAGGCAGAGAAGGTGAGGTGATTTCTTGCAGTTTAATAAAAAAATACAGGTAACAGAGGCAGCAATCTAAAAACCCAACAAAAAATGTTAACAAGCCAAAAACCATGTAGACATCAGGGAAAAACGAGCACGAGGAGCCAGATGAGACGAGGTAAGAACACAACAGCGACGAGGAACTAGCAGAGAGTGACAGCAGAGGGAAAGTATATGGCTGACTAAACAAAGGCAGGGCTAACGAGCTGATAAGGGGCAGGTGTGAGTGGAGATAACGAGGAAGCCAAGGGAAAAGGAACACACACAAGAGGACAACAGAGGAAAACAAAGAAAAATCTGAGAACTAAAATATATCTAGAAACACAAAGTAGGAAATAAACCAATGAAACACACGGATCAAAGTTAAACAGAAAGTAACACTGGGACAGTTTCTTCCTGTTAAAAGGGAGTTTTTCCTTTCCACTGTCGCTACAAGCATGCTTAGTGTGAGGGATTGTCTTTTGAGTCAATGAATCGATGCAATCAACTGGTATTCCTTAGATAGAAAACTATGAATCAATTTAGTATGTATGATCTGGTGAACTGTAAAGTGCCTTGAGATGACATGTGTTGTGAATTGTTGCTATAGAAATAAACTGAATTGAATTGAAATGCTTGAAAGTTTGCATACCCTCCCATTAGAGAAAATTATAAATTCACACAAATGATTCAATTAACACTAAACTAAAAAAAGTTATAATTAATAAAAATTCACTAAACAATAATTTAGTCAAAACAAATATTGATATTAAATTTTAATTTAGTGGCAGCTGATTTATTTATTTTTTTTATTATTTTAAAGGAAGAGTATGTAAGCACAACTGTATATACTGTCCAGTTGGTTTGATTTTTTTTTTCTTTGAACAGCAATCAGTCATCTGTGTCTAAGAAAATAAGTGTAGACAAAGTAATGATGTAAAATCAAAGCATTTATTTAACCTTAGTGTACAATTGAATACAGAATATAGCTTTGAGAATAGGTACAGTACAGTCAAGATCCTTTTAATGCAAATATCCATACCACACTTTGCAGGGTTATATTCGTAAAAGAGTTTGCAAATCGTTTTACTTTACATTTGATTAACAGTTATGGGTTTTTTCTTATACATCTAAAAAAAAAAAAGACCAATAAAATTCACTGAAGTTTGTGGTTGTGATATTTTAAAAGAAGAAAAACACTGTGAATACTTTTGCAAGGCACTGTATACACTGTAAAGGATTTCAGTAAATTTAAGACTAATTTTAACAATATCTGTAATATCTGTAGAATAGCTGTAAAATGCTGTAAAAATCACTTAGTTTGTTAATTTGCAACAAAAAAAAAAAAAATCAATAATTCTGATTCAACTGGATCTTTACACCATACTAAAGTATGCCATTATCTTTGAGAATCCTTTTGATCGTTGTTTCCTCCTGGTTCTCTTCTGAAGGTATCATATTTTTAAGAATCGGTCGACTCATTTTGAGGGACAAGGTTTTTTTGTGGGCTTGTTTACGGACAATGCATTTCCCCTGCTTCAATCTGCAAGTTCAGAAGCTAAGTTTAGGCATGTCATAAATTGGTTTGTACATAGGATTCTTCAAATGCTATCAGACAGTGTAACAAGTGTAACAATGTAAAGCCCGGTTGTACACTTCATGCATCTTTTAAATGTTTTTTTTCCTGGATTTCATAAAACTTTCTAAAAGTTCGGAAAATTTAACTCTTAAGGCTACCACAACCATCAATAATAGTTGCAAAAACATCTCTCTCTATCTTATGTTTAGTGAGATCTAACATTATGTATGCTGTAGAGAAATTGGTGCTCTCTAAAAGACATGACACTGGACAGGAAGTGGCAGAGAAGAGAAGGTTAAGACAGTTTGATCAGGCTGAAGAGGGATAAATAATGTTGAAGATGGAAATGTCAGGCAAAGACAACTCTGTCTTCCATATTACCCTGTTGTTGCTACTTTTACCTCATCTTTATACTATTGATGACCCCTTCTAATCAGTAACCCAGGATATTTTCATAATTTAAGTAAAACCTGACATTAGGAAATGAGTTATTGTCTTTTGTAAATGGAAATAAATGCAATAAAATATCTTATTGAATATCTGTTCTCTTTTTTGTAAATTTCAAAAGACATATGGAAATTTGCACAAGTATTTATCTTTTCGAAATTGACATGTACATTCTTTAAAACCACAATGAAATTATTAATTTACTGCATCCAATACGCTGTTAAAATAGGCTACTGTGTATTAACTGTAAAATGTATTCTCCAGGTGCACAGTGTTTATAATAATAATAATAATTAATTAAACTTTATCGATCTCACATTGAAGAAATTTACCTCTGCATTCAACCCATCCCCTTGGGGAGCAGTGGGCTGCCATCGTGGGGCGCCCGGGGAGCAATCGGGGGTTAGTGGTCTTGCTCAAAGACCCAGTATGGCAGTCTGTGGGAGTGGGGCTCGAACTCAGGACCTTAGGATTCCAAGCTCTATGCCCTAACGCTTGGGTCACCACTCTTCCCCCATATGGTAAAAACACTTTACAGTACAGTATTTTATTTTTTTTTATTTTTTTGATACTTCGCTTTTATGATATTTTTATACACTTTTCTAAGATCCACATTTGTGTGACCACTTTTACTATAATGTATTTGCTGCTGTAACAACAGAATTTCCCAATTTTGGGACAATAAAGGGATTTTCCAATCTATTCTATTCTATAACGGTAAAATGGTTATTTTATTGTTGGTTATTTTACTTTTACTTCACTTTAACCTGTCAGCAATTTGCTGTTTGTTTTATTTTTTCTTCCATAACAGTGTATGCAAAGCATTGATAGCTTAGGCAATGAATTTCAATTTATGGCTTTTGCACTTTGTGGGGTCTTTTTTTTATTTCTGTTTTGTATTGTTGTATAATGAGAATACATAGGCTAAGACTCATTAGTTATGTTTCAATTTTTATTTATTTTTTTAAGGAATACTGCATAGAAATTAAACTAGTTAATTTAATCAGAATGCAGATATCATATTCTGCATGTTTGGTTGTCCTAAGACCTTTGTTATGTTAAAATAATATATTTATGTTTTTATGATTATGGCACAAAGTTCTAATTCGGCATCAACGGGGAATTAGTGGGAACTACATTTGATAAAGGCTGCTCCAACAGCTTACCAACTGTTTACACTTTATTATAAAGCAAAGTTGTTGCATACTAAACTAGACGGCAAATGAAACATTTTTGCTCTTCTCACACAAAACCACAAGAGGGCAGAATACGCTAACAAGAATAACCAGCCGCCACTGAAAATATGTCAAAGGACAACCATCAGGCACGTTTAATGTCCGTTTACGTTACAAATAAATGCAAAACACAAATTGATTATATAACAATGAGCAACGAAAAAGCTTTATTTAAATATTTTGTGTGAATGTGCCGTCAAAAAAAGCTTTTTATTCCTGTCCTACACGCATCGGCTGATCAGCACCATGGACAGCGACTCGTTTCAGCACCACGGAAAGCTCATTCATGCTGAAATCTCTAGTGAATGCTTTAATCGTGCGGAGTGTTTAAAGTGTAATTCCATGTTGTTGGTTAATTTGCCCGCTCTGAGGCTGTGTGGCTTTAGAAATAAAACATTTTCCATTTCTTTCCATCCTCTTTCATTTCTAGGTCACCTTGTTTCAGATCTTGGCTCATTTTACTCAGATCCACGCAACAAGATGATACTACAAGCTGCCCACTCATGTCTGGGTTTTCCTCAAATGGGGAGGGGGCAGTGGGCGGGGGAGAGGCAGGATTTCGATTCACATGGAGGACAGCGTCACAAGGCGTACGTCAAAGATTGGGGGTTTCAAAAAAGTAAAGGGGGGGCTGGCGGGATGTTGGAATTTAACCCTTATTTCTCAACTCAGTAATATGGGTGAGCAATCAGCAGGACTGAAGCACGTCGAGGAAACTGGGGTGACCCATTTAAACCTCTTTAGTTTTAAAATATCCCACTCTTTGCTTTATTTGATAGAAAACTAAACATTTTAAACAAGACATCCATACGTGTTCAGTTGGTTATTCAGCAACAAAATCAGATTCACACGTTATCTATGACTTATATGCATAAAGATACAGTGTGCACAAAATATTTATTATATTTTCATATTGATTGATTATTTCAGTGTAGTCCTGTTTCTCTGAGTGGGACTAACTGGATGTGCTCTCTTCAGGACTCTCTGACATGGGAGCTGGCTCAGCAGCTCGTCTGCCTGGCTGTGTCTCCAGGACCCACCTTTACAGTTGCCTTTTGTATCTCTGCTTCTGTCTCCTTGAACCCCAGTGGGGCCTCAGCAGATGGCCGCTCACACTGAGCCTGGTTCTCCTGGAGGTTTCCTTCCTGTTAAAAGGGAGTTTTTCCTCTCCATTGTGCGCTACAAAGCATGCTTAGTGTGAAGGATTGCCTTTGTGTCAATGAGTCGATGCAATCAACAGGTTTTTCTTAGATAGAAAACTTTAAATCAATTTGACTGGATGAACTCGTAAAGTGCCTTGAGATGACATGTCTTGTGAATTTGGCGCTTTAGAAATAAAAGTGAATTAAATTTATTATTTTTCCAGCTCAGAAAGTAGAGAAGGAAATTATTCTATGGGTTTAATATTAGGACTCTGCATAACATGACTTTAAAAATATGAAACAAGCTAGTGCCTTTGTAAATGTGTCTTGTACATACAGGCCAGATTAAAGCATTAAATATCCAAGTGATTTACTATTCTCTTGTGGGAAAGAAAGCATAATATATTTTGATCTAGAAAACGATGTAAAATAAAAAGGAATAATTTCCATCCTATGTGTACAAATTATTTACAGCATTTATGGTAAAAAGAATCAGGCTATGAGACTGGCTTGTTAAGTGATTTTAACATCTGGACTGATCGATGGAGGGAGGCGACTGATGAGGGGTGGAGAGAATAGACTGAAAGGGAAGGGGAGGGTGTGGATGGAGGGGGTGAAGAAGCGAGGAAGAGGAGGAGTGAGTGACGGGGGGCATACGTGGCGATATTCTGAGCCGCACTGTCAAGGGGGCCGTCCCTGTTCAGTGGAGATCTGCCGGAGGAAGGCCCATCTAAAGATCATCAGAAGATATCACCGATTCAGACGCTAGTTTGACGGGAGGGTGACACCGGATCATAAGGGGACAAGTCAAAGGCTGTCTGTAAAGAGGTGAGCGCGGATTTCACGCATTCATTCCCATCGTTCATTTGATCATTAGACATATAGAGGTCACCAGCATTTGATGGCCATGCCTCGAAGCATCGTCATGCATAGTAAGACACCGGTTTGCACGGAGCATCAACACATTGAGCGGTTAAAATGTAGAAAAGCGATGAATTTGGAGCATAACGGAAACAGCTCATGTGGTTTGGACGGATAGACGTGATGCACGATCAGGTGGTGTAACTTGATGCATATAATTAGGCTGCAGATGCTGGATGAAGGATGCTTGACCTGCATGATAGATTCTGAAGAATTGGTGCCTAATATCGCTCCAAGCTGTTAATCTCTCATTTAATATTAGTCTGTTTGCTGTGTGTCCTCGTATAGATGCTGTATGCATCTATAGTGCCCCCCCTCCCCCAGCATCATGATGTGGCTTTAACACATATGGTCAATTCAACCATTTAATTTAATGTAGGACAGTATGACATGCAGTCCCTTATATGGAGAAAAATGAGGCCAAGTGCAATGTCCTATTGTAATCGCGCGGCTATTGTGAGTAACATTTAATACGTGCAATAATTAATGATGAGCAATTTCATTCAAATATATTTTTCCCTTTAAATATTTCATGGACTGACAGGGTTTGAAAAAAATGGGGCTGAATGCATGAGTGAGCAGAGAGAGGTTTTCACCACAGGCTGCAGGCTGAACTGCAGCCGTCACGACCAACCACAGGAGGCGGTGCTGCCTTTTTCCACTACCTTCAACCAATGCTCCTCTACAATACAGCCACGCTTTTTAAAACACAGCTACAGTATATTTACTCCAGCAGTTAAACGTTACTACGGAAGAGGATTAGGGCCACTGGAAAAAAAAGAAAACTGAGTTAACGGATTTTTTATTTTTTATTTCAGTATAGTATGGGAAAAAGTCAGAATTCTGACTTTTAATGTCAGAATTCTGACTCTTTTTTCTCAGAATTCTGACATTAAAGTCAGAATTTGACTTTTTCTCAGAATTCTGACATTAAAGTCAGAATTTGACTTTTTCTCAGAATTCCTGACAACAAAAAAGTCAGAATTCTGAAAGTCAATCGGAAGAGCAGAAATTTGACTTTTAATCTCATTCCCAGACTTTCCTGACATTGACATTAAAGTCAGAATTCTGACTTTTTTCTCAGAATTCTGACAACAAAAAAGTCAGAAATTGAGAAAAAAAGTCAAGAATTCTGAGATTAAAAGTCAGAAGTTAACTTTTTTTGGCCCTAATTTGTGGCCCTAATCCTCTTCCATACGTTACAGATAGATAGATAGATAGATAGATAGATAGATAGATAGATAGATAGATAGATAGATAGATAGATAGATAGATAGATAGATAGATAGATAGATAGATAGATAGATAGATAGATAGATAGATAGATAATGAGATAGATAGATAGATAGAAGCTTAAAAAATGAATGCATATGTTTAAAGCAAAAGCCAATTGTTAACACGTACACAATCATCTCATTTACAGTAGGTAAATTAGATTTGCCAATGGAACGAGTATTTGTACTCCTAAAATAAGATAATTAGATACTATGCATTTGAAATAAGAAAATAAGATTGTCTTTTTCCATTGGCAAAGTACCTCACTTACCTCCTCAATTTCAGAAAAATGCACCTATTTTATGAGAAGAGAAGAATACTTATTTAGATTTCAAAATTTTCACATAATGCACTGGAAAAGCGATCTAGAAATAGTAAAAATGTCTTAAATGATAGTACACCCAAAACATGATTAGCCTTCATTTCTACTCACACCCCATGCTGAACAACACTCTGGAGTACTTTTTGATATCTCAAATGCATCTGGAGATCTGTGAGGCTTCTTGCTGTCTGCTGACATTCAAATAATGGAGGTCTATGGTGCCCGAGACAGAAAGGTCCATAAAAGTCCACAAAAAACGTGTCAATATTCCTCCATACTGCTCGTCCAATGTATTCCAAGTGTCCTGAGTGGGTAGCATCCAGAATTTACTCGAAACGAAGTCATTTAGAATGTTTTTAGAGCATAAACAGTAGTGTATAGGATTTCCT
>JAGKQL010000035.1:1641176-1706597 GCA_018398635.1 Cyprinodon brontotheroides
ATATCTGTACAGTATTATAATATCAGACTTGACATTGTGTCTTTACATCACCAGTAGAAGATGCCTTTAGCATCTGACATTATTGAGCCTTACGTCAGTTAGCACAGCTAGCATTACATAACTGCACTTGTCCTAGACAAGCTTATCATTTCCTAGATTACTGTACGTTCCCAGCTTAAGTTTTATTTTCAAAAGGGTATGAATATTTTTCTTTTCTTCTTAAAAAAGGTGAAATTCCTTTTATATAACACACTGTATGTCTCTCACTGTCTCTTACTTTATTGCAACACAAGTAACAGATGAAAAATATTTTAATTTTGAATAATTTTTTAGATCTTCCTGCTTCTACACAATTTATAAAAATGCTCTGACACTAGAAATAGCTAAAGTCTTCTTCTCTCATTAACAGTATTCACACTAAATGTGTCGCCAGTGTTACCTAACATGGCTTACACATAGGGGGTGGACTGATGAGAAAAAGACTGGATGATTGATTTAACCTGAATTTTCAACAGAATGGCAATAAAAGTACATCATTTTATTTTTATTTTTTTTAGGAGGGGGTTTTGTTTTTGTATTTTGTTCTGTATTTTATATTAATTTACACATATTTCAGTATCATCTTGATGTTTCAATCCCAACGCCATGATTGATTTGAACTAGGATGCACGATATTAGATTTCCGGCCGAGCATCCCATATGCCGATATTTTAAAAAACTCACGTCGATAAATCGATATCGAGATTGATGTTAAAGCTGGACAAAATAAGTAGTCATTGAAAATAGCATTTATCCATTTCTGAATATTTGAAAAATAATATACTCCAAATATATTTTCATATGCTGATATCAATTGATTTTAAAACGCTGTATCACTATTTTACTTTCTAAAATCTCGCGGAAATTCCATCGTTTCTTTTACAAACTCGCGGATATTTTGCAAATTCTGTGAGATTTTGTTAGTAAAATAGAACAATACCGTGTTCAACAAATAAATATATCAACAAATAAAAAGTATGGCAACATTTTGTGAATTTTCGGTGATTTCGTAGCATAACGATGACATATAGCAATATTTCATTAGTAAAAAGAGATTGATATTATGGTGTTTTTAAATGGCAATGTATCGCGCCATGAGAATGTTGTGACATATTTTAATGTATCAATATTTTTCCCTCTTCTTTAGAAGCTTTTAAAGTGTAAAAGAAGTTTTGAGGAAGAAGAAGAAGTATTTTTTTTTTTTTTTAGACTTTTGAAACTCCAGAAGCTGGATCAAATATCGGGTTAAATATCGGGGGTGGGGTGGCCGATGTCCGATATTCAGTTTTAAGGCCGACAGATACAGGTCGAGCACCGGAGGTAGAGGCCCGCATTATAATCGCGGCATCCCCTAGGCACCCGAACCACATTGTGACATGAGCTGCAGGATGTTTAGATGGGATTGCATATTGTTTTGCAGAGAAAATCCTGTACTTCATCCATATTTGTCTCTCCTTGGTCGTCTGCAGCCAATCAAAAAGTGTGTGCTGTGCACCAAAAAGGATGACAGGCGCTGATGGATCACTATGCACACACAGCAGCATGCTTAAATACCTTCAGAGTAGATTGATGATGTCTGCTAAAGGTCAGGGACCTGACAATAACTTCATTGTAGTTTAAACCGCCTATAAAGTGTTTTTAACTGAAAGGTTAATAGTTCTTATTTACGTCCTACTGTCACTGAATAATACATGAACCATGACGCTGTTTTATTTAATTTCTGTCTGGTAGTGACATCAGTTGTGATTAAGATTATTATATTCTCTGGTGATCAACAAAGAAGCTCTGACAGAAAATGTTAATTTGGGGGATGGATGATTCTTTGATTTTATTGAATAATCATATTTTTTGTAAATTGCATTTTTTGGAAAGTCTGGATTTTTCGCCAACTAACTCTTTGCCTCAAAGCTCAGACTGACATCATTTAGCCACATTTTGTTCTACATGTACTATTACAGATAAACTAGCTCACTGTGTGATATCACTAAGTACAAAATTTTTCTACTCTTTTATATTTTTATATTTCACTTTGGATTTCAGCCCTTTAAATCCATGGTCATCTCCTCCCCAGAAGGGATGATTTCAAGAAATCAAAGCTATGTAATTTATGTTGTTTTCATTTTTTTTAATGTTAAATTTAGGTGAGGGGGAAAAGGATTAAGAGGGTTTACATTTAAAAGAAAAAAAAAAAAATGCAATTTCTTTTTTCTAGTACATAACATCTGATATCTTATTTTAAGGGCAAAATAACTAATTTAATAAAAAAAAATCATCTTATTTATATGATCAAATTAGGGCAAATGCACATATTGTAAGAAACAATTATAGAAAATATTTCTAGATATGTTTTTGTGGTGTTTATTAATACTTTCTAAATGTCAAATGGGTCCAAACGTCTATTTTCTTACTGTTTTCCTTTCTATTCCTTTATTCAGGTAGCAAGGCCAAAGACAGCGTGGGCTCAGGTGAGTTTCTGGTAGTACTCTGTTCATTAATCCCGTCCCTAATTTTTTTATGAAGCTATGTTCTGCAGATAGAGTTTTAGTTTTGACTTAATGGTGATTCTGTTTTAACATGATAATAAAAACATAACCATCTATAAACAGTTGGAAGCTACTGAGCCGCTTCAAACCGAATCACAAAAAATAATATAAGCACAGTGAAATTGAAAATGACAAAGGGGTCCGCTCCTTAGGAACCAAGGGCCCAAAGGACCCCCATTGCTAAGGGGTGGACCCGTCCATCTGGTTCAATTTGCATGTTTTCTAAGCAAAAACAAGGCTTTGTTTCTGGTTCGCTCTGTAAAGCTTTGCTTCAACGCTATACCTAACAGTTTGAATTGAAAAGCTTCCTGGATGGAAAGCGGAACTTCTTCAAACTTGGAAACTTTTTTGGAATTAATGCTTAGCTGTGTTGTTACCTGATTAGAAGCTGAAAAAGACTTTTTTTTACTGGCAGCCAAAATATAAAAAGCAGTAGTGAATTATTGTAATGTTTTAGCAAAGCTGTAATTAGTAATTTACTCATATATCAGAATAAAAAAAGGTGATTAAAGGTCAGGTGTGATCAGGTGTTACAGTGGATGGTCATTTATGAAACACAAGGAAGTTGCACAGAAGATTTCATGTGTGTAGGGTGTAGAGGGATAGTGTAACATTGGTGTATATGTTTGCACATGCGTGTCTGCAGTGGCTGAGAAGACCACCGGAGCTGTCGGGAACATCGTCGCTGCCACTGGTTTGGTAAAGAAGGATGAGTTCCCGACTGACATGAACGTAAGCACAGCTCATTACTGCAGTAAAGATTGGGACATCTACCTGAAGTATCAACATATTTCTCATTATCAGCTCGTATGAAATCGTACGAAAAGTTTTATCACAGTATTTCATAATGTTTTTGACGTTTTTCCTCTAAAATGAGGATCAGTGCGCATGCTTACCGGGATTAAGACGAAAAAGCAGATCCTAATTAAAACTTGGAAACAGCAATAATTACTTGATGTCTCTAACTACGTTGCTTGCTGTTTTGTATCTTAGGGTTAGGGTCAGGGTTAATTCTATCTTAAATTCTATGTTATTGAATGGTGCGTAAGATGCGCATGCGCAAGGATATTTTGTCTCGAGCCAAGACGTAAAAATGTGACGAAATACGACGAAAAAAACGTCAAAACGTACGAAATTACTGTGCATGACTTTTCGTACTATTTCATACGAACTGATAATGAGAATACACTGGAAGTATGACGGATGTACAGTAGCAGCCATTCAAAATGGCCATTTCCAGTCAAACGCCAGCCGACTAGCAGCCCACTTCCCTGCGACTCCCAGCAAAATCTCCCTCCAACATTCAGCCACTGGCCTTTTCCTTGGCGTTCATTTTTTTTACACTGACTCCTACCATTCACTGAAATACAGGGTCTTGACCAGGAGATGACGCTTCTCTTTAGATCTTAATGTCCACAAATCATGACAGAAAGAATATTTTTAGTACAAAAGATTGATGTTTTAAAAGGAATTGTAGGGGGCCAGTCCAGGGCCAATCAAGGAAAGGTGGGGACATTTTATTGGCTGCTACTGTAATAACCTTATAAATAAGATATAGATTTTTTCCCCAAGACTTTGTTGAATTGCTGAGATCACAGATGCTAACCTGCATCCAGAATCTAACATCATGGTCATTTCTATAAGAAATGAGAAAATCAAAGCACAGATACATTTCCTGAGGTATACAGATGTGAAATAAACACTTATTTTACAAAGTAAGAACTTTCTTTACCCTTAAAGTTTTAACCAAGTGTTTCTAGACAAGACTGTTAGGTAGTCCTAAATCTAGGCGATTGTTGATGAGTTTTTTGCAAAAGCAGAGCAGGCTGAATCATGTTTAATGCAGAAAGTACCCTCACAGTGCTGTCTGTCTAAAATGAAAGCAGGTTTGTTGATGCAGGTATATGATGACTTCTTTTAATCTAACCTACCTTAACACTGCAGGGTCCTAGAACTCTTGGCTTTGCTCACATGGATCAACATGAGTTTCTCTTGGATCCTTCATGATGTCGGTTGTCAGGGCAACAGGGTCTGAATTTAACCTAAATTAAACACACAACATACTTTGTTTCCCATTTCAGTTGTGTCCATTGGGCGGCCAGTTTCTGTATGTTAAAAGTGCAGCCGCCTGTGTCTTGATACATGGGGCCAAGGTTAGCATATTTGCTGTGCCAGAAGCGACACCCAGTGTAAACATTTTTGCCAACTCCATGAACCCGCAGAAGGGAAAGTTAAAGGGAAAGGATTCTTAATCACGAGCACCAGATGTGCAGAGAGGGCTGGAGGTTTATTTACCGCAGGCAACATGTCGCTTTATGCAAGATACATGGCTGTATTAGCTTTCATACATTAGCTTTTTATTTATTTTTCCAACACATATAAATATATATATAGAGAGAAATTAATCAGGAACTACCTTCTAATTCCAGGTAAGCTTTGAGATTTGAGTGTAATTACTAGTAACTTGAGCGCATATCCCATGTGGATTCTTCTCCCGATATAAGCAGGTCTTTCTCTTAGGTTCATATATTGTCAAAGTGTGTCTGGGGATCAGTGAGCAGACCTCATTCCCTTCCTGTAGCATTAATCCTACAATGTTGAACTTTACTGCTCCACTATTTCGCCTAGATAATAAACCTGACAGCTTATCCTAATTGCCCGCTCAGTGGCTCAATACGAGCCATAAAACACGGTTCACTCTGTATTGAACAATTGGACTGCAAAGGAACAATCTGTTAGAGCACTAGATTTGGCATTTGAAACTGAATAAAATACAGAACAGCATCCTATTGTGTTAGAACGTATTTGAACATGTATAAATCAAAGTTTTTAATTTTCTTTATGGATAAAAGTAATCCAGAAAGTGAGATTATGTTATTCTAGATATAAGTGAAAGGTAACGTACACATAGATGTGTAGCTAAAATCCGGACCCTGTAGTGAAACCAGTCGTTTCCATAACGCAAAAGAAAGGGTTTGCAATTAGTCTTTATTTAATATGGAATTAACAAAACCTAATTCTATTAAAATAAAGCTTTAGATATATTTTGAGGCTCGCTGCAAAGAGTAAGAAGAGATAAAAGTGGCTTTAATCTCAGTCTAATCTAATCCATCTCTGAGATTTGCTGACTAACTCATCTTGAAGGGAGTCCTGCTCATGTCCTGCTGGCTTATTGACACCTTTAAAGATCTCCAAATGTTCTTGCTTTGAGTGTTTAAATGTATTCAGGAACCCTGTTGGAGTTTATCAATAGAAACATACAAATTGAATCCTGTGGGGTTTTTTTCTTTCTCTGTAAAAAATATTATTTTTAGATATATTTACACAAAGATTTTATGTGGCCATTAAAAAAAAGGCCAATGTCTGGATTTCATCTAATATAATGTGACCAATCAGATAACTTTGCTATCAGAGTCAATCTTTTATCACATTCCCTTTTTCTCAGTCCGTGATCCATCTGATTATGTGCGTCTTTGGAGTGGTATCCCACGGTGGATCCTCTAAGGCCATGTAAGCTCCTTGGTGGACTTACAACAGAGACACTATCTTGCCACAACATGCCGGATTACAGCTTGTTCTTCCTCTGTGGCCTAATTGACTTGATTAGTGCTGGGTTTAAAAATAAATGACGTGTGACCCACTAGCTTTGTTCACATGGCTAGCAAGAGGAGGACGGTCAAAGATTGAGAGCATTCTTCTTAATTTAAAGGACTCTCAGAGTCACATATTTAAATCTGACTTATTCTAAGGCAAAAAACAGCGAAATGACACAAATGTTTTAAACAAAAAAAATGAAATCTTGATTTTGACCTTTTTGTTTTAATCCCTAGAAAAGAAAAAAGTGAATCCCAATTGTTAGTTTAATACGTTAAAAGTCGGGTACAGCAAGGAAATAACCAATAGGGTCATTATTTATACCTAAAAAATAATATGTTTTGTGAATTGAATGAATTAACTTTAATTTAATCATTAATAATTAATCCATAAAAAAATAAAAACAATAATTTTAATTGTGATCACTGAGTCTTGAGATCTCGTTTTATGCTGATATAGTAACCCCTCACTCCTGCCATCTTCCAGCATTGACGTCACGGTGCGGTAAAGCCTAGCCATTCTCCCGCTTTACAAGCAAAATCAATGGGGAACTTCTAGACATCTGCAATCAACAACAGTATTGAAGATTTCCAGAGGACTTCACCATTTAAATTCACCAGAGCTATAGTGAAACTGACAATGCCCACGTGCATGGCAGCTGGATGCTGGAATACTTCGGGTAAAAGTGAAAAAAAATGAGTTATTTCACCTTTCCGATTCATGATCCTCCATGGACCGCGTTGGATTGCCAACTTGAAGAGGGAGGTTTTGCCATCTTTAAATGGTTGAGAAAGTTGGATCAGTAAGGTCATCGCAGCTGACAAGTCAACAAGTCTTTTTGTCAGTGACTCGTAAACAGTATACCTAAGATGGTTCTACAAATGTAGAAGAACCTTACTGTGAGTTTTTATCAAAATAAAATAGCATTTACATTGCAACAACGACCTAGAAATAATTTCTTAAATTAAGTGTTTTTACCTTTAAGTTGAGTAGGTAAATAGACGATCTAAGACGAGTATTTTTACTCTTAAAATACCATAATTAGATAATATGCACTTAAAAGAAGAAGATGTAATCGTTTTTTTCTTATTTCAAATGTAAATTTTCTTGTTCTATTTCCAAAGTGCCTCACTTTCTTCCTCAATTCAAGAAACACTGACTTATCTAGATTTCAATTATTTTTTCCATTGATCACAGGATAGGCTGCAACTATCGCCACGAGATACTCAACCTACATAATAAAGCTTATTGTTCAACCCACAAATCCATTTGTCCTTCCAATTCTGCCACATTTTAAGGGAATAAAAGAGGCTTTTCAAGTGAATGAGATTTATTCAGACTTAAATCATTGCTTAAACACCTGCTGAGATATTTTAGATGAAAAAACGAATGTAATGTTTGCTGAACTATGTATCTTTGATTTAAAATACTATAATTCATTAGGGGAAAGTAGCTTTTTGTTATTAGCTCTGTTCGTCTTCCAAATTAGAACCTAATATCAATACCAACTGGTAACATACTATTCAGATAGTTGATTATTATAGGTTCCACAGAGGTATGTGAGGGACTAATACAATATAAACTGATAGAAGGGCGGGAAAGAAGAAAATAGCTGCAGTTTTCATATTTCTGGATGCAGGAAATTTGGGTTTTGAGGTTTTTATGAGAAATGTTAGGCTTTCAAAGGCAATCTGACTTATTTTAGGTTTGAGGCCTTCTATAAAGATTCACATTGGGTTCTAGTTACTAAAAGATATGTGCTTATTAAAAAACAGGTGAGATCTGTCTCACCTGTTTTATATGTCCTTCTGTTGCTGTTTTCCTCCCTTATTTCTCTCTCTTCTCCTCTCTCTTTATTCCTGCAGCCTGAGGAGTATGGGCAGGAGGCCATGGAAGGCCAGGGAGAGGCAATGCTGGAGCCAGAAGGGGAGGCATATGATGACTCCCAGCAGGTAATCGGCACAAAACAAGCCTGTATGTCTATAGACCATGTCTCAACCTTTTAAAGGCAAATGTCACAATGCTAAAATAAATTGGTGACTGTACTGCAGAGAGTTTAGTGGATGATATGAAAAGCATTAGATTGCAGACAGGGGTGAGTTCATTCACTTATAGATTGAGGGATGTTAGTATTCACAAACTGCATGACTATGCATTCAAGTTGGATTGTATTTCAATAGTGCTCCACTCTTTCTCTCTACTTGTATTCCTCTTTACACATTATTCACTTTTCATAGAAAAATGTGAAAACTGTGCAAGCCATTTGTCACACAGGGTACATGACTATAGCACCACCTACCAGCAAGGAATAGAGTGTTGTTCTGTGCATAGATACGGGCAGGATGTGAGTCCGACACCAATGGTTATTTTTGGAAATTGACTGTTTGGGGGAAGGCAAACTGTGCAGAGCTGACGGCTTTGGAAGCAGATTTAAATAGCCTCAGTATTGTACATGAATACCTCAAAACATAGATTATGTAGATACTTTTTTATGTGGGTATATTATGGTGTTTTGGTTTAGATTACAAGGAAATTATATATTAAAAAAAAACATAAAAAGCTTTACGATCTTACAGTGGTAATATATATCAAACCCTACCTAGTTTGATATATAAACATTAATAAGAATAATAAATATATTTGTTCTCTAATGCAGAAAGGACATATAGCAGCTTTAGTCAGTATCATCCCTGCTCTTCTTTCTCCTGCATCTCTTTCCCCTCCCCCATTTTCTGCTACACAAGCTATGTGCGAGCTCTGTCTCAATGGGTGTGGTGATGACGCTCTTTGCCTCCATGCATTGTGGGTAATTTAAGGATCTCCCTATATATTTTTTTAAATATAAAGCCTTAGTGCCTTACAGAGAAAGAGGCTGTTAAAGCCTGTTTAGTGCATCTTTTTTTTGTTATTTTTATATCAACTTAAATCGAGCAGAGTCTGTCTGTGTTTGGTATTTTAATCCCAATGGGATGATGTACAGAATTCATCCACAATCTTGTCCAGGTTTGTGCTGCCATCTGTTGACTGGAGCGCGAGAAGCTCAGTTGAAATTAGAGTGACATCACTCCTAGCAATAAGCTAATATGTGCTTCTATGAGCTTCATGTCACATGTTCTGTGCATACATGAATTAAAGAAGAATTTTCCACCATCAGGTTTTATCAACTCGTTAAGCCTAAAACAATAAATTGCAGTGAGAAAATTATTTGATTAACAAGACAAACGTTTTCATTGGATTCTTAAAACTGTTGAAAAAGTTTTTTGTTCCTTTAATTACTGATACATTAGGAATTAATGGCAGGTTTAAGGTAATATGTTTTTATCTTTTCCTCTAACGATAGATTTGTTTATTATGCTGTAAAGCAGAATAATAAACAACAGCAACTAATATTAATATATAAAAACAGTCAATGAGCTGCCCCATAAAGAAGGCTAAACATCTAAATTATAAGTATTATATATTTTAAAATCTCCTTCAATTGAACCTTATTTTTTATTTTATTTGTATTTTATCTTTTATTTTAATAATGATTTTTGTTTTTAATTAGTTTTTATATGAATGATTATATATCTTTCGTCATTCATCCATGTCTACCTTGATCAGAAGAATCCCTTTTTCTAGCATCATCCAGCTAATTTTTAGGGATCCCAAAGGATTTCCTGGACAGACAGAAAAAAAAGTGGAGCATGAAAAAAAAAAAAAAAAAAACAAAGTTAGAACTTAAAGTGACGACTTTTGTGAGAAGAAGTATCAGTTTTACATTTAGCTACAACGGATTATGGAGCCTTAAAGGCAGAGGTGTCAAGTAATGAAGTACAAATACTTTATTACTGTACTTAATTACACTTTTTAGGCTTATTTTTTCTTCCTACTTCTGACTTCTACTCATTACATTTTCACACAAGTATCTGTACTTTTCTAATCCTTACATTTTTAAAACAAACGTTACTTTCGTTACTCTTGGCTTCGGGTTTAATGTTTATAAATATTTATTTCTCGTCATGTGTACTCCATCCAATGCAGATCATTGGCTCCATCCACATTTAGTTGAAAACTATTGTGATTGAATGAGTCATAGAACGCCAAACACTCATTGGTTAGCTAAAGGAAAATCATCAGAAGCAAGCAGGTGTTCTTCAGAAACTGCTAACGCGGAATTGTCTATGCCATGCTACAATGTCGGATTCAGAAAAGATGTTGAAATGTCTGGAAAGGTCGGTTTACAGGCGTAGAGCGTATGGGAGGCACGGAGACCAACAAGACCTCCCTCATCCTTGGCCCTATCTCAAAGAATTTTTTCGAAATAGTCAAAAAATTAAGTTTTCAATTGATATAGTAAGGTGTATCTGGCTGTTTTTTAGAGATTTACTTTTATACTTTTATACTTTAAGTAGTTTTTGGATGCACATAACTTTTCACTTTTACTTCAGTAAACAGGTCAAGTTGATACTTTAAACTTTTACCAGACTGTTTTTTAAACTGCAGTATCCATACTCTACCTGCAACAAATGTGTGTACTTTGACACCGCTGCTTACAGGTGAAGCTGGTATCTGCTGTTAGTTTTTTAATGGTCATGGTCTAAATTAATAACTTTGCCTTTTCGCCGTGCTCTTTCTTCATAACAGTATTGGGGTGGCTGGATTAATGCAGAGGGGCCAGTCTATATATTTTTTTTTTTCAGGCAGAAAATAGCCTCACACTTAGAGGATCTGACACCCAACCCAGCAAACCGCTCCACTGCATCCTGGAGGCTGAAAACATCAAAACCAAATCATCTGAAAAAAAGAAAATATGGAAGCCTGTGGTCCCCAAACCACACACTGTACACAACTGTACCCATTAGGGGGGGCGACATTTATGGTACCATTTAACAATATCATGACAAACTTCTGGTCATCAAACAATCCTGATTTAAAGTGTAAACCAGGGGTTTGATCGTTGATTAAAACAATCCTCTGCATCATTATTGTGATATTTTTGTCACTGATTTATGGAGTAATTACAGTACATATATGAATTTTCTCTGTGGAATAATTGTGACATGACATAACCAGAGGTGTCAAGCAATGAAGTACAAATACTTTGTTACTGTACCTCTAAGTAGATTTTTCGATATTTTTACTTTACTTTAATAGCTACTATTTCCTTATGTATGACTTTTACTTCAATTTTACATTTTGGCCAAGTCATATCTGTACTTTCTACTCCTTTTAAAAAATTGGCTCGTTACTTTGGTTTTGAATCATTTTCAATGGAGTTACCGTTATTATTTTTAACGTCATCAATACCAAATTCAATCTAATTGGATGGGAATCACGTTGCATTTGGCCTTAATTGACTACAAGATGAATCGACAGACCGGTATTCATTAGCGACAAAATCATTGTAGCTTGGTCCAGGGTGGTGCTAGCATAAATAAGCATGGATGACGAGAGATTGAAAATGAACCAACGGAGATCTAGTCCTATTGGCAGATATCCATTTAAAATGTAGGCAACGGCATGAAAAAGTGGTTTCTTACTTTTACTTTTATACTTTAAGTAAATTCCTGCAAGCCTGTGCTTTGTTACTTTACTTGAGTAAAGCAGTTTAACAAAGTACTTCCACTTTTACCAGAGTACTTTTTAACACAAGTATCTTTTACTCAAGTATAGAAAGTGAGTACTTTTGCCATCTCCTGCCTTTACACTCATCTTGTTTTGCTTTTCCTCCAGGAGAGCCAGGACTACGATCCGGAAGCATAAATGCAGAAGTCCGAATCACCATACAACCAGCAGCACAATAACATTTCTAACAATAAAAAGGACAGATGCTGAAGCTATTACAATTATATCCCTGTTGCAAAAAAAAATCCAAGAAAAAACGCAAGCATTCCCAGTGAAAAATGTTCTTCCTTCAAGACAAATCTTTTAATATTAGTATATATTGTAAATGTCATGTTATTAATGTAATGTGTTGGGTGTAGGTATTTATTAATGTAGAATTTGTCCTCTCAGTCTCATTTCCTTGATTCCCTCCCAATGAAATGAGACAAGAGCCAGGACTTGTGACTTTGTATTTGTGCGTATCTGTATCTAGAAATGTGCAATAGATGTTCATCAACTTCCAATGAGACATTGGGAGTGAAAGCATAACAATAAATAAGTAAATATGACCTGTTGCAAGCAGATATGAGAACAATAATACCCTCTTAAATGTCGACAATGCCTGTTTGTGTTTTTTTTTCTTCTTCTTTCTTTTTTTTGCATTTTTTTGGAGATGGGCTTGTTTTTAAAGTAAGAGTTTTTTACATTGTATCTTTATAGTTACTTGTGAAATCATTCCACTAAACTGTCTGTTATAAACCAACAGAGTGTACATGTTTGTGTGCGTGCGTGTGTTTGTGTACTCCAGATTTTAACAAGTTAAAGTCAATATAAGCTGTCTTGGAAACATAATGGTTGTCATATCAATATGTGCTTTAAATTGCAGGTCTTGTCAATATAAAGGTTTTCTGTGTTAAGCCAGACAACAAATCCTCTGTAAATAAAAAGTTTGAAAAACAAATGTGTTCATTGCATTTCCTTTTTTTCTCTGCTTAAAATGACTGTCTGTGTCATTGTTCACCATCATGAAATGTTTTCCTCTTTTGCTCAGTTCTGTCTGGGGGTTTGCTCAATAGATAGGGGGAAAAACCGCTGAGTAGACTGAAGCTCCTCTGGCACGAATGTCGCCATTCTTAGGATGCCAGTTTGATTATGCCTATTTGAGTGGGTTTTATATCAGTTAATCCGCCTAGAGCGAGCGGGCTTAGGCCTGAAATGAGGTGTGGTTGGGGTGGAGGGGTTGTTTTTAAACAGTCCCTTCCGTCCCTCTTGAACCAGACAGAGAAGCTGCAGAGTCAAACACAGGAACCATGGCTTCATTTAAGAAATCCTTTGAGAGCCTGAAAGCGGGGAGCCATTCAGCTGCAAAAGGAGTCACAGACACTGCAGGTACAATACCAAAACAACAGACTAAACGATTAGATCTTTTATCCTCTACTGATGCACTGCAAAAACGATATAGAAACAAGACAAAAGTTTTTCCGTAAAAGTAAAAAAAAACAATCCAATGGACTTATTTTCCAAGGTTTGAAGACGTTTCACTTCTCATGCAGGAAGCTTTCTCAATTCAAATGTCTCAATTCAAATGACATTTGAACTGAGAAAGCCTCCTGGATGACTGAGAATCTTCATCAGCAAGAAAAAATCTATTAAAGTGTATTTACCCTTAATTTGAGCAGGTGAATAAGATAATTTGCCACTGGAGTATTTTAACTCTTAAAATAAGATAATTAGATAATATGCACTTCGAATAAGACAACGCAATTGTTTTTTCTTACTTTAGATGTAAGTTTTCTTGTTCCATTGCCAAAGTTTCTCACTTACCTCCTCAATTCAAGAAAATTGCACCTTTTTTTTTAGAAAGAATTTAAGATTTCACTTTTTTTGCAGTGTGGCAAATCAAAACATGTGTTATTAGATGGGAAATACAAGATACAGTATCACATCCTGTGTAGATTTGAAGCTTTAAACAGCAGAAATTTCCCATTTCGCTGCGAATGTCTGATAGAGCTTGTGATGTTTTCAGTGCAGGCAGCTCAGGAGGCTGTGCAGCAGGTGGCAGACTCCTCCAAAGAAACTGTCAGCACAGGTAAAGTTCACCTTGTTCTCTGCACTAACCTTGTTTAGCAGATAGGTTACTTTAAAGGGGTGATGTGGTTAACTGAAAAACATGACAGAGATCTAAGATTAGGATAAAACATTTATGGGCTTATTGTGAGTCACAGGAGAGTCAAGTAAAAGTTTATAGTGTTTTTTTTAGAACTTGTACAGAGATAAAAGCATCTCTGAATACTGAGAGTTAAATTAGTTGTTATGCAAAGTTCTTCACACCCCTCTTTTTTTCTTGCGGTTTGATAGATTACAACAATTTTCTATTTACCGTATTTCAGGGACAGTGTAGCTCATAAATTATGAAGTAAATAGAAAATTACAAATGCTTTTTTCCCCCCCTAATTTTACTTAAAACAATTCATTAATGTTGCATGCATTTATCTCAATGCTTATTTATTCAGATATGCACAAATGCAACCCAGGGCACCTAACTTCTTCAGGGATGAACTAGGTAGTAAATACCATCTAACTTTACCATCAGTTGTTTAACATTTATACACAATTTTCCAATAAGACTTCAACTCTTTTTTGCTTATATTAATAAATAAGCTTAAAAAAGGCAAAATTATACAGTGAAAATATCAGAGATTATGCTAAGGAGAAATTAAGAGCGTTATGTTATAAATCAATATCCTGAGTTTCGAGTATCTAATAGCGCTGTGTTCAATATATGATCTAATTGGGACAATTTTGACACCACAAAAAATATAACGAGACACGAACATCAGACTAAACTAACAATAGGAGCAAGAGAAGCACTGATCAGAGGCTATTTTCTTTTGTTTCCTTAATTTTTAGGACATGTCTCTGCTTTATTGAAGTTTAATCTGTCGATCATCCATTTATTTGAATCAAAAGTGGCAGCAGGGAAACAAATGCTCAGCAGAGGGTCCCGAGAAACAGGACAGAAACTACTCAAGACAACATGAAGGAGAGGAGGATCTGTTCAGATGAGAGCAAAATGTGGCCAACAAATGTGAGGCGGGACACAAATCTATTAAAACAACCCTTCTTTAGAGTGAAAACCCGCTGTAGCACATCATTCTCTGGGCTGTGATTGTGTCCAGCAGCAACAGGGCAGTTCAAGAAGAAAATACATTAAACTGAGGTAAAGGTTTACACCTCTGCAGGACGACAAACTTAAACTGACACAAGGAGAGCAACAATGGTATGGTTTATTTTTAAAGCGTTTGAATATTTTTTTATTTTTTTATTTATTTGTTTATTTGACAGGGACAGTTCAATTAAACATTGCAACCAAACAGGTGGCCGATGTCCAAGTACATAAGGCTTGTAGCCATGGGCTAATTTGCAGCCTTCGTCCCTGGTTAGGCTTTTAAAAGGTGTTAGCATTAAGGGGGAGGGAGGTTAGTAACGACAAACAGATGCATAAAAAAGCAAGAAAAGCTAGAACCAAAAAAAAAAAAAAAATGTACAGTACAAGCCAGATTAGTGCTCACACTCTTGATTGTCTTTGAGCCATTTTTTCAATCTTGTGGAGAAAAGTCGAATATCAGTCTGTGACTTAAGCTCCAGAGGCAAAGAGTTCCAGAGATGTGATGCTTTCACTGAGAAGGCGGACTGACCCATAGATGTCCGACAGGATTTAATAAAAGTCTAGATTTAAATCCTATTGTAGGAAGAAGACTAGTAGATTTATATTTAAAAGTATTCTTCATCACACTTGAAAAAGATGTTAAAAAATGTAAACAAATAACATCCTTTTTACATGTGCAAAGTTGGGGGATATAATGTAAAAGATGCAAGTTCTAAATTGCACTAAAATTTTATTCTGCAAGGAATGGGCTCAGGACGAATGTAACACTTTTTACATTTTTTATTTAGAAAATTAAAAATCAAAATAACATATCCATCCAGTTATAAGTTTGAAGCCAGAATGTAATTCATGAAGGCTTATATATATGTTCCAATTACTGTATATTCAGGTTTCATTTTAAACAGAAATGTTGGAATTAAATCAAATGTTGCCTAAAATAAACATATTTTGCTTTGTTAGAATTATTTGTTAAACTTTCTTCCAATGTTTCTTATTTTCTCCCCTTTTTTTTCATGTTTGGATTCATTTCAGCTGCACAAGAAGCCAGCAGGCAGACTCAGACCGCCATCGGAAAAGCTGCCAACAAGGCCACGGACACCATCAAGGATTTTGGACAGAAAATGGAGACCAAATAAACTGTTTAGGCTAAATGCCTGGTTGGCTGGTCATCTACTATGGCTCTTCTGCAGCCAATAATGAGTGGGGATAAGAATTTTCTGTGCAGTGCTTTTCACTAATTTAACATTCCTCCAGAAATGTTTAGGAAATGTCTTTTTCTCCAGTTCTCCGCATATATTTTCATGCTTTATAATACATTTGAATATGTACATGTATTTTTGGCAAATAAACAGGAGACATCGTCTCTCTTAGTATTATGAAATCTGATTTTTAACAGTGCAGCGGTGGAGCTAATGCTGCTGCTAACTGTACCAGTGTTGTCTCCGTGATGCAACGTGTTGTGCGCTGTTGAAAGCACTCATCAATGAATCACCACAGTCATCATTACTGGCAAATCAGTAAGGAGATAACCTTTGACGGGCCGATAGCTCCTGATGGGAGTGTGATCAGAGCTTGTCTACCTTAGCGCCCAGCCTCATGCCTCCCTCCATCACACTATGTGGTTGCTAGGCAACAGAACTCAGGGCCAGTATGTGATTGGTTGAGGCCTTCGAATTGAGAGCGAGCCTCCTTCTGCCAGTACATGCTGTTCCTGCCATGCTCACAGTAATGGTAAAGCTAGGACAGATATTTTTATATATCCTTCCTGGCTTTATATATTTATATATACATGTATACATATATATGTGTAGGCCAGATGTAAGTAGAGAGAGCGATAGAGCCAAATTAACATAAAATACCCTTTATCATGATTATACAAAGGGATGTTTATCCAGCAATGTTTTATAAAGAGGTTTTCAGGGTGAACAGGATGAAAGCCTTGCTTTAAGAAGTGGTTTGCTGTGTGGGAGGCACAGCTCTGCTTCCTCCAGGCTCCTTCAAGATGAAATTCTCCCTTGTCTTTTATTCTAGTTGTTTACAGAAGAACATCATCTCTAAGATTTATTTTGCTGCTCACAAATCTTGGTGTGAGGGATTGATTTTCTGGAATTCGGCAGTCATTTTTAAATGCATTAAAAAGAAATCACTATGATTTCTGTTTGATTTCAAAACACATTGACACGCTTTACCCTCCCGATACAGGCCCTCACACTTAATCCCTGTGACATAAGATGTTTATCACGTGTTTCTCCAAAGTGATTCTCCACTAAAAGGTAATTTTCCAGATCAAAAGTTTATCTGTCTGCTTGTTGTTTTCCATTGTGTGGCGGTGAGAACCTGTGCTTAATTACAATGATTTATGTATGATTAGAGAGCACAGCACAGATTTTGTCATTACATTACCACTCGCTTACCAGAGCTCAACGCTGGTTTCCAGGGAAACTGGAAATGTGAGGCTTTTTTTTTCTTTCCCATAGACAGAGCTACAGCCTAAAAGAGCGAGGATTGCCTAAGATAGATTCTTCTAGAGACAAACCTGAAGTCGTTGCAAACAGAATCAATCATACCGGGGGGAGATGCACAGACAGATGTTGGTCTCTGTCAGGGGGCTGAGATTTCTGGCATGTTTGACCCAATTCTGAAGAAGTCTGACAGAGAGGTCCGACTTTGCTGCTGAGGTACGTCTATGCATTGGATTTTTAACGGTTTGTCAATCCTTGATTTTAGTTGGTTAAATGCATTTCCTTTGCAGGGTGGGTAGTGCTTAATGATTGATTTGAGATATTCGGAATGTGAATCTATTCTTAGGATGAAAGGCTTGGTTTGAATCACATAGGAATTCACAGAACATCCGTAGTTTACAAAAAGTATCTTTTGTGTTAAAAGAACCCTTACATTTTCATAAAGTAGACGCAGTAATTACACGAATCAATGAATTACAGAATAGGATTTTTTTTAAAGAGAATAAGCAAGATGTTGTTTTTTTTTCTTCCACTCATGTGTGGGTTGGTCTCTGGTTAGAGTTTGCACAAACGCTGTGTATGTGCCATCTTATGCCCTGCAGGTTATTCTACCAACTTACCTAAGACACAGAATGGGGAGCCTGAAGGACGAGAAGCGAAGTCTCAGGGACGACCAACTGCCTTGTGAGAAGACAAATAATGAGGGACTCTCTGTAGGCTCCAACAGTGGCTCTGAGGTTGACGGTAGTCCCCTACGCACATGTCAAGAGTCAACAAGTTTAGAGGATTGTCAGCTTAAACTCCAAACAGATGCAGGCTCTGATGTCAACACAGAGAAACACAGAGAATTCAAAGATCCAGAGCTTTCAGGAGTTGATTGTGAAAGCACTGCCCCAGCAGTCTCTGACTCGGTTAAGGACTCTGTAAAGGCTGAGGCAAAGCCTGTGACTCTGCTGCCTGTAGCTACAGAAAACGAAGCCACAATCTCTATAAACATCCAGGATAATGGAGATGCTGATAGAAAAATCATGGCTCTTGGAAACAGCAAAGGAAGAGATACTGAGAACATCTTTGTTTGTATGCCATCGACTCCCGGCCCCTCTGACCCACGCTCTCCAGCCCCTTTTGGGCAGCAACACATGCGTACACAGGTGAGCCTAGAAGTGGTCCAGTGCTGCTCCGCTGCTACCAGCCCCATGACCCCTCCAGAGGGAGACCATTCCTTCTTCTTCCCAAGCAGTTTTGGAAAACACCAAGCTGCTGCCACTTCTGGCACTAAGGATGCAGAACTGCAAGTGGGTCAGCAAGTGGAATTCTGCTCTGTCGCCACATCGCCCATGACCCCAAAGACACCATCAAGCACAGCTTTTCCAGTGCTAGTTGAAAAAAGGAGTTTTCAAGAAAAGAGTTTGAAAACAACCAAATGTACCGGAGAAACTTCACCAGAAGATGGAACTTTGAAAAGCGATTTGTCAAACGAGATGACCGAAAGCTTGAGTCCGAATAAATCTGTAGGTAGCTCCACCATAGGTCTGGCTACGACTAAAACAAACACCAAGGTAACCTTTGAGGACAATACTCAGCAATGCAAACAACAGAGGATGGGGAGCATGGATCAAGATATCACGATCTTAGTGACTCACTATGGCAACAACCAGGAGGAAGGGGAAGAGAAAGCAGAGTCACATTTTCAGACCCTGGAACCTGAAATGGTGAAAATAGAAGAAACTGATGGAGGCGGACAAGACATCAGCAATATAAAGAGTGTGAACAGAAAGGAACCAGCCTCCACAGTAGCTCCTGATCATGCTCAGGAAAAATCAAGCCCAAAGCAGAACCACAAACTACCAGAGGGGGTGAAGATTTGTACCAAAGCTGAAGATTCAAAGGCCATGGCACACAAAGGTGCACGAGACGAGCTGAAAGATGTTTCTATACCAAAATCTCCTGTCCCTGAATCCCCAGCTCCTTTTGGCTGCCACAACATCCGCACACAGGTGAGCCTGGAGGTGGTGCACTGTCAGTCTGTGGCCACAAGCCCCATGACCCCTCCAGAAGGGGACCAAGCCTTCTACTTTCCTAGCTCTCTTGGGAAATGTAGAGAAGCGGGCACCGAAACAAAAGATGCTGAGCTGCAGGTGGGTCAGCAGGTAGAATTTCGCTCCATTGCTACAGCGCCCATGACTCCAAGAACTCCAGTAGCTACGATTTTTCCTGACATAAAGAAGGAGGAGAGCATCGAGGAGAAAATATTGGAGGAGAAAGAGGAGGAACAGAGAGAACAGGTAACAGAGCACAAGAAGGAAGCACTCAAAGAGGAGGAAAAATTAACCCAGAAAGAGAGTGTGGAAGGGGACACAAAGGAAGCAATTAACTTTACGGATACAGATGAGGAGAAGTCCGAGGAGCCGGTGCAGGAGGTAAACTGGGATGAGAAAGGGATGACCTGGGATGTGTACGGGGCTGTGGTAGAAGTAGCGGTACTGGGCACTGCCATCCAGAAACACCTTGAGAAACAGGTGCAGAAACAGAAGCAGCTGTCCTCCATGCCTCCCCCACCTCCACTCAACCCATCAGCAACACCCCTCCCTTCAGATGCAGGGTGTGGGGGTTCTGGTAAACGCCGGGGGCGGAAGAAAGGGGAGCATGACGGAAAAGCAAGCCGGCGCAGGAGAAACCCGTTCAGGCTGTTGATGGAGAACGTACAGCAGCCACACTGCTGCTCCAAGGCTCACACTAACGAATGAAGAACAGCTGGCCGAGGAGGAGAGCCGTGTTAAAATATTCCATCTGATCTGCGTGGCTTTGATACTCTGATTTACAACAGCTTGAGTTTTGTGTTGGACAGGGGGAGAGACAAATCACACCCTCACAAGAGACAAACAAGCTCAGAAAGCAATTACACACCAAGCAATGAAGCATAAAGAAGCTCTTTTACCTTTTACTTTGACATTGTTCTTTTACTAAAAGTTTTTGTAACGTCATTTTAAACAGATTGTCAGGTTTAATGGAGTTACTATGAGTGTGATGCATCAGTGTCATTGTTACGTTTGCTCTTTCTCCTTTATTTTCTACCGCTCAGCTCATTCAGTTATCCAGTGAGTCATTTCAGCTACTGATACTTTTTAATGTACCTCAGGCAAGTGACGCCATGGCAACAAGCTTTCTGTTCCTCCGGCTCATAGAACTGAAGCTGAGAGGGACGAGGCAAGTTTTAAAATGTATTTTCTGTGTTTTTCTTTTATCTTGATATAAGTAATCTTGATTTTTGTGAATTAAATTTGCCATGCTTTTGTGCAGCTCATATTTAAGTTTCAGCTACCTGGTAGTTTCCAATAGCTTAGTCATGACTCATTACTGTATCCAAATGCAATGAAAAGTGTTTCAGCTGTAGACATTTGTAATGAAAATAGATTCTTTTTAGTGTGTTTTATTGCAGAAATCAGTGCAGTGTCAGTGTTCCCGCATTAACATTCATCTAAAGCCACAGTTAAGCAAATAATTTTTATTAACAGATTACACACACTGCAAAAAATGTAAATCTAAATAAGTCATTTGTTCTTAAAATAGAGTGCATTTTTTCTTAAATTGAGGGAGGTAAGTGACACACTTTGCCAATGGAACAAGACAATTTACATTTGGAAATAATAAAAAAAACTATTGCATTGTCTTATTTCAAGTGCATATTATCTAATTATCTTATTTTAAATGTAAAAATACTCATTCCATTGGCAAACTATCTTATTTACCTGCTCAAATTAAGGGTAAATACACTTGATTTAAGAAATTTTTACTTAATTTCAGATCGTTTTTGCAGTGCAAGTAATACAAGTCAACAAGCACTAAAATACTTTTTCATCAGAGCTTTGCAAAAAGTATCCAGGCAGCAAATGAATCAAACACAAAGGAAATATAGACAATCAGAAAAAGACTTTGACGGACCAATAAATAAGGGTTGTGATCATAGAAAGACATTGCACTTTAGTATTTTCATACTTTTTAATTGGATTTATGTCTAAGCTTTAGCTGCCAGGAGATTTAACATTGTGTGTTTACTTGACTTTTAATTGAGTTTATCCTGGGACAAAGAAAAGCCACCATTGCTTAAGACACTGAAGAAATAAAGTGATTTTATTTGCAACTGAAACATGATGTTTTGCATGCTTTGCTGTGTAAAAAAATGCTAACAAGAATTTGAAATTTTGGAAAAAGACATTTTGCTTTTGTAGTTTCATGCAACAACTTAGATATAGACCCATTGATGTGTGTTTATTATTCATTTTCTCCTGGTGTTTTATCCGTATTTGTCTGTAAGAATCTATATTCTGCATATTTATTACAAAAAAAACATAAAATGAGCAATCAAGGCGCTGTGTGGACTTTTCATTTATGTCTAAGACATACCTCAAAGACCAGCGCTAACTTCTTCAATGCTTGATGAAAAAATAAATTGATTCTAAAGCAAAACCTAAATTCAAAAGCAATCCTAATACATATACTTTTTTTTTTCCTGAGAAACAATTCAAATAAAGTCAAGAATTTTGTGTCAAACCTTTTGTATACAGTTATCATTATATTTCAAATGTTTTAACAAAGACAATAAGTACGTTTGATTCGGTTTGCATAATATTTTCAATGGATATTACATTCCTAAATGGTTGAGTTACAGATCTGTCTTGTCAAACACCGGGTTGCTAATACCAATTTTAGTGTTGTTTTTACAGTTTTTCTTATCCAGCTGGGCCAGCGCTGCACTCAGAGGCTCACTGTAGTGAAAAATAGCTTCTTTTCTTCTTCTTTCTTCTTCTTTTCTTTTAGCTTTGGTGGAAAATAGATCCTTTTTATTGTGTTTTATTGCAGAAATCAGTGCAGTGTCGGTGTTCCCCCATTAAAATTAATCAAAAGCCACAGTTAAGCAAACTATTTTTATTAACAGATTACAAAAGTAATACATTCATCAAGCTGTCAACAGGTACTAAAATACTTTTTCATCAGCGCTTTGCAAAAAGTATCCAGGCAGCAAATGAATCAAACGCAAAAGAAAAATATAGACAATCAGAAAAAGACTTTGACGGACCAATAAATAAGGGTTGTGATCATAGACAGACATTGCACTTTAGTATTTTTGTACTTTTTAATTAGATTCATTTCTAAGCTTCAGTTGCCAGGAAATGTAACTTTCTGTGATTAATTGACTTTTAATTGAGTTTATCCTGGGGCAAATAAAAGCCACTGTTGCTTAAGACACTGAAGAAATAAAGTGATTTTATCTGCAACTAAAACATGATGTTTTGCATGCTTTGCTGTGAAAAAAATGCTAACAAGAATTAGAAATTTTGGAAAAAGACATTTTGCTTTTGTAGTTTCATGCAACAACTTAGATATAGACCCATTGATGTGTTTATTATTCATTTTCTCCTGGTGTTTTAACCGTATTTGTCTGTAGGAATCTATATTCTGCATATTTATTACAAAAAAACATAAAATGAGCAATCAAGGCTCTGTGTGGACTTTTCATTTATGTCTAGGACATACCTCAAAGACCAGCGCTAACTTCTTCAATGTTTGATGAAAAAATTAATTGATTCTAAAGCAAAACCTAAATTCAAAAGCAATCCTAATATATATACATATACTTTTTTTTCCTGAGAAAAAAATTAAAATAAAGTCAAGAATGTTGTGTCAAACCTTTTGTATACAGTTATCATTATATTTCAAATGTTTTAACAAAGACAATAAGTACGTTTGATTTGGTTTGCATAATATTTTCAATGGATATTACATTCCTAAACAGCTAAGTTACAGATCTGTCGTGTCAAATATTGGGTTGCTAATACCAATTTTAGTGTTGTTTTTCCAGTTTTTCCTGTCCAGCTGGGCCAGCGCTGCACTCAGAGGCTCACTGTAGTGAAAAATAGCTTCTTTTCTTCTTCTTTCTTCTTCTTTTCTTTTAGCTTTGCTGGAAAATAGATCCTTTTTATTGTGTTTTATTGCAGAAATCAGTGCAGTGTCGGTGTTCCCGCATTAAAATTAATCAAAAGCCACAGTTAAGCAAACTATTTTTATTAACAGATTACAAAAGTAATACATTCATCAAGCTGTCAACAAGCACTAAAATACTTTTTCATCAGCACTTTGCAAAAAGTATCCAGGCAGCAAATGAATCAAACGCAAAAAAAAATTTAGACAATCAGAAAAAGACTTTGACGGACCAATAAATAAGGGTTGTGATCATAGACAGACATTGCACTTTAGTATTTTCGTACTTTTTAATTAGATTCATTTCTAAGCTTCAGTTGCCAGGAAATTTAACTTTCTGTGTTTACTTGACTTTTAATTGAGTTTATCCTGGGGCAAATAAAAGCCACCATTGCTTAAGACACTGAAGAAATAAAGTGATTCTATGTGCAACTGAAACATGATGTTTTGCATGCTTTGCTGTGAAAAAGAAATGCTAAGAAGAATTAGAAATTTGGGGAAAAGACATTTTGCTTTTGTAGTTTCATGCAACAGCTTAGATATAGACCCATTGATGTGTGTTTATTATTCATTTTCTCCTGGTGTTTTACCCGTATTTGTCTGTAGGAATCTATATTCTGCATATTTATTACAAAAAAAAACATAAAATAAGCAATCAAGGTGCTGTGTGGACTTGTCATTTATCTCTAGGACGTACCTCAAAGACCAGCGCGTACTTCTTCAATGTTTGATGAAAAAATAAATTGATTCTAAAGCAATTCTAATATATATACATATACTTTTTTTTTCCTGAGAAAAATTTTCAAATAAAGTCAAGAATTTTTTGTCAAAACTTTTGTTTACAGTTATTATCATATTCAAATTCTTTAACAAAGACAATAAGTACGTTTGATTTGGTTTGCATAATATTTTCAATGGATATTACATTCCTAAACGGCTGAGTTACAGATCTGTCGTGTCAAACATCGGGTTGCTAATACCAATTTTAGTGTTGTTTTTGCTGTTTTTCTTATCCAGCTGGGCCAGCGCTGCACTCAGAGGCTCACTGTAGTTTGGTGGCTCGTCTTCCTTCCCCTTCTGTAACATATAATTGTCAATTAGACTTTCTATTAATAATTATGAGTCTAAATGAAGATAGACTTTAAGGTGCAAACTCACATTGTCATCATCACTGCCAATTTCATCCATGTCATAACTGTTCTCAGCTAGGTCAAGGGAGTTGAGGCTTTAGGAGAAAAATGAAGAAAGCAGTTAAGAGGGTGTGGTTTTTAATTATAATTTTTAGTTTTTATTTGAATAACTGTCATGCACGGCTGGAAGCAAAAAGCCAAACATATTGTCCACATTGGCAGCAGCGTGCACACTATGACAATATGTTCACATGGAAGCCATCCCAGATTATAATCCAGAGGATAAAAACCAGTGAGATAAATTTGTTTTCTTCTTCTTTTACCTGGTTTTGTCCATGTCTGAGCTCTCCTCATTCAAATCCAAGTCCAAGGCTATACTGGTGTCAATGTTGAGGTTCAGCACTGGGTTGGCCCTATGACAGGTTATGACAGGTTATTGTTAATAAAGGAAGACAGAAGATAAAAAATGAAATATATAAACCACACTATAAACATCAATTCTTGAGGGTAAAAATGTGTAGCCATTAAAATATTCGCAATTTAATAAACCATTTTAATTTGGAAATATTTGTTGAATAAGGATAAAATCTCAACATAGGCTATTTTATTTTATTTTGGACCCAACACTGTTCTAAAAAACATATTACTATTTAACAAAAGTTTTTAACTCAATCAGTCATTTCCTAATTTTTGTCATCTTTCATGTCCATCAGAAAACGGTAAATCTTATGTAATTATAAAGCTTAAGAAAAAACTTTGGTAAGAATTTACAAGTCAGGTTGAAAGAGATTAAGTAGAAAAATATTCTGTGACGGGGAAACAATTTGTACTTCAGAGAGGTTTTAGTCCAGCATGAACTAGTTCAGCAAAAGTAGTAATGCTAATGGATCAATATCATTTAAATAAAAAAAAAATTAAAAAATTACATAAGGTTTGTGGTTGAAAAAAATATCTGTGCAAAAAGAACAGAAGTTTGTTTCAAGCCTTAGCTCTTTAAGCAACAGTGCTAAAGTAAAGTCAAAGACAACCTTCAAACTGAGCTTATTATGTCACTTGGTTAGAAAATATTATGAAAATGAAGCAGATAATTTTACAGAAAGAAGAACAAACCAGCAACAGTCATTAGTTTGTCAACCTCTCAAAAGATAATAAGTATCAGTTTAAGCCTAGAAATGTATCATTTTTTTATTCTTGTTAAATTAAAAAAATACATTTTCAAAAAAATTACTCATGCTCTTTTAAAATAATTTATGAGTATTTTTGCTATTTCAGCATTATAACCCTTCATACCAACGGAGACCAAAATTTAATAGATTTTAATTCCATGGCTTATTTATCATGTGAGAAACTTTAAAGATCATTTAAAAATCTTTAATTTACAAGAGGCAGGAATAATTGGCTCCCTAAATTATTTAACATAAAACAAAATAACGAGCACATATTTTTAATCAAATAACAATTTGATTTGACAGATGGAGTTACGTTAACCTGACTCCGCCAGATGGATTTGCGCCCGCATATCCATCTGGAAACCTTCCGTTGAAGTAATTTTGGGAAGGGGCGAAAATACTGCTAGCTGATTGGCCTATGTTGGTGATAGGACGGGCCAAATAAACCAATCAGATCAACGGAAGCATATGGACGTACTAACAGAGCTTTAACGACTCAAAACACACAACCACAAGCCAGGCTAGTCTTCCTGCTGCAGGTAAAGGCTCGTTAGCTCAGCAAATAAGCAACATGTCGGCAAAGGATATTTGCCGTTTGCTTCTTTCAGTGAAGAAATACTCTGTGTAATTACGATAAAACTTGCTCGATAGCCACGCTTAACGCTAGTTTCATCGCTGAAAGCCACCATGTTCTTTAGACTGAACTGTCGCGCTTCTGCCGCCGTTGCCACACACCTCAAACCCGCCTCAAAGCCAACGCTGATTGGGCGTTCGCTTGGTGAACGGCTCCAAATTTTTCTTTAACGGAGAGTCTCCAGACTGATCTGCGAGTGAAACCTTGAAAACTTCGCGAGATCAGGATGGTCTCACCAGGCTAGAGATAGGCACCAGACTCCCTCATGACCCCGCTTGTGATAAGTGTGATGGAAAATGGATGGATTATAATTTTAGTACCGTAAATATATTTATCAAATGTAATGTTCTTAAGCTTACATATATTTTTTTTTTATCCATAATCTGCCAAAAATATATTAAGACATACTTTTATAGGAGTTTTATTGGTCAAATTTGAACAGTTTGTTTTGGCAATGCTATCAACATTAGTGCCATAAGGGAAGGATTTGCATCCCTAAGTTAATTGCTGATGTAGGTCGGAGGCAGAACACATTTGGACTAAATTACATTAATGTATTGAACCTTGATATAAAAGTTGGAACCACTAGAACTCTTTTACAGGTGCGCACACACCCCAGCTATTTTGAAGTGAACTAGATATATCATGTTGTTAAAAACACTCACCCTTCCATGGTGTACTTATTGGTTCCAGGCACTACGGCTCCACCTTTCTGGTTATCAGCATCCATCATAGATGCAGATTTCATGGCGTTCGCTGCTTTCAGCTTTCTTCTGTAGCTGTAATTGTAAAAGAAGTTACATTAGAATAAAATTGTACAGTTAATTGTTCAATATGGCATTCTCCCAGTTCTTTTTTCTTACTTTCTGCGAGTACACAAAAGCGAGGTGAGGAGCACAACCAGCACAATGATGAGGCCTGCCAACACTCCCAGCAGGGCATATCTCACAGGATCTGCTTTGTTTTCTTCCTCAAGTTCATTGCCCTAAGATAACAGTAGGATGTGTATCCTTATTATTTATACAGATGTAAGCTAACAGTTTTACTTGTTTTTCACTTTGGAAAAAAACATTACTTAAAAAAAAAGCAGCCTCTGAGGCTAAAGGTACTTACAATATTCAGCAGGCCCAATGCATTTAGTTGTGGAAAATGTCCAGGAGCAGAAAGCCTCTTTTCTACTTCTACAGAGTTTAGAGCTGTTCCATTTAGGAAGATGAAATATGCTTTCATGAGACACTGCGCGATATTCCTGAGCAAAAACAAAAGAGAAACAACATAAATTATAGGGTCAGTTTATAGGATCAGATCAAAAATCCAACAGGAGTTTTAAAGGTAATTAAAGTACATTTTTGAACCTCTATTCCCTACTCTAATCTTATAAATATCTTAAAAATATTACTTTGTTAATCTAGTCATCAAAATGAAAAAGAAAAAAAGTATGTTTTTTTACCTTTCAGATTTTAATCTGTGATTTTACTTTAGATAATAACTGTTAAAACTTACCTAGATACTGGAGGATCCACCACCGTAATTTCAACAATTTCAATCACAGTGCTGGTGGCTGCTGTAAGTTCCCTGGATGGTTTATGGACGAAAAGGATTAGATCAGAGTATTTATCCTTATACTGCACTTCTTCAAAGTTTCGTTTGATAAAATGTTATCGACAGAAGAAATTTACCTGGTGATCTCATCGAGATTGGCTTCAACTTCTGCCTTAGTAGTTCTAAACTGTAGAATGGTGTGGAAGCTTTCGTCAATGGTGAAAATCTGCACACACGCACAAAAAAAAAAAAACAAATTTAAAAAGAAAGCAGTTTTTAAACTCTTGTCTTTGTGTGACGTAGCTTTGAAGATTATGAATCGACAGTCCCTCACCTCTAGGACAATGGTGGAGGAGAGACCGCCCCTATCTGTTGCACTCACTGATACCAAATATTTTCCTTTCAGGGTAATTTGAAGCCCTTGTGTACTCCTGTAGGAAGAGAAAAGAACAAGTACAGATATCAACTCATAATATATCATTGGGACCAAAGTCAACAAAATATTTTAAGAATCAGGGGTCCACAGAGGAGTCGAGATGTTTTGCACTTACTGAATTATACCAACATAGTTGTCCTCTTGTTGTGTTGTGACTGCTTCAAAAAGCATTCCCATGTCAGAAGTTTCGTCTTTATCCATGTGCTCGAATAGAACTTTATCCACTTTAAAACTAATCTGCCTGTTTGTCCCAGAGTCCAGATCTGTAGCCTTGAAGCAGAACCAGAGGCTTAAATATACATTTACAGATAAGAGCTAACTTATAAAAAGATGCTATTTGTTTCGTTACTAAACTCACTGTGACTCCTGCAACTGATGTTCCTTTGCTTGCTTTTTCTGACACCACAACTGAAATGAAAAGAGCAGATAAAGGGAACAAATTATTTTTTTTTTTTTTTGGGGGGTTCACATATATTGTTTGCATAGATCCTTTTTATCCTTAGAAAATATGAACATTCCTGAATTATTGTTTGTTTTTATTGTGATTTATTAAACCATATTTAGGAAGCTGTTATATGTCAGTGCAAACATCTTTTTGGCCAAAATTCTAAAATATGCACAATTATTGGGTCGTCCGATAATCACGGGACCAACCACCGGTGCCGCCGGGTCTCTGGTCCTAGTATTATTAGATGTGAGTGTTATGTGTGAATGTGTGTCCGCGTTTTGTTTTTTTTTCTACTTCTTCTGTGGTGCGAGTGGGGGCACTAGGGTGGGAAGGCGTGATTGAGATTGTGAGTTTTTTAGTTTTTTTTTCTCCCAGGTTGGGGTCTGAACTGCCCCCTCTCCCAACACACATCTAAAGTCTCCACTAAGTGCGGAGCCCATTCAAGGTGTTTGCTTTATTGTATGTCTCGTACCATGTCTTTCGGTTGTGCTGTTCTTTTTACATCTCGTTACAGGTGATGAAGCAAATGAAAATGTTTTGTCATTGTCTCCTTTCTATCTCTTCTTTCTTTCATCTTTTCCCTCTTTTTTTTCCCTTTTTTCTTCTTCTGTTTTTCTGTTCTATTTACATTGTAGTGTCCATATAAACTAGTGTTGCACTGATACCGATACCAGTATCGGACGGAGACTGATACTGCCCTAAAATGGTGGTATTCGGTATCGGTGGATTACTCAACAAATAGGGCACGATACAATTTTGCACTGAGCCATAAAGTTTATTCAACTATTGTCACCAACTCCTGGTAGGCAATAAAACTTTTATATTTATTATTATATTCACTTTGTATTAGATTTTTTCCTGCTTCACAAGGTAGGCAGCAGCTTGACAAAAGCCATGATGGCAATTATTTTACATTATTATGGTATACGGTATGCGGCCCGATACTGCACAGCCAGGTATCAATTGTATGGGTATATCGGTGGGGGCCAAAATGGCATCGGCGCAACACTAATATAAACTGTCAAAAACTCCCTGCATAATTATGAATAAATCAGAATTTATAATATGCATAACCAACAGATTTTACTTTCACAAGTGTGGAAGGAGCAGTTGGCAATGGCCATATTGCTCCCACTTATAACAATATTGTTAGACTAAATCAATACAAAAAATGTGCACAATTATGGAGCATATTTTTCACAAAAATATAAAATAATGCTAAAAAACAGAATTTAAGTTATTTGCTATGCAAGATTATAAATATAGAGAACATTTTGCCACACAACGGTATATATTTCTACGTGATGATGATGGTGATGATGATGATGATAAAAAATTTATTTCAATTTTGTAGGATACATTTAAAAGGGTTTTGCAAATAGTTTTAGCTATTCTTTGCAACAACAAAATAAATAACTAATAAAAAAAAAAAACACCTCATCCCATCTGCAATATTGTGAAAGCTAATATAAATCAACAAGTTGAAATAAAAAAATGCTTTGGAACATATAATCCTAAATACATTTCATGTGAAAAAAGAGTCCAACATCTAATTCTTTTCTTGTTTTTGACACATAGGTGTGTTGATTATTTATTTTGGACTTTCTACAGCTGTGTAAGACTGACATGTCAATATTTGTAAAATATAAATTCTGTCTTAAACCAACAAACCCTAAAGGAATAAAGAAAGCTGCAACATTATTTTCAAAATATAGAGCAAAATTGGAAGCATTCATTAAACTCCCATTTAAAATCAATGCTTAGCAGAGTTGCTTGAATTTAACTCTGCGGTTTAACGACTTTTAGTAGGAACTAACTCCTGCGACATACAACACAAACACTGGGAATCGAACACAATGCATTTAGCTGTGTATAAATTGATTAGTTATTTGTGTCCTTTTCATTTGTGCGCTCTTGTTTATTTGGGACAGATTAAAGTGTCTTTAAAAAATGTTCTAACATTTAAAAATCTAGGAAGATTTCTTACCAAACACAGTGTCTGGGTAATGGAATTGAGGAACGTTGTCATTTATGTCTTCAATGTTAATCACCAATTGTCCTGGAAGAATCCAAAAGAATAGAAAAATACATTTTATTTAGGATTTTCATTTTAAGTAACGCTAATAGCCTGTAATCATCCAAAGTCTGACCTGGTGTAAGACTGTTGTTCCCTCCCTTTTCTGTGTACTCATCCACCACTTGAGCCTCTACCACTGCCTGGTCGCATTCCTCATAATCCACAGTCTGGGCTGGATTGACTCTAACGTCCCCAGATGGATCAAGGGTAAACCAGCTGCAGTTTTTTATTTCCTCGCTGCATCTGCATTTAACAGACATCAGCTCGTAGACCAGAGAATGGTTGGTGTCTTTATCATGTGCTACGAACTTCCCAACAGGCTCACTCATGGTGGTGTTCTCTTTCACAGAAACGACTGGGGTTGATGGGAACTCTGGTCTTTCGTCGTTCACATCCAAAACCTCAACTTCCACCGTCACTGAGTCTTTCTCCTGCTCCAGATCTGCAGCTTCTATTCGCAGTGTGAATTTCTTTTGTGCCGATTCGTAGTCAAGCTCAATGTCTGGGTCTACCGTGATGTTCCCCTGGTAACCCCCCTCCACTAGAGAGGTTCTAACGATGAAGCTGCCAAAGCTTCCTTCAATGATACTGAAAGAAATGCGGTTGAATTCAACTGTTTGATCCTGATCTGTAGCTAGAATAGAACCCACAAATGCACCTGAATGGATGGAAAAAAGAAAATTATTATCATCATTTTTCAAAGACAGTTGGAAATTAACTAAATGCTTTTAAAAGTGTAGTACTTACCTTTTTCCCCTTCTTTAACAGAAAAACTGTAAGACTTTTCTTTGAATACCGGCTTGTTGTCATTGATGTCCTGAGAATCATAAGAGGAAAAAAAGGAAATCTTATTCACTGTATCTTATAAAAATATTTCTTATACATGATACTTTTTTATATAACTACAGACTTTATATTATAAGAGTTTTCATAAGAGCAATTAATGTAAGGTTAAAGTAAAATTTAATACATTTTCAAACATTTTCACAACTCTGGTTTTCACTGAAATTTTACAAGGGTACATTTTGGGTGGTAAATACCTAAAGCACATGTAGAGAATTTCCCTATTCTTACTGCAAAACATCTTTAAAACTTTCCTTTTTGACAGTTTTCCAACCTAAACTGTTCTCCTGTAGTTTGGCCATGTAGCTCCTCAGCTAATTCAAGGTTTACCACAGGCCACTTGGTTTCTTATTTAATTAAAAGGTTGGAAGATGTATTGGACGTTGCTTTGTTAGCCCCCCCTGCTTTAATTTTTTATTTTTCTTGCACTCCTTTTAAATACGGGATGTCTGCTGTCTCTCCTCAAATACAATCACACATTAGAAAAATAATTAATCTCTGAGAGCCTACCAGGAGAGCTGTATATTAAACATTTTATTGGTAAAGTGATTGGTAAGGTGCCTAAAACCAAAAATGACTATAGCACTTACCTCCACATTGATGACAACGGCGGCAGAGCTAGATCGGGCGGGTGTCCCCTTATCAGTGGCTATCACAGTGAGTTCGATTCTGCCATTATCTTTTGGATCCAAAGCCTCGCGATCCAGAGCACCATTGTTTGTTAAAAGGCCAGTAACTGGGTCAATGCTGAAATTGGCACTGTGTAGGCTCTCGTTGATACTGAATACAATTTCACTGTTTACTGAACCAATTTCATCTCCATCTGTAGCCTAGAAAAAACAAAAGCAATTGTTAAGGAATTGCATATATTAATAAATTTTGAACAAGCAGATTAAAAACACATTTTGAATTATTTTATTCATTACTAAATGGGAATCTCAAAAATATCACACTAATGAAATTTCAAATGCAATATTATATTTAGTGCTGCAAAAGTCTGTCACACCTAGAAAATAAAGAGAGATGGGTTAGAAATAAATTTTGTGTAATGTCTGTCCGGTGTGTGGGCAGATGTAAAAACTGTACTAAATCGATCAATTAAATAATATTCCTTTTTGGCAAATAATCTAACTCTTAATCATATAAGAGATTAAAAATTCTGAAGCCTTTAGCTGTGGATTTCCTCCTCCAGTTACATTTCACAATCACTCCTTTAGGGTAAGTCATTTTTAATGTTATATCTTTGATGCGTTTAGTTAGATAATTATTACATTTCTATTAAATGTAGCTTTAAAGGCTTATTTTGATATCAAAATGCTAAACTTTTAGGATTTAGGACACAGGGCCATGTCAGTAATTTGGGAATGGCAAATGTTAATTTCTATGTGCATCAAAGAAAATTTGCATTTAGCACATGAATTGTTTTCTCCGAAAGGCTCTGGGGCCTTTGACATGAAAACAACACCAAATGTTTCAACAACAAAAAAAAATCTGTATAATTCAACAGATATAATAAAATTAAAACAAATGACCTCATAAATCAAATTTTATGTAAAACATAGATTATGGGAGATGAAAACAGCAAATAAATGTGCTTTGTCTTTATTTAGATAAGCATCTTGCCTTGTTAAATCAGGAAAAATAGTGTCTGTTTTAGTTCAGATTTGTGGCAAAGTAACCTAAAATTAATCTCATCACTAAGTAATTCCACTTCAGCACCTTATGATGGGAAAAAGCGAAGAGCTCTGCCTACTATTGTAGAATTACTGATGACCTTAAAGGGTCCAATGAGACCAGCTTGGGCCATGATACAGAGGTGGATATATAACACTATTTTAGTGTGAAAATAATAACAGGAAGATATTTTTTAAGCAAACTAGTGAAACACTGGGAAGTCTTAGCAAATAAGACCAAATACATGATTGTTTGAATCTGTAGAGCTGTGTTTCAGTATAATGTACTGCCTGACTATTATGTAATTGTGTGATTAGAGAAAACTGAAACAAAAATTTTATTAATTTTAGGACTAAGCAAGAGTAAACTGGTTTTAGGGAAAGCAACAAGCAAGAAATGCAAATTAAATAAATGGCATTGCATTTGAATATCAGAAATGATAGAAGCTTCCCTTTTAAATTAAACATCTAAAAACTAAGATAAAGATGTTTTTTTTTCAGTTCTTTTTTTTAAACCAGACTTAATCAACTGAACTGATTACATTCAATATTGAAGTTAAAACCAGTGATGACTTTTATTCTAACTACTAAACTTCCGTTAGTGTTTGAACCTGGTTTCCTCTGGTATTCCACTTTAATACTAATAGTAACTTTTACAAACATTACTGTTTTGTTCTGACACTTATACAGATGTTTGAAACATTACCCACAGCTAATGTGAAGGTCATGTTAGTAAGGCCAGAGGAGACATAAAAACACTGAGGAAAGTGTAAATACCTATTCCCCTGGAGTCATATCATACTTTATATAGGGCTTTATAAAGTTAATCTATACGTAACCTATATGTGTGATTCGCACCCTTAAAGTGTTGATATTATAATGTTACAGTTCTTTTTGGATTTACCTCTATCTTTTCTTGAAGCTGTCCACCCTCTTTGACAAACTGTGTGTACTCAGGTCTGTTGATGACTGGCGTCTTGTCATTAATGTCTGTTAAAGTGATCTCCAGCAACGCGGTGCCGGGCTTTCCAGCCGTGTCCTTGGCTTGCAAAGTGGCTGAATAGAGAGATCTGAGCTCACGATCCAGCAAATTCTGGTTTTTCACAAAGACTTTTCCTGTGGTGCTCTCAACATCAAAGTACTCCAGTCTGAAAGATAAAATCCAACTGCTTAATGGTTCTGTTTGGATTTTCACACCCAGTTATATAAGCTAAACAGAATCCAAACAGAATTAAAGTGTAAACATACATGCTGTCTGGTAGAAGGCTGTAGGTGATTTTGCCTGCATCCATTGTGTCGGGATCAGCAGCCTAGAAAATGAATCGGAAGCTTTTTAGGTTAAATTTGAACAAAATTCGAACTACTAGGAAATCGAGATGACAAAGGACTTACTGTGAGAGTGGTAACTTCTGTCCCGACAGGAGAATGTTCAGCCACATTCAACTTGTATGTGTTCTGTGGGAACTCGGGGATGTTGTCATTGGTGTCCTTTATTGTTATTGTTACTGTGGCGGTGGCCTGGAAGGTTGGGCCTAACTTATCTACAGCAATCACCTGCAACATGGCACATGCATCTGAAAAAAACTGGCTCACATTTAAAAAAAACTGTGCTCACAGACATCAACTGTTTGAACGTTCACTTTTACCTGAACAACCATTTGTGTCTTAACTTCAAAATCCAGCTTTGCAGGCTGTTTGACAAGAAGCTGAACAATGCTATCTGATTGAGCCAGCGAGGGTTCCAAATAAAACACATCCTTATCCACTCCGTCCAGCCTTAGCTCAGTTTGTACAATCTGTAGGATAATAAAGAAGCACATCTGTAATTATTACTGTCTCTCTGATTTTACCACTTATTCCAAACGCATTGTTTTTGTTTCTCACTCTGTCTAGATCTTTGACTGTCATTCCGATGTCAATGGCGCCCAGAGAGTGTTCAAAGACCTCGCCTGTGAACTGAGTGTTTTCCTCGCAAGTCGTTGTACATTTGTAAAACTTGGGTGGGCTGTCATTGACGTCGCCGATGTTGATTTGGACGGTTGTTGTCACAGAGGCGGGTTGTCCATTGATGTTAGGTTTAGACTCAGTGGCCTGCAAGCAAAAAGGTGCAATTAATATTTCTTTCTCAACTTTGGTTTTGTGTCTGGAGACAAAGCTTCAATTTAGTTTTTTCTCCTTTTAAAATAAACTAGCTCTGCCAATTTGAAGACAGCGTGTTATTTTTTTTACTAAACTAATTTAAATCAGTAATATAATTAAAATCATATCAAATCCAAACAATTTTAAACTTTAATGAGGCTTTATTTTTGAAAATTATATTTTTAGGTGTTCCAGGTCTTGTTGAGTGTCTCATCAATCATCATGTCTCACTGAACCCTTTTTCCTCACTGAATTCAACCTTAAAGGGATCCAGTCACGTACTTTGACTATGCAAATTCCCATGATAGTAACTCACTCAGGTATGGAGTGAATTTTGTTCCGCTTTTATTGAAAGGAATAGAATAGAATAGAATAGAATAGAATAGAATAGAATAGAATAGAATAGAATAGAATAGAATAGAAAATACCTTTATTGTCCCACAATGGGGAATTTCTGGATTCTAGAATTAACATGTTTTGTAAAAGGAATAAAAAAAAAGAAAATGCAATCCTGAAATGAAACTTATAAAAAAACTCCTTAGGTTCTAAGAATAACTTTGATGTCTTCTTAGGTTTTATTTAAAAAAAAAACACAAACACTTGTTTGACATGCACATTGACCAATAAAAATGTTGCTAGCATCTTCACTCCTAACTCGGGAGGAAAGCCCGCCCCCATAAATGAAAGAATGTGATATGAAAAATGCAACCTGAAAAGAAAGTCAGAAAACTCAATCTGACAAAGAGAAGTATAAATGAAATGATAAAAAAAAAAATACTATATGAAGAAATAGAAAACAAAAAATATTTTGAAAAAAGATTTAAGATTTGTGGGGGGAAAAATACATAAGAAAAAAACTGGATGGGGGGATAAAAATATTTGAGAAAACAGCAAAGTTACTCTCTAAGAAGTTTTATCTTAGGATTTTTTTTTTCAAATTGCCATTTACAAAAGATGTTTTGTTTGCAACAATAAAATAACAGTATTCACAACATAGATCAAGTGTGAAAGAGAATAAAAATATATGATGCCAAGACGCATAAAACAAAGCAGTGCATGAAGTATAATAAGACCTTGTGTGTTTACTGAAGCAGGAGCTACTGAAGCTTTTACATTGATGGATGCATGACTCAGGACTGTCAGCAGGTGGCAACAGCATACAACTGGTTTATGTCTGCTGATTGCGCCCGTTCCAAGAAAATATTTTTAAGCCAATAAAGGAAAAAGTAAACATTGGCATATATTTGCTTTTTGTGTGTTTTTTTTTTTGTGTTGTTTATAGATATATCAAGTAGTACTCCTTCTGTGTAATTTGTTACCTTCACAGTCAGAGTCACAGTATCTCCAGTAACTTCTCTGTCAATCGGAGATGCTACAGATATGATGCCATTTGATGAGATTTTGAACAAAACAGGACCTGTGGAATCTTTAAAAAAAAAAAAGAAGGAAAATACGTTACTTTCTTTATGCCTATAGATCATAAAGTGAGGTATTTTTTGTAGCTACCTTCAATGGAGTAGATGATTGCATCATTGATTCCCTTGTCCTGATCTATTGCTGTCACTTGTAACACAGATGTGTCCTAAAATAGGGGAGAATTTAAGTTATAACATCAAAAGCACTTAATTTACAAAACAAACTTCATTGTGTGGCATTTTAAAGTAAACTGACTGGAGATATGGTGAACTTTGTCAGTCTAAGGGACATAGATTTATTATGAAGAAGCAGTGTCACTTACAAGAGGGGAATTCTCTTCAACGCTTCCTATATATGGAGCAGTCAGGAAAACCGGATCAAGATCTGGGATGTCCACAACAGTAAAGAAGGAGATGGTTTTGGATGACATGAACTCGATTTCAGAAGAATAACAAGAGCCTCCCTGATCCTAAGATGATACACAGAGAGCAAAGCAGGTCATGATAAATAGAAAACTGAATTATTAATTAATAATTTATTGGAATCATAACAACACCAAAAGTAAACTTAATTCTATGAAAGTGCAGTGCCTTTTGTCACTTTAAAAACAACAACCTTAATGTATTAAATGGCCGTTTAATTATTCCTGAAGGTTTGGTGGGAATTTTTCTAACTTTTGAGTTCAACCTTCTAAAACGCAAAAGATGTTCATTTAAGTGCCAATGCACCTAAATATTAAAACCAATTGCCTCTAAGGTTATCATCCAGTAAACATTGTTCTCATGTGAAGGATAAAGATTTGATCAGATGAGATGAGATTAAAAGTGAATGTTATACCAAACATATGTATGAAATAAAAGTAACACTGTGCATAAACGTGAAACAAACAACCTGCATTATAAAAAATGCTGGTTGCAGCATCTTTCTGTTGGAAACTACATAAAAGACACTTTAGGTTTATAACCAGCTAGAAACTGCAAAAGACTTCTGGGGTCGGAGGTTCACATTTTCACCAGGTTAAGGTCACTTAACCTACATGTAAACACAAATGCATATCATTCTAATTCAGATTCACATAAAATCCAAATAAAGAACTCTGATGTTTCTGACTGCAATGTGCAAAAAAAACAAACAAGCAAAGTGGAATGTGAAACCTTTTAAAATGGAGTGGAGGCAAAAAAAAATTAAGATCTACGTACCTGAAAAGTTTATAGTAAAAAACATAAAACTGACTTAATCAAGTTTCAAACAACAGTGGAAAGAAAAGTTTAAAGCTCAGGCTAATGACATTAAGAGCTGCTTGATCATCTGCACTATTATGACATTATGTTCTATTTTTAATAAGATGTGTAATTACTGAATTGTTTTGATTAATGTTTAGCCCAGAGGCTTGTTACCATGTCACCCTCAGAGGTGCATAGAGTACCAATAATTATACTCTTTTTGCTCAAGTGAAAGTAGAGAGTAGTCACACACAAAAAAAATACTTAAATAAAAGGTTATCTGGTTAAGCTGCAACTTAATTTCTGAGAAATTATTGACTTGTAACATGATTTTAAATTACACAAACATAAAGAGTTAAATGCAAAAAATAAATAAATAAATACCAACAAATAAAGTGATTCCAAAATGATAAAATGAAGCTGAAATTTTTTTTTTCTAAATCAAGGTTTTCAGCAGAACCTTTTTTAAAAAAAAAACCTTACAGTTTATAAATCACTGGGATAAACACTAGGAAAGGCCTTCCAGCGACATCTACTGTTTACTGTATTTTAACTTGATCTTGAATAGCTTAAGTTACATGTTGTGGGTAGAGCAACTGGATATTTTACTCATAAAAGAGAAACAATCATCTCAAAAGAATATTACTTTAGAAATAAAAAGCATGTTAAAAAAAATACAAAGTACTAAATAAATGTACTAAGTTAAGACCCACCTCTGGTCATACTCAACTCAATTCAACCAGTCACTAAATAAATAAAAGCAATGCAATAAATCATTTCCTTGTGGTGTCTGCAGTTCAATGCAGTGAGCGACGCTCTGATCTTTATATTGGAGAAACCAAGCAACCTCTCACAGGCGCATGGCCCAACACAGAAGAGCGACCGCCTCAGGACAAGACTCAGCGGTACATCTACTATTTATGGACAAAGGACATTCTGTTGAGGACCAGAATGTTCGCATTTTGGTCAAAGAAGACAGGTGGTTTGAGAGGGGTGTGAAGGAAGCCATCTACCGTAAATCCTCTAATATTGGCCTGTATTCCATTAGCAGCCGGGTCTCTAATAATGGCCGGTTTTGCTGTTGGCGGGGGTAAATAATGGCCGGACGCTAATACAGGCCGGGGCTATAATTGAAACCAACGATGTTCCTGTGCAGTCCTCAGCATCCTCTGATAGTAACATGCAAGTACCACAGGGGGGCAGTGTTTGCTAACGAATCCAATCCATTAGCTTGGGAATTCCCATCCTTAGCACAGTGCTGCAGACAGGAGGCCGGATTGTTTGGTTTTTATGACCGGCTGTGATGGCAGAACAGTTTCCATTAATTTATTTTAAAACTTTGTTTGGCCAAGAATCCATTCTGTGTCTTTTTTTTTTTTTTTTGTATTGCCGTGCAGAAAAATAGCAGCTGCGCTGGAAGTTGTCTGAATAATGTTCTGTAATACCGTTATGGTAACTGTACTTTTTCAATAAATGAACCTAGTATTTTATAGGTTCAGAGACACAAAATCTTGTTTTTATTCATTCCACTGGTAGCCTGTTTTGATCAAATAGAAATAGAGGCCTGTCTCTAATTCTGGCCTCCTTCCAATAATGGCCTGGACCAAGATGCACCTGAGTGAAATAAAGGCCCCGGCCTATATTAGAGGATTTACGGTATGTTAAAAAAGAAAAACACAACCTTAAACAGAGAGGGTGGACTCAGATTTCAGCTTTCAAAAACCTACAACACAGGGATAGAGCTGATTCCTTCCCGCCATCACTGCAACCCCGACCCCATGCAGGGGAACGGGACACCTCACCTGTTCAGCCAAGCCAACAATTCCATCTAACAACCTCCCATTCAGAGACATAGACAGGTATCAGGTATTGCAGGCTAACAAAGAACCCAAACAACCACCATTCCTAAGGGGCGGACCCATTCGTCCGGTTCCATTTACATGTTTTCTAAGCCAAAACAAGGCTTTCTTTTGGTCCCCTCTATAAACCCTCGAACTCAACACAATTTCTGACATTTTGAATTGAAAAAGCTTCCTGGATGGAAACTGAAACGTCTTCAAACTTGGAAACAAAGTCCACTGATTGTTTTTCAACTTTTTTGGAATTTATAGATTATAGATGCAAATTATTTCTATTGTCAGGCATTTTACTCACCTTTGCTTCAATCGTAATCCGATAAAAGGAGCTCAGTTCGTTGTAATCAAGCTTTCCCTTTAATTTCAAATCACCAGTAATCTCATTGATTTCAAACAAATCAGATCCATGTGCGGGTGTTATCTGAAAAAAGAAAATGCAATGATCTGACTTTGAAGAATTTAAAAGACTAACATTAATGACTGAATCCTGTGCAGAACCTTACTTCAACAATTGAGTATCTAACATTGCCGGCATTTCCTTCATCAGGATCATCGGCATGATAGTTTATCACTGTCGAACCCACAGCAGTATTCTAGAGGAAGAAATAAAGTGAGAAAATAATTTTCAAAAAGTGCATTTTCTGTTATTCGGAGCTAATCATGAAAGACAATACCAGACTTAAAGGACAGGATTTCCTCTGATAGAAAACCGCCATTTTTATTTAATTATTCTACTTACTTCATTAATTGGTTTGTCGTAGGAAGGTAGACTAAACTGGGGGATGTTGTCATTGGCATCTTCTAATATTATGGTTAGCTTTGCTGAAGTCTGAAAAACACAACAAGTTGTGAATACAACAAGAAATCTACTTTGCAAGAAAAATAACAACAGCTTAAGTGTAACTTACAGGATTTACACCATCTGAGACAGTGACTTCGAGGTTCATTGTGATAGAAGCCTACAACAGATGAATAAAACATACATGCTTAGACTAAAAATCCACTTTTTTATCATGCAAAGGCTCCATTGTGTCAAATATCCAACCTCTCTATCAAGGGTACTTCTCACTGTCACCGCCCCAGTGCTTGGATTAACTGCAAATTTATCACTGGGGGCATTAAGTGAATAAGTCAGGGGTTGTCCTTCTGGGTCTGATGCTGCTATTGTAAAGGCAACCACTCCTGTACAAAAAATTATAATTAAAACATTTTTTTTTTTATTTTGAGGAAACAAATGCATGAAATTTAAAATTTAAAATTTAAAAAAATATATTTGTTATTGTTTGAAGCCAGTATATACCTATGGGAGTGTCTTCACACACTTCATAAACCACAGTGGTGATCGAGGGGGCTAAATTAGCTGTAGAGACAGAATGTAAAATTAAGTGTGGATGTAAGCACGCAATTTAAAATATACAGGACACAAAAAGTTTAAAATAAAAATGTTTAAACCTGGAAAGCAATCATATTCTATAAACCCACCTTTGCCTGAGCAGAATAAGCACAGTAGCAGTAGCCATCCTGTTAGTCCACCCATGACTGCAAACAACAAGGATCATTAAAACATTTGGAGACTATTTTGCTATATTGCTCATCATTCAAGACAAAGTGCAAAGAAACAGAACAGATAAATTAAAGATATTCTGCCTAAATTTGGCAAAACCACTAAACTTTAAGTTTGAAAAAAAAAATAGGCTCATATGTAAGTACAACAATGCTTCTAAGGTTAAACATTCAGTGACAGGATAAAGAAATGGAAATACTACGAACATAGACCAGATATGCTGCATGCTAAATGTGTTTGCTTTTCTGGCTGTCAGTAAAATGCTGATTTAAATGACAACCTGTCTAATAGATTGCTAGAGGTGAGGTGTGAGATAATAAATTCACTTAAACATTGCATTTAGAGTTTTAGCTGTTATTAGATGCACTCCAGTATACTTACACAGAACATCAACAAATTATCTTGTTGAATAAAAATAAAAGAGAAGTTTTGTCTTTCTCCTATTGAATGCTAAACTGAGGTTGAAATATGGAAAGACATCCACATCTGATTTCCTATACATGTCTAAATATCATTGAAGGTGATTAAGAGCTAATTCATTTTGGAGTTTCTTAGTTTAGGTTCGCATGAAAAAATACAGTCTTCATCATATTTTCATTTATTGATAAAGAGAAATACCAGACAAGCATTCTGCTGTGAAAAACAAGGCCATGGCTTTGAAGGGTCATAACTGAACAGGAAATGCTACTAAATTGATTAGACACTTTAAGAAGTCTATAAGTTTCATAGTTCATGGACTTGGAGCCTTGAGAAGGCCATGAGGAAGCATCTTGGACTTTACCTGACGAAGGAAAGTTTCGCCTTCCTGCAACCACAAATTTTATTTCCTGATAAGAAAATAACCTCCGCCTACTGGAACATCTGATTTCTGACCTCAGTAAAATCTTGCATAAACACTTGGATTTCCTTGTTTGCTCTGTGTTTCTAGGTTACCAAATTTCCTTGTCCTACGACAACTGAAATTTATAGCAATATTTTTCACAAATATTCTTAAGAACATCAACTTTCTTTTATTAGTTTAATGAGATAATGGTGACCAGGTAAATGTTATTGGCCACAATAACAGACTTACCACTTATTTTCCTTTTTAGTCTAAATATGGTCTCATTTTTACGGAAGAGGATTAGGGCCAGTGGAAAAAAAAAAGTTAACTGATTTTGTAATTTTATTTCTGTTTAGTATTGGAAAAAAGTCAGAATTCTTCAGAATTCTGAGATTAAAGTCAAAATTCTGAGAAAAAAAGTCAGAATTCTGAGAAAAAAGTCAGAATTTTGAGATTAAAGTGAGAATTCTGAGAAAAAAGTCAGAATTCTGAGAATAAAATCAGAATTCTAAGATTAAAGCCAGAATTCTGACTTATTGCCAAAACTAACCTGAAACAACATTTAAAAAATCAGTTAACTTTTTTTTTCACTGGCCCTAATCCTCTTCCGTACATTTTACATTTCAACCAAGATGGTGGCAAAACAAGGACCTTCCTGAACGCCTCAGAACAACAACAGGCTTTAAATCTTATATCGTGTCAGACTGACTGTAAAGTTGATTATTACAATGTTGTTATTTGGTCCCTTCCGAAATAAAGAGCTAAAGTAGTTTTATAACCTAATTCATGATGGTTGAAAATGAAAAAGCAAAATACCTGTCAGGCCAAACCGAGCAATTGAGAAAAGTAAACCGATGGTTGAAATGAAAAAAAAAAAAGGTTTATTGGTATGAGGCTGAAATAATGTTGCGTCCTGAATTCAGAAGAACAGTGTGGGAGTGATAACAGACACTCATCCAAACAGGAAAATATAAGGAACACACTACAAATTATAAAAAAAAACTGTTAAGAAACTTTACAGGTTTTTGTTTTTTTTTACTTGAATGATGAAATACATTTAAGCTTTTGAATTTTCCTCTTGCCCAGAGCTGACATAGTTAAGAGTCTTTCAGGATTTTGGAACTGAAAAGCTTTTGTTCAAACAGTAATATAATCGCAGTATCTCTAGCATGAGCAAAAGAGGACCCTCAATCTGTTATTAGGTCACTTCCAACAAAACGTATAACTTTTTAACCTTTTCCAGGGCGGTACATTTGTTACTAAAATTGTAATAAATTCAAAACCAGCTGTTTCAGATAAGCACAAATAGAAACGAACAACAGTTGAAAATATAAAACCAATTTATAAAGCCCCTAAAAGGAATATGCTGGTATTAAATACCTAAATAACTTTAATTTGTGGAGCTCCAACTTACCTGGGGAGATTTCTAGAGGGCTTTCTCGTACTGATGTGTGGATAGGACCTTTGACTCTTGTTTCTCCCAGTTATGATGGTGTCAGAGCTGTAAACATGAATCATTAACATGCAGAGAGACACGCAACCAACATCGCAGCTCCTGATCTCCTCCCTCGTAATTAAAAGAATGACAATCTTGTCAAAGAGTGGAAAAAGAGTTTGAAATAAACGTCATAACCAAACTGATGAATGTCTACTTATAGCCTGTATAATCTAGCTTTTCATAAGGAAACTACACCATGAAGTAAAGTCCTCACTTCATCTCTGACGGGCTGTCTTTGTCACCAAAACATTTCAGGTACTGTAGCCCAGTGGGTCAACACCAAAACTACATGAGGCTCTGAATAGGCTCTGAATCTGTTGACACGGTAACAGCAAAAGACAGTCTCATTGGATCCACGTCTTTACTGCGTAGATCCAATGAGACTAGAACTTTTTTTTAAGATTTGTCTGTTCAAAACCAATCAGTACAACAGTGTCTGTGGATCTGTGTCATAATGAGGGATCCTTTCTGGTCCCTCGCTCTAATTAAGGGGCCCTGCACAAAGGGTTATGGTCTGTTATATTCACCCGCTTCACTCATTATCAAATATTTGTTCATACACAACAGGACCTCAGTGTTTACTGTGAAACAGAGCACTTGTCTGTAAAGAAATGGTACATATGAACATATAGTACAAATAAAACGCTTTTTGATCTATAAAGGTGTTTTATTTTTTATTCCTGAGTGATAGACCAAAGTAAAGTAATGTACAAATCTGAAAAGTGTGGGGTGCTTTTGAAACAGTTTGAGTCGGAACATTCTCAATATAGTACGACGCAACCAGTTGCTTTTAGATGTGAATCGATATTATCTGTTTATAATCTAAACTTTGGATAAATCCAACAATTTTTGAAGGCCTCGGTGCTTTATTAGCAAACATTAAAGGACAAACTGCATCATGGAAACCAAGCAGCAGTCAGAGATAAAGGTGTGGGGAAGATTAAAGCAGGAGTAACCAACTGGCAGTTTTAGTCCATAAGGCAGACACCCTGTCTACTTTTAAGACTAGGTTTAAAACTTCCCTTTTTGATAAAGCTTATAGTTAGAGTGGCTCAGGTTATCCTGAGCTATCTCTATAGTTATGCTGCTATAGGCTTAGGCTGCTGGAGGACATAGGGACCCATTTTTCATCAATCTAATTCATTCTATATCTATTCTCCCAATCTGCAAAATGTATTAGTTCAATCTCTAACGTTTTGCTCTCTCTGCTTGTTCCTCATAGTAGCTTCATCTGGTCTGTTCCTGTTTGGCTGTGGCTCCATCGTGAAGAGAAATATCAGCTTAGCACCTTTGTTTATAGATGTTTGAGCTCGGCAACTCACACTGAGCCTGGTTCTGCTGGAGGTTTCTTCCTGTTTAAAGGGAGTTTTTCCTCTCCACTGTTGCTACAAGTATGCTTGGTGTGAGGGATGGCCTTAGAGTCAATGTTTCGATGCAATCAACTGGTTTTCCTTAGATAAAAATCTTTGAATCAATTTGACTGTATGATCTGGTTGAATTGTATATGTAAAGGGCCTTGAGATGACGTGTTGTGAATTGGCGCTAATAAATAAACTGAATTGAACTGAGTAAGTTAGAAAAAAATAGTCCATTTCTAAAACTCTTACAGAGTACTATTTAATCCATCTTCCAAAAATAGAAAGGAGTAAGCCACAACTGAAAAACTATGATACTTTGTAATCTATTAAAATGGACCAGCTATTCATAAAGCCAACCAAGAAATCTTTTCTGCAGAGATCCACAGCTCTGATGGGAGATTATATTAATAGAGTAAGTATGAATTATGCAACATAAAGCGCTTTTAGGGAAGAGTGTAAAAAAAAAAAAAACATTGTTGAAAGGAAGCCATACAAATTAGTTGCCAAAAAAACGGAGTATGTGCTAAGATGACTCTCTGGTGAGATCATACCATGTTTCATTTTTATAACCACCATAAAAAGATATAATGGTTAGTGTAAAACTGACACCCTGAACACACCCTCTCCATGGTAAATGTTATGGTAGCAGCATCAGTGGGGTTCCATTTTTTTATTTGGGACAAGATTACGATGTTCGTGAGAAAAATGTCTGCAGCTAACCTCAGAGAAATTATGGAAGATAGTGTCTTCTGTCTTGGTGGCTCCAGAAGTCTTCTGCCTGGCATGGAGGTTTACCACCTAAGTGAAGCAATATCTCTCATTACACAAAAAAAACTGCAAGGAATGATTTGGATTGAAACATATGCATGTTTTAGAATGACCTAATCACTAAATAGGGCACTATATAGTGGTGATGCTGTTTTAAATCAATGTCTGTGGATGAAAAAGTAGTGGACTAGGCAGAGCAGATGTCCCAGATTGCTTTGTAGGAGCTCTCCTTGCAAAGCATCAGTTTTTGTGATGGCGAAAAAGTAAAAGATGGCTGCTTACGTGCTTGGCCGGAGTCATGTGACCAACGGGGAGCGAAAAGTAGTGATCATCTGTCCGAATGGTCAGTTAACTGAGTTCACTATAAAGTCCGCTATATAATTGCCGCTCTTTATAGGGATTAAAGGATTTAGGGGTTAGGGCGGATGTTCGGACACAGTCCAAGTCAAAGTACAAGACTTCAAAATTGATGTTCAAAGATACTATGCATCCAGACTGTCTGAGCACCTTTTTTACGTCCTGAACAATATTTGTCTGTATTTTCCACAATAAATAATTGTCCCACTACATTTACAGAGTTTTTTTGAAGACATAATGATAAGCATTAATTGTCTTAACATATAAGTTCCAAGAGACAATATTCCCCACATACAGGAGGGTAACAACAATATTGGTTCTGGCTTAGTTTTTGTTGTTGTTTTTTTTGCAGAACAAAATAATAATAAAATAAAAATGAAAAAGAGACTGTCTAAAATATTAAGTGAGTAAAAGAGCCACTCGTGGTACCGGATCTACTGTTTTCCTTTTTCTGACATAACAGATGAAAACTGTGATCCTATCTTATTAGTGCTGAAGCTAAAACTGAATCAGTTCATTTTTTAAATCATTGTTTAAAGTAAAATTGTAAAGACAGAAAAGAAAAATTATTATATATTCCATACAGGGGTTAAGACTCCTTTACAGGGACCCTGGCCCAAGTTGGCCCCCATCTAGAACAGCTACCGGAGGCCAATGATTCCCAAATATAAATTATTGCTCTGTGTCATCTGACAACTCTTTTTTTTTTTTTTTAGCTTGTGCAATTTAATTTCACTTTATTTTCTTTATTGATTACATTAATTAAATATGAAGTTATTTAATTTGATTGTAATTAGTTTTTTTTTTTCCAATAAAACTTTATTAACAAAATTGACAAACAGTATCAAAAACCATATTAAAACATCAATTAATACATTACAAGAGTATTAATAGTGAAAAAGAAAACAAAAGAGAGTTAGAAAAAAAATGAAACATATGGGAGGGGTACAACATTTTCATATACATTTTTCAAAGGCATTAAAATTATTTAAGGTCTTTATAGCTTTCACATTCGTTAAACCTTTTAAGGTTTCAATGTAGGATTTCAGTTCAGTTTTGGATTGAGGCAAATTGGGTTTTAAACTGGACCATTTACATTTATGAACATAAAACTTTCAAAATAATATAAGAAAATTCAAAATAAAAGAGTCCGTTTTAGTCAAACATTTTGAATCATTAAAGATAATGATGTCTTTGCACTGCAGTGTTATTTGTCCATCACAATATCTTTTTGATAAATGTTCAATTTCTGTCCAAAAAAATTTAACATAAATACAGTCATAAAACAAATGTGAAATTGTTTCAGTGACAGCTTTACAGAAAGTACAAGATTCATCAAAGTAATTCCTATACCTTTTAATAAATTGATTTGGTGGAGTAATCTGGCAACTCTGCAGACTTTTAACATTGTGTATTAAGAGCAAACATTTTGTGTACCATTATGGTGGATAAAATGCTATTAACTTAGCTGCTGTATAGTTCATAAACTAATCGGCAGTTAGGGTCTGATCTTGACAGATTAAAAAAGAAGGTCAGGTAGGGGTAGCATACATCTTTATGTTACATTACATTAGTACTCTAATAATCAACCAATGTGTCATACAAATCAATAAACATCATTTTGGCAATAAATAAAGCATAGAGATAAGATAACAAATAGGGGCAACTTCATCATTTCCCACGGTTAAATAAATCAAGATATGTTTCAACTGTAAGATAATAATTTGCTTCATAAAGGAAGTCCTTTATTTAAAAAGAGGGTCATTTAATTGTATGCTAGATGTTAAAAACTTAAAAAAGTCTTTCCTTTTTCAGCATAGTACGTCATCAAATGGTGTTGTTGGACATAACATTTTGCAAGTGTTACAATCCCTAAAACATTAAAGAAAACATCTCACTTACAGCAGTCAGAGAAGTTATTGACTTCTGACTTATCCGAATAGACTTTGGTTTATGGCTTATAGTTCTGAACTCAGCACTGATATAAATGGGCAGGAACCTAATAAACTTTGCCAAGATATTCCAGTAAACAGCAACAGACACTAACCTGTCTAACTTAATGGCCTTGAAAATGATGTTCCAAATGGAAAAAAAATCACATCACAAACATTAAAACTGGGCAAGTGTTTGTTTGTGTTACTTGTTGTGCTAAGGAAGTCTGTGAAGATGCCTAAAACATAAAAGATCCCACAAGAAAATGGACTCCCACTAAGAGGCTGCTCTTTTTCCTTTTTGAGAGCAGATCCCAATAATTTAATGGAAGTTATTTTGACCTATTTTTACACCATTTCTGACATTTTTCTTCTTCCAAACAGTACACTGTTTTTCTTGACTTTGTTTTTTTAGGGAAAAACTGTTAATTGCAATTACACTTTCCCTTCAAAAGATCAAGAAAAAAATTATGCAAGATTCTAAAAAAAAAAAACAAAACAACTGTTGCTATGTTGCATTTGTTATCATAATTATTGTGATTTATTTCATTTAGATGCTGTTTCTGATTATAACCTTTAGAGGGGGGCATCAATACATGCGCTCAAGGGGGGATTTGATATTTTGGATAAAACTCTCCATAGTAATGTGTTTTGTTCCCCAGGATGGGGATCTTCTGATGATGAAGCTGTAATATTATTATTATTATTACTACTATTATTGTTATTATAAAATGCTTCGGCAAGCCATATTTAAAATTCTAAGAAAGTGAAAAAAACATTTCTTTATAAGTGGAAGTATTGCTCTTTAATTTAGCTATCAGAAATAATTATATAAAGCAGCCATTCTTATATATGGAGGATTGGGAACAAAACATGGGGAGTTGAGAGGTTTAATGCTATTCTGAGCCCCCTCTTGTGTTGGGTAGATGACATTACAATTTCATTCTGAGTGCTACACAGGCAGCAGCTCAGAAACTCTCTCTTTTATAAGTGAAAACAAAATGGAATTGTTTTCATAGATAATAAAGAATAGAGCAAACACTACAGAACATGTAAGAGATATGAAAGAATAGAAAAGTATAAAAAAAACACTTGATATTGCTTCAAAAGGTATAGGATCATAGATATAGATGATATTTGAATTTTGCCATATGGCCACTTCTTATTACAGGTCACTCTAAATCATTATTTGTTTTGCTTTGATACTTCACCCAAATCTTCTTATCCTCTAAAGTTGCCATCAGAGAGGTTTATTTTATATGGAGCCAATTCGTTCTCCATTTGTTAGTTTCACATAAAGTCAACTAATTAACAACCAAATATAGAAATAGAAAATTAGAAAGTAATTTCACACATTCTTTTAAATATGCCATGACGTTATCCACTCCTGTTTTGTTTTGCATTGCCCTGTATAGTCCACTACTGAGGTGGATAATCCATGTCCAGAAAGTAAAAAAAACCCTGCCTTATTTCCTTCATCCTGTTCAATTAACCAGGTTATTAGTCTGCATTGAGGCGCTTCTAATGGAGATGGTTGGAACTGATCTCTGTACAGGCCTTTTACTTTCTCGACCTGGATTATCCACCTCTGCTCTTTATATTACATTTCTGTTGCCTCTAAACTCTGAAATCAAAGCAATTAATGGTATTTTAACTCGATCTACCAGGGAATGACTAAAGAAAAGTGTTATCAGAGGTAACTAAACTTATTTGGAGCCAATTTCCAGAACATGCAAATGACACAGAAGGCATATTGAAATTTATAATTAGATTATTTATGAAAACTTAATTCTTGACCTAAAACAACTTGAATTTGTACAGACTTTCACCTCCCTCTAAAGTCCGGGAATTTGATTAAGTGTAAAATTTTGATCTGAAAAGGGAATTTAGCTACACTGTGCAGCAGCCTGGTTCTTTTTCTCTTTATTTCTAGCAGATGTTTTGTACACATCTGTGTACTGTTAATGAATAAAGACTGACTCCCAACCCAAACCCAAACAAAATTTTAAGAGCCTATTATTCCTTTTCTATGCGCTTTTTTCCCCTACATTTTCTCCTTCCAACTAACCTCCATTAATATTTTGTTGTTTTTTTTTAGCAAAAATATTTGTAAGAGCCAGTTGGAGGCAAATTAATTTATAGTTGTAAAAAAGGTTAAAATACAAAATTTAAACATGTTTGTTGTTAAGATTATAATTTAAGTTTACAAACTCTAACATTAAAAGCATAGAGTATAGAAATGCAATTTATAATGCATATTTTTTGAGCTTCCTTACAGAAGAGGATTAGGGCCACTGAAAAAAAAAGTTAACTGATTTTTATATTTTATTTAAAATTTCTGACTTTTTTCTCAGAATTGTGACTTTAATCTCAGAATTCAGACTTTTCCCCCAAAATTCTGACTTTAATCTCAGAATTCAGACTTTTTTCTCAGAATTCTGACTTTAATCTCAAAATTCTGACTTTTTCCCCAAAATTCTGACTTTAATCTCAAAATTCTGATTTTTTCCCCAAAATTCTGACTTTAATCTCAGAATTCTGACTCTTTCCTAAACTAAAAAAGTCTGAATTCTGAGATTAAAGTCAGAATTCTGACTTTTTTCCCCATATTAAACTGAAATAATATTCAAATATCAGTTAACTTTTTTTGCAGAGTTAATCCTCTTCCATACTTCCTTCATGCTGTAATTCTATAAGTGTTTGTTTTTTGTTGTTGTTTTTTTGTTTGTTTGTTTGTTTGCTTGTATGTAAGAACAGAGGGGAAAACAGATATACTGGAAACAACACAGTTTTTGACCCAGTTTAAATTATAAGAATGTGGATGTTCTTTTATTTTTGTTTTCTTTTATTAAACAACATAAGTTAACATCTGGTCTTATTTCGCGATTCAACACGTGTTTATTTCCATGCGATACAGAAGAAACTAAAGGAGCTGGATTAGAAATGATTTTAATTGGTATACATTGCTATGTTATATGCGGGTTTCGTATTTTAACATTTTATTTTATACATTTTCTGCAGGTCTATAGGTTGTTATTAAAGCTTTGCTCTGTGGAACAAGTTAACCTGAAGCTTTGCGATTTAGATTAGATATAATAACACCGTTGCGTGAACGAGCCTTGAACTTTCAAAACGGAATGAGACACTTTTCTGTGCATTACGGTAAAATAAAAAATGGCCGCACTCATTGTGCTTCCTGTCCTTGCAATACGCCGAAATGGGGGGAGTAACGGACAACTGCAGAAACCCAAAACATCCGCAGGGCTGGGTTAGCGCTGCCTAGCCTAAAATGTGGCTTTTACGGGTGATCTTTGAGTTTTTGGAAGCCATAAAACGGCACAATCCATGATCAGAAGGAGCCGATGATGTGGGACGCCTGTTATTAGGACCTTTAGCCCCCGCAGTGGTGAAATCCACGGAATGTTCCACACGGTAACAGCCGACCAGAGGATGCCGCACTTAGCCTGACGAGATGAGAGCGTTATAGGGGAAATATCACAGATGGTTGCATATTAACAATCAGGTAATTCCATTCTTTCAACTGTATGTTGCTTTGGCTCGGCGGAAATTCGCAAACTTGCGGAATTTTGTTTATGAAAGTGCTCTGCTAGTTTAGGATCGTCATCCTGCTAAACCTCCTCCAGCCCCTCCTTGTTTTGCTGCTACAGAGAGCGATGTTGTAATGTTTACATTTAGTGCATGTTCCATACGGCGGCTACTCCCCTTCCAATGCCATAGGTGCAAAAGTTACACCATATTATGTCTCATAAATCCCACAGGCCTCACAAATCAGGCCGATGTTATTCTGGGGATTCCTAAGTGCAGCATCAGGTTTTGCAGCCGCAGTCATCGGCCTGCAAAAGAAATAAATGCAAGTTTTCTCTTTGACAGATGCTGAGAGCTGACTGGATCATGCAAGTGCATTATTATGTAAGAGGTTTTGGCCTCCAGTAAAGTCAGAAAGTTTGGAAAAATCAAATAGCGTTTATGTTTTAATGAAGTGGCTTCCTGTATGTACTAAAACATTTCTACAACTTACATCAATTATGAAAAAGAAAAGTTTAAAGTTGATCTGGCACTTATAAAATTAAATAATAGCTCTATGCTTGGTTGTAAAATGTGTAATATTTGAAGTTGAATAACTTCTCTCATAGAACATTACACACTTGGTAACTATACCACTTTATAACTTAATCACTAAAGGTTTTATCCCCAGTTAGGCTTTGCAACAAACACTGCTCTAACAACAACAAAATAATTATAACTGCTTATTTTTTTGTTGCTATTTCCTCAGATTTTCATCCTTATATGCAGATATACAAAAAAATCTCACCAGGAAGTAGTTTTCAACCTTTATTTTTAGCTATGGATTAATAATGTTAGCTGTTTTTATTTTTGCAAAAAAAAAATCATTAAAATGCGTTTAGCAACATCATTTTCCTTTTTTATATATACTTTATGTTTCTCTGAGGCAGCATTTGATTCACAAGGCAGTAACAACAGGCTTGTTTCTATACATTTTAGACTCTTGTCTGGGATGTCTGCTGTCTGCTATTCCCGCGCCCTGATTGGTCGTTGACACGAAGGGGGCGGGGCTTGGTCATAACAATGCACTTCAAGAATCATACACGCGCCAAGGGGATGTTTTCCGTCGCTGGTTTAATAACCGTCGCTTACGGCTGTTAACGGCAATTCCTGCTCAGGTAGTCGGTGTAAATAACGGTCAGCGTTTCCATGGTTTCCGCAGAACACGGCTCTCCTATGCAGCGACAGAGAGCGCGTGTAAGGTGGCTAAAGTTAGCGAGCTAATACTCTGTCGGGGACGTTTATTGTCAGTATATCTAGTCGGAAGGTCCTCTGTTTATGTTTTATTATCGCTACAAGTTTTGTCTTTCGGACGATGAAATTCGCTTTGAAGGATTCCGAAAAGAATAACTTGTATGGGATACGATATTTCGGAAGCTAAAACACCTGCAGTCCTCTTCATTCACCAAGGAAGGAAACTAGCTAAGAAAGTAAGCTGTTGTCTGTGTTTTGCCTCGGCTTATAGAAACCTGCTGATGTGGTTGTGCTCTTTCCCTGCTTTAACATCTAACTGTGCTTAAAGCGCACTAAACAAGGCGCCTATGTCTGAGCTGTGATTAGCGTGCTGCTCATCTGAAGCTGGGGAGTGTTGGACAAAGCACTAGCATAGCTTTGCTAAAGGGACACCTTACGTTTTAATAGCTTTTAAAGACTTAAAGCTGATCAAAACCTGTGGTTTTTGCTATATCTCGATCCCTGCAATGATTATCCTTGATCTTGTAGGAAAACTCTGGCAGCATAGCAGCTGCCCTGTAAAGTGTTTGATAGCGAGTAGTTCTGCATGCCTATCACATCTTTTGTTGTTGCTTTGTCCTATGAGCACATGGCATTGCATGTTTTTGTTAAGGAAAGCCACAGCGACCCCTGTTTATACCGCTGCGTTCAGTTATTTACATCCATGTATAATCATCAATTAATTCAAACTGTAAATATATCTATATATACATATAGAGTGCTTTGCTTTTTTGGTGTTTTATGTACACACTATTTTTCCTTTCTTTTGTATTTTGGGATAATATCTGGTGCCTAAGTAAAAAAACAAAATATCAACAATCTTACAGTTTAACATCCATTTATTAAATGCTTTCAAATATATATGATTATTTCATACAAATGTTTCATTAAAATAAACTACTAAAAGTATGTTTTACAGAATCCCTTATGGTGTTCAATTAATTAAAACTTTTAATTTTGACTTCTTCCAGTTTACTTTGCTACAATCGTCTATCTTAAAACTGTAATGTAGTGCTACTCTACTTACATCTTAAAACAAAATGTAATATACATACATCTGTCCTGAGAGGAAATACATTTTATTGCTTTTTTTCACACACCATAAACCATGTCATATAAACTGCTACACAACTGTTGTTCCTTTGTGTTCCCGTCACATTCGGTTATTTACATCCATGTATTATCATGAATTAATTTAAACAGTAAAAATATATATACATATATGGTTGTTTGCTTTTTTTGTATTTTATATGCACACTATTTTTCATTTATTTTGTATGTTGTGATAATATTATCTATTGCCTGAGGAAAAAGGAAAAAGAAAAAGAATCAACACTTATCTTACACTTAAATATCCATCTAGTATTTTTTTTCAAATCTAGGTTTATTTTATACAAATGTTTCATTAAAATAAACCACTAAAAGTAGGTTTAGCAAAATGCCTTATGGTGTTCAATTAATTTAAACTTTAATTTTGACTTCTTCCAGTTTACTTCCCTACAATTTTGAACATCTGTCTTAAAACTGTAATGTTATTTTTAAATTTTATTGCTTTTTTTTCACACACCAAATAGCATTTTATATAAACAGTAGTTCCCTGGTGTTCCCGTTGCGTTGTTATTTACATCCATGTATAATCATGAATTAATTCAAATAGTAAATATATACATATATGGCTGTCTCTCTTTTTGGTATTTTATATAAACACTATTTTGTCTTTCTTTTGATGTTGGGATAATATTATCTGGTGCCCAAGTAACAAGAATCAACACTTATCTCACACTTTAGGTACTTTTTGATATCTCAAATGCATCTGGAATCTGGGAGGCTTCTTGCTGTCTGCTGACATTCAAATAATGGAGGTCTATGGTGCCGAGGCAGAAAGGTCCATAAAGTCCACAAAAAGCGTGTCAATATTCACTCCATACTGCTCGTCCAATGTATTCCAAGTGTCCTGAGTGGGTGGCGTCCAGAATTTACTCGAAGCGAAGTCATTTAGAATGTTTTTAGAGCATAAACAGTAGTGTATAGGATTTCCCTGGGCTTGCGGCCCATCGTTCATGGCCCTTCTGAGCCTGCATGAGCGGCAGACCAAACCAGATGAAAGTCGCATTCAGCGTCTGCTCTGCCAATAATGCAAGCGTGAAGAAGAAATGTGCTGTTTACCTGTGCAAAGAAAGAAACAGAGAAAGAAAAATGTCACCGAGGACTTCAGTGTTGAGGAAAAGAGCATGAGTTCTTTGCGAGCTGAATGCGCACTTTCATCTGGTTTGGTCTGCGCGGTTTCCGTAGCGTCTTCATTATGCTGGCCGCTTTCAGGAAATCTATACACTACTTATTTATGCTCTAAAAACATTCTAAACTGACTTCGTTTAGCGCAAATTCAGGCGCTACCCTTCAGGCCCAAACCAGGCGGCATTGGGCGAGCGCTGAAGGAATATGACTGCGTTTTGTGAACTTTATGAACGCTAAACCAAAATGTGATATAGATGAGTATTACCATGTGGTGGGAGAGAGGAAATACATTTTAGTGCTTTTTTTCACACACTATAATGCATGTCATATAAATTGCTACATAACTGTTCTCTGGTGTTTCTATCCCCATTTAGGTGTAAAACATTATTACTTTCAAAGTGGGGGGTCATGTTGTCATAATTGAGGGATGGTGTTATTACAGTGATGTACAAATTGACTAAGTGTAGTTTTATCTCGAGTTTTATTTAGTTTTTCTTTTGTTGCCAACACTTAATGTCCTATGTCCAATCTTAAATATGTTTGAAGCACATGGTTGCTCATTTGTGGTGGGGTTTTTTTTGTTGTATTTTTTTCCACACCAGGGTTAAGACAATCAGAGGCAACATACAAGTGCCTCCACTGTACACTTTCCTTCCCCAGAGTGTGACTCGTCTGCACGACGTCACCAATGCGACCATGGGAAATAGCAGTAAATAGGCTGCCACCAACAGCCCCCTTAAACCCCAGGAGGTTTCTCGGAGAGCCCTGCAACGCCCCAGTGCATCTCAGGAGAAGGTGATTTTCTCGTTCTCTTTTATTTTTGTCACATCTTTTCCTGCAAAAATTGATTTAGGGGGACTATAACAGAAAACCTAGGTATACACAAGCTGCTTATTAACATTGGGGTTTTATGGGTGGAGTAATGTTTGTTTCAGGAATTGGTAGGAGATCTAGGTGATCTAGTAAAAGCATCATCTTTTTTTTTTTTTTTTTGGTCTGTAATCACATTTCTTCCAATTAAATGTGGTTAAATATGTCTAACCACATAATTCAGCTGTAAATATGGCTGCCTGTATACAAATAAATTATCGTATTTTATGAATTGAGCTGAAAATAATGAGATAAAGCAAAGTAGAGCACTTTTTTAAGTGCTTCACTGAAATTTAAGTGACTCAAAAAAGAATCTGCAGAATTTGCTCTTAATTTGTTATTAATTTATTTTATCAATATAAATGCATTGGGGTTCTACATATGTTTGTGTGTATTACTTTATTTTGTTTTGCAGCCAGCTGAAGGATTGCAGACGTAAATCTAATTTGTGTTCCTGACCTTTCAGCCCACCAGTGAGACACCAGTGGGGGAGACGAGACAGACCTGTACAGCACACTTCCCAGATCCAGGATGAGAACTTCCACCACCTCTTTTTCTCCCAACACCCCCAACAGGTTTCTTTAGATGAGTCCAGACAGTACAGCCACACCAGCACAGTACCACGCATGCTTCACCCTGCTGCCCACCTGCCCCAGCAGAGCCCCATCATGGTGGATCTACATGACCAGGTAACATAACACGGGAAAATGACTTTACATTTTTATTTAAATCTAAACGAAACCTTCGTAAAACTCTACCACCGACCCCTCCCTTATTTCTCATTTATAAAGATGCACCAGGGATCTGTTCCAATATCTTACACTGTTACGACGGTGACGACCCATGGATTTCCCATTCATGCCGGGCAGCCGCTTCCAGGGTGCAACACTCAGCAACTCCCAGCATGCTCGGTAATGTTCAGCGGACAGCTCTCTCTGCTCTGCTGCCTTCCTCCTCCTGTGAGTTTGAAAAGGAAGAGCTTAAATGTCAGTGGCATCCATGTAGCAAACCATACCAGCCATGCAATCTGTCAGTGTTCACGGCTAAAAAAGAAAAAGAAAACAAGCTGCTTGGTTTTAATAACTTCGATATTTGACAGCATCTCAGCAAAAATACAATGGATGTTCTTGTTTTCTGTGAAGAAGCGTAATACAGTGGCCTGCAAAAGAATTGATAGAAATTGAACTTTTTCACATTGCAGACAGAAATGTTTTTATATTTTGTTGTTATTTTATACGGTAGATCAACAAAAAGTGACTTGGAATAGATAAGGAAATAGTGTAATATTGTAATTGGCCATTGTTTAATCTAATAATTTAGCTGCTTTAAAAGTCCCCTAATTTATCCACTTCTGTGTCATTTAATCTCAGGATATTTAGAGTCCTTTAGAAATGTCAGTTTGTCAGACAACATTAGAGAACAAATGGCATAATAAGGATCTAGGAAGATTTTCTACAGTATGCTCCAGGGATACAGCGTAAAAATGTAAAGTTACTTTTCATCACAATACATAAAACATGGTTCAAAGCAAGATTTAAAACCGAAACATGATGTTAAAATAGACCCGTTTGTTTATACAGTGTGTTTCTCCAGCCACACTGTACAACTGAGCCGGTGTTTTGTCAGATCAGCATACCCCGTCAGACCATCATACCCATGGTCAATACGCATGCGTAAGACCTCTGATTTGCATCCGTCTGTGACAATGAGTAGAAGGAAGTCTACTAGGTTACTTTATTTATGTGTGAAACAAACAAAAAAGTTGTAGTTGAAGGTAAACACACAAACTTACCAGAGAAACATACAGAAAGTCAGGTAGGCTGTTTTATTTATTAGTGATGTAATGAACAAAAAATTTTTGTCTGACGTAAACAGAAATTAACTCTTTATATGGTGCTCAGTGAAATACTTTGAAAATCAAAATTTCAATCCAATAGTGTTATTGGAACCCGGGACAAGACCTTATTGCCTTTGTAACATTAAAAAAATATGGATATTTTGATGGCAAAAATTCATTTCAATGTAATAACAAGAAATGCGAACCAAATAACAAAAGTTCTTCTATAAGAAAATTCATGAAAAACACTCAGAGTGAAAGAAAAATGTTTTTTTTTTATGGTACAACATCACCTTAGAGGCATTAATGCTGATACTGGCACTTACATTTTTTAGTTTATAAACCTAAATATAATTGTTAACTATGCTTATTAACTTTTTAACTTTTAAATAGGTTTTTATCTGTTTTTCTTGACTTAAATTTTCTTTTCCAACTTCATTTACAGTAGGGAATATATCATTCAAGGGCTCATCTAATTGGTCAAATTCCAAAATAAGATGTACCATGTAGCAGGATCTTTGCACTGATGGGACGGGGAGGACTCCATTTGTAAGGGGTATGCAGGTGATCAAAAACGGTAACTTGCCCTTGAAGGGTTAAAGCTAAACTGCTTTAAACACAGAGAGCCTCGCTTACGTGTTCGCTACTTCACACACCCTGACGTAGCAGCTAAACTCTCAGATAGTCATACTGATCTGCAAATGTAACAGAAGTTGTTTAAATGTCCCTTTGTGCGTGCGCACGCATGCGTATTACAATGGGTATGCTGGTCTGACAGAACACAGCATTTTGCAGCGATTAAAATGTACCGATGTCGTCTCTGTGTACATTTGCAGAATCAATTTAGAGAGTGGCTCTGCTTTATTCGCTGTGAAAAGTGGGGAAAAAGTCATTTGAAGATGTTTTAAGTGAGAAAATACAGCTCAGCTGAACATAAAGCTCTTTTATGTCATAAAATCAGCAAATATTAACTAGAATATAAAAACAAGTTTTTTGGTTGGCTAGTTTGGACATTTTCTGTTGTGTTGACGGTAACTATAAACTGTTTTGCAATTATGAAAACATTTAAGCGGGGTTATCAGAGCACCCCAACTTTTCCCTTATACATGAAAAAAATATATTCTTCTCTTTTTCATGTAATTTCAAACATATGTCAGGGTATGGGGCCAACATAATCCAAACTGCTGGGTTTCCACAATATGCGATCAAAGCTTTCTACCAAGCAGACCCGATTGGTCTGAACCAGAGATGGCAAAAGTACTCACTTTCCGTACTTGAGTAAAAGTACAGATACTTGTGTTAAAAATACTCTGGTAAAGTGGAAGTACTGATTAAACTTCTTTACTCAAGTAAAAGTAACAAAGTACAGGCTTGTAAATTTACTTTAAAAGTATAAAAAGTAAAAGTAGAAACCACTTTTTTCATGCCGTTTGCCTACATTTTTAAATGGATGTCTGCCAATAGGACTAGATCTCCGTTGTGTGTTCATTTTCAATCATCACAGTGATCCATGCTACTATGCTACGCATACGCCACCAAGCTGCAATGATTTGCAGCGAATGAATACCCGAATCTGTCAATTCATCTTGTAGTGGTGCGTCAAATGCAACGTAGATTCCCATCCCATTAGATTGAATTTGGTATTGATGACATGAAAAATAATAGCATGGTAACTCCATTTAGAAATTATTCGAGAAACTAAAATAGCAGAGCCAATTTTTTAAAATGCTTAAGGGATAGAAAGGGTACAGATATTTGTGTGCCAAAATGTAAGGAGTAGAGATTAAAAAGTCGCCATAAAAATAGCCAAGTAAAGTACAAGTATAATGATCAGAAAAAATCGCACGAGGTACTGTAGCGACCGTATTTGTGCCTTAGTTACTTCCCATCTGTGGTCTAAACAGACACTGCAGGATTATCGCCCTGATTACTGAGCCTGAGATGCCTCCATACTGATCACATAGACGGAAAATTTAGGTCATAATTTGACAAACTGTAAAAAAGTTCAAGTCCTATGAATACTTTAGCCGGGCACTGTATGGGGTGTTTTAGGAATCGTTTTTTTTTTTTGTTAGCCTAGTGTTGTGACTGTCCTGTCAGTGGTGTGGTTTTTCTGCACTGTGTTGCCTTTCTTCACCACATGCTTAAACATGCTCTCATTCAAGCTTCCTTCTTGTTAATATCAGGAGTAAAGTAGCTTTATTTGCATTCCTTCTTTTCTGAAAGTCATTTTTTGTTTTTGCTCTATTGTCTTTTCTCCCCAGCTCATACAGGCATGCACCATGCAGCATATACCTGTGTCTTTTCAAGCTTTCCCACCACTGATGTCCAGCGAACATTTTGTATTGCACCCGACCCCATCTGTACCCCCCCACCAGCCGCCGCACCTTACTCCTTTGAGCCAGTTTGTCCCTTTACAGCCTCAGCACCCACGCATGGTGAGCAGCATAAACTCTTATTAATATTGACACAGCAAGTCTTAGTATGTTTCAACAGCTTCTGAGCCAGTGTGTTAGTGCGGTCTGATAATATGTTTTTTTCTCTGCTGACAGCCTCTACAGAGGGTAGACAATGAAGTTGACCTAAGAGGGGACCAGCACCCATTGGGCACCTTCTCCTACCCTCCCTCTCATCATCCACCAGCGCTGCCTCCTTCACTGCCCCTACAGTATCTTCCTCAAGAGCCTCTGCATCAGGAGCTTCCCTTCGGAGTGGTAAGACGGCCTGCCACTCTTTTATTACTTTTTTATTTATTTATTTATTTTTTGTTTCCAGAAGGAAATTGACTTTGCAATTAGCAATACCTATTTAACACGTGCTCTGAAACTCAGATTCACAGCTGGAAAGCCATTCACTGCAGCACCAATCTCTTAATGGTTCCTCTGAGCCACTGAACTGGTACAGTGTGGGCAGAAAGAAGTTGTTTAAACTCACCTTGTAGTTTTTCTTCTCATCATCTTTTCATTGCACTGGGTTTAGTTCAGTTAATATTGGGGCACAGTTTTATCTCAGGGTTCCCATGGGTCCTTAAAAAGTCTTAAAAGGATTTGAATTCTTCAAAAAATAAAACTAAAGGCCTTAGTGGTATTAAAATGTCTTAAATCGGTCTAGTTTTGTAGGTCTTAATTTTAAAAAACATCATGAATAGGATTATTTTTATTATGATTTATTTTTGTAATCTAAATAAAACGTTAAAATTGACAATTTTTTCTTATTATTATTTTTACTAAAATAACGGCCTGCGCCATTATTGGTTCCGTCCGATAAGCGGAACCAATAAAAGCGTTCTATTGCGGCGGGACATTTGGGAGATGCATACATTAACTTTTGGTCTGGAAAATATGAGCAAGTTGTAAATAGCGAAGATAAGCAATTGTCTCCAGCCAAGAGTTTTTCTCCATGTGGCTAAAAACCAGGGAACATACATGAGGCTCAGTGAAGATTTTGTGCAAGAAGCGATTCAAAGCTCAGAACGATGGGAATTAAGGCAGTGGAGTCACACATGCGGCACGCCAACACAAAGCGTCAAAATGGAGTTACAGAGAAACAGCCGGTATTTCTCAGTTTAGTTCCACCCTTGTCTCTGCAATGCTCTAGCGCCTCCACTTATCACTAAATCAAACATACTAAAGAAAACCATACAAAGAAAAATAGCTGCAAAAAGACTTAGCACTGGTTATGTTGGGGCTTTAAAACTGATTTGTTTTGTTCCCCTGCTAAAACAAAGTTTGTGAATTCAGTTAAATAATTGTTAAAAATATATCTGTCATTTTGTGTGTTTTTAGCTTTCTTCCTGTATGGGGAAAGCTTTTCAAAATCTGAAACATTAGTGCAGTGGTTTATGTTAAAATAAACCTTTGGGCTTCAATTTTTATCCCAAGCAGGTTTTCTCTTGTTTCTTGTGAATTTGGTCTTAAATTTTTTATTTCAAGTGGCATTAAAATGCTTAAAAAGTCTTGAATTTATCTTGCCTTATGCTGTTGTAGGAACCCTGTATTTTAACTAATCATAGCTTTCTTCCTTATAACATAATCTTAACCTAAATAGTTTAGTAAACAAGATCCTTCATTCCTCCTTGTTTTTAGTCATATTTTTTTTAAACATTAAAAAGACATGAAGCTTATTCATAGTGTGTAAAGATGGATTAATGATGATGTTCAGACAGAAAAATCCAAGCCTTTGATCCTCTCAAACCAAAATAATTTTAGCCTGTGAGAGGAGAGATATGATTTACTACAGAACACAGACTTTAATATACACTTTGTGAAAACTACAGGAAAGAGTTGCAACATCCCAATACACGTCTTTAAACCTTCATACAAGAAAAATTTCTTAAATAGGTAAATACATTTAGTTTTTTAAGTGATTTTTAAAAGCATTATTCATATTTTTTATTCATCATTAACAGTTTTCACTGATACTGTTACTATAAATTAGGATCGAAACAATTAATCGATTATTGACTCATGGTCAAATAATTTAGTAACCGATTAATCATTAGCTGGAGTATAGACTCTAAACGTGTCTTTATAGGGAAACCCAGCTTGAGAAGCAATTATATCAAGATTGTAAAAAAAATATGTAAATATTTTGCATTTAAGATCAAATAACCTTTTCGTCTTTCGTTATCCCTTATCTAGAACTTCTCAATTGAAAGTTTTAGTTTCACCTTGTTTAATTTTGTAAAAAGTCCAAAGGAACTGTTGGCTATCAGATTATTAATCAATTAAGCGAAAAAATAATCGACAGATCAAACGATTTGCAAAATAATCGTTAGACAGTCCTACTATAAATGTTTTGGTTTGAATGTTGCAACCATCATTGTTACTATAAACTTAATAAGGATGATGGTTAAAAAGGAGGATTTAGTTTTGCTTTTTTACGTAATCAACGATATTATCGCTTTCTAATTTTGTAATTATATAAAAAATTAACATTTGCTTCTTTCTGCCCCCTTTAAACATGAAGTATTTTTTGTTTTCTTTTTCGTTATTCTTTTATACATGTATGTGCACACTTTATTTGCATATCCATACGTTATTTTTTTCCCTTAATAAATGAAAAAAATTTAATCAAATCAATGAAAGTCCAAGCATGTCTTCAGTTTTTGTACCGACCGTCTTTTGTTGTTAATATTCAATCTTTTATGAAAAGCTTTCACTTGTTTCAGCAAATAATAACCAAGTCTCACAGACATAAATAATTATGACATATATGGTTATTTGTTGGTGGGGAGCTTCTAAACATGTTATCATTCAGGGCTGATTAAGGTGTAAATTAGCCAGTATAGGGTGATGACAGGTTTTATTTTTAGCTTTAAAGCTATAGTGGAGGATGTTCCTTTTCCGGGTGGATCATCAAAATAAAGTGGTCCTCCTAATTGTCAATAATTCTGGTGATATGTTTACGTAAGGCGCTTAATAGTTCCCTCTTTTTTTTTTTTTTTTATTGGGCAGGGTGGGTCTTTAAAAAAAAATGGAGAAAATCCTGTAATATACCTTTAACCAAAAAAGTTGGATAATGGTTAAAATCTGTTTTTTTTTCATCTCTTTTTCAGCCATATCCCCACATGCTGCCACGGCGAGTGAATGGACAAAGATTTCGGCTGCAGCAGCCCCTCCCCCCTCCTCCTCCACCTCCGTCTTACTACCCTGGTTTCCTCCCTTACTTTCTGTAAGTACTTGCGATGAAGGTTTGTTTATTAAATTGAATTTGCTATTTACAGTGTAGGTTTAATTTAGGACTCAGTTCTCGGATATGACACGTACAAAATCGCAATTACATCACAGTTTAAAACTTTATTTCTTCTTTTTTCTTACCTGGCTATCTGTTGATCACCTTATTGTCTTTCTAAGTTCCATTGTGCATCATTTGAAGGGGTTATTTCTGCAGAGCATGGACTTTGTGTTCACTGTAGGTATTGCCTCTCTTCTTTGTTCAGGTCAATGCTTCCTGTGCCTCCAACAGCAGTGGGCCCAGCCATCAGCTTAGACCTGGATGTGGATGATGTGGAGATGGAAAATTATGAAGTTAGTGTTTTATGTTTTTATATATATAGCTTTGGAGAAACAAAATGGGTCAATTAAATGCATGTTTATTTGTGATGCTTAGGGACCAAGCATATGATGAGGGGAATTTTTTAATCAGTATAAATGTTTAAATCACATAATTTGGCTGATCCAAGCTACATTGTTTTAAAAAAATCTAATTAGCCTTGAAGGGTAATTGGCAGCTGAGCATTACGTCTTCTCTGATCTTCTGTTCTGATTTCTTCGTAAATAAATTTTACTTCTGATGTAATTCTGTTAACTTCTTTAAGGGATAACACCACAAAGAGCGTTCACAGTGCATCTGAAAAGTATCCACAGAGCTGTTTTTTAGATATTTAGTTACTTTACAGCTAGAGATGCACCGTTTCAATATTACAGCTTTTCACTGTTTGTGTGGCTCATTTACTAAAACAGAAATTACATTTTGAAAACTCAAAGATTATTTGTCAAAACAGTGTTCCAGTTTAACATAACACAGTAGTTAGCTGCAAAAGCTCATAAATTTTCCAAATCTGTTATTTTGAGACTTAAATTTTGTTTCAAGAAATTAACCAAACCAATGGAGAAAAAAATATCGGCATTCGACTAAATATTGAGGAAAATTCTACATCAGTCGTATTCTAGTATCTGTAAAAATGGACCTGATCCATGTGGGCAGATCTATTCTATCGACTGTTTGTACTTTCTAAATTTTACTTTTTTAAAGCCGGGCTTACAGTGTGCGATTTTTATTTTATTATTATTATTTTTACACTTTTCAGGTCGATTCTACAGTCTTTCGAGAGTTTTTCGATTGGGCTGACTTTCAGCCTAATGGTGCGTCGTGTAGTGTACACGGGGGTATGAGGGGCGATCAGCTTCTCAGGACAACCTCCCCATCAGGAATCATGAGTTCAGGAGAAAATCAAACATGTTTGATTTTCAGTCGGCCGTCGTGGGCAAATCGCTCAGTGCGCAAACAAGGTTTCTTCTTCCTCTCAGATGAAAACACAGTGAGCATGGCCGGGGTTTGAGTGAAATGCAGTTCTTTCTGTATAATCGACAGACCGTAGTAGCCACGTTTGCTCAGCCATGTCTTTGTCCAAATATGTCGTTGCCTTTTTTCTTTTTAGGGCTTTCAGCACAAAGTTGCACAAATAGCCAAGGCAGCGGCGTTTCACTCTAGTGAGCTTCAGATTCCTCTTTTACACGGCTTAGGGATAGACAAGTCCGAGTAGCGCCATCTCATCTCACTGCGGAGCTGAGTCTGATGTAGTTTTTAGGCTTACAGTGTGAGCAGGTAGATCACATACAGAGCGTCGAGTAAGGTGCACAGTGTGAGAACATAAATGCGTAAGCTGTGAACTGAGCTACG
>JAGKQL010000035.1:1715948-1755289 GCA_018398635.1 Cyprinodon brontotheroides
ATATTTTATTCTTAATTTTTATCTCTATTATATTCTGTAGTTGGATGTGTGCATATATATATATATATATATATATATATATATAAACTTGTAACTGGAGCGTGTAACAAAATTAATTTCCCTCTGGGATTATTAAAGTATTTCTGATTCTGATATGTATACATATCCCGAGTTCCTCGTTTTGCTTCAAATATGCATTTTCCCCGTTCTCTAGCCTTTTGTCCGCCTCAAGCTTCTTTTCCGAGGCATTTTAATGCCACGATTATCAAATTTAATGAATTTTAATGCCAATTAAGGCCTTAATTTAAAAAATAATTTAATGACAATGATTTTTAATGACCCACAGAAACCCTTTATTATGCTGAATCAAGAATGGATGCATTACTGTGTGGATAAAATGAGTTTGAGAACAAAAAAGATGAAGAACTCACTTCCTTTAAAGATTGGATGCCAGGGTATGGCCTTTCTAAATGTTATTCCTGCATTTATTCAAACCCATTTCAGAATTCATTTAAATTATTACCTGTTCTTTAAATTATATTTTAAGACTATTCAAGACGTCTGAATGTGGAAAACAGAGGCTTGAAATGACTACAATAAAAAACATTGATTATGACTAAAGCCTGAATCTCCTTAGCTTCTTTCATTCACCAACCAGAGCAGAACAAATAAGACGCCAACACCACACAGAGTCTCTGTATAATCTCAATAAACCCACATTTTTAAAACATTTTTAATTTATAGCTGGAAAATTACATCTTTTACATGAGCCCATTCTGGTGTTACAGGCAAAAAAAAACGAAAAAGAAAAAAAAAAAAACAGGCATCTATGAGTAACCACAGGCACACTATGGGCTGACTTTTACTACACTAGTTACAGCCACATGTAAAAGCTGTGGCATCTGTTAAATATTGTGTTTAAACTTCATAGGATTGAGGCAGTCTGCTTTACATAGTAACAAACCTGCATTTGGTCATTTAATGACAGACTGAGTCAAAACAAAATGAAACAATAAGGTCAATTTGGGGATGTTAAATATTGGACTTATGTACAGATAATGGCTCGTTCCAAACAGGGTTCCCGTATTTCTTTCCTGCCCCGATCCGACCATCTTCCCTCTGCAAGGTGTCCGCCACCCCCGCCCTCAGAGTGTGAACTGAGAATCCCCTCTGCACTCAACTCAATGGATAGATTTGGTTGTGCCCCAGCCAATCGGTTTGCAAAATGGAGACGAAACGGACCAAACAGGAGTATCAGAAACAGCAAGAAGCGTTCACATTAAATCAAATAGATCTCCATGCTGCATCCTGCTGTAATATAATTAAAAAACAGCTCTCTTAGTAGCCCAGCGATCATTAAAAAAAGATGGATGTGAACAAAGTTATGCTACTGCTTTAGTGAATGTCTTAAGCTACTGTTATAGTTGAGGAGGAGGATTGATGGCAGCTATAAAGGCGATGGAAAGGTGTTTTAACATAAAATGAGTTCAGGAACGCTTGAAGAAATATTTATTGGATAAAATTTAAGACTTTCCAGACTTTTGGGGAACCCTGTAAAAAGCTAAAGGTGGACTGGATGCAGGATGGTTTCATTTTCCAGGAGAAGGTTTTATCTCAATGGTTCCTTAAGCATTATGGCCATTTGACAAAATATCAAAAAAAAAAAAAGAGGGTGTTAGGGGGAAAATGCGTTTCCACTTGGAAGAGGTATGTCATTTATTAATCGTCCGTCAGGTCCTGAACAAAAAGGACCTCGGAGCGGCTGAGTCCCGCCTCTTTCAGAGTGGGTGGGTTGGACTGCTCCTCGGTTGGAAGGCAGGGCAGGACTCGGCGGGGGAAGTTTGTAGCTATGTGGAACTTCTCTGGAGTTTCTTTCAAAGAGAAAAGGAAGTCGTGTATTACCTGCAAAAGGAGAACAGCTGAGCGGATACGCCAACAACCCAAAGCTCACAACTAGAAAGATTTCTTTACCACTGGTGATCTCTGCTGATTTTTATGTTTAATAGGCCAAATGCTACTCACCGACAGAGACTGACCAAACAGGAATCGTCTTTCTACTCTCGTATCATTCGGCAGCTTAAACACTATTTTGACACTTTCTGGATCATCGGCCGGCGGCTCTGGAGGAAGACACTCCGACTTCCTCTCCTTCTCCTCCTCCAGTGTCTGTAGACATTATGGATTAGAAATTAAAGACAGCATAGATGTGCAGAGCAGTTTCTAGAGATAGATGGACAATATTCTTTTTTTTTTACTTTGGGCCGATAGGCCGATTTATTAGTATGCTCAGCAGCCATTACTTTAGGTAAAGTGACAGACATGCAGAGCTGCTCCCTCCATTGATTTAGGAGTAAAACTGTTTTTGTAACAATTGTCGTCAAGTCACTTTTTTCGATATAAAGGGAGGAAGAAAATTGGCCGAAAAATATCGGTGACACGTATCTGGAATCGGTTAGAGAGACGTCGAAATCTGTATTGTTCCTAAAAACCCGTATAGGTCGATCTCCAGTGTTTTAAGACAACAAAAGAAGAAAAATGACTCACCCTTCGCCTCCTTTCCTCTGCCAGAGCACTTTGTCGGACCTTCTCTTCCTCTTGCTTCCGCTGCTCTATCTCCTCTCGTTTCTTTCTCTCTTTCTCTTGATCGGCGCGGAGGGAGGCCAGGTAGGCCTCATCCTGCTGCTGCCTCAGGACTTGGGTCTGGTTCCTCTCCTCTCTGTAATAAACATAATAATAATAGAACTTTATTGATCTCGCATTGGAGAAATTTACCTCTGCATTTAACTCATCCCTTTGCGGAGCAGAAGGCTGCCATCGTGGGGCGCCATTGGAGCAATCGGAGGGCTCAGAGAGTGGCAGTGGGTTTCGAACTCAAACCCTCAGGATTCCAAGCTCTACGCCCTAACCACCAGGCTGTGTGTGTGCTTGTGTGTATATATATCACACAAACATAAACAAATTCACCTTTTTTGAAACCATCCAATTAGTAATCCGCTGTTTTCCAGCTCAACTATCCTGACTGGGAAACAGGCGGTCTTTAACCAGCATTCAGCCAACTCTATATATAGTTAAGCAGTAGTAGGTTTTGATAACACTGCTCATTGCTCATCCCTTTATTGTCCCACAATGTAGAAATTGTTGTGTTTGCAGCAGCAAAAAGATTATAGAGAAACGGTCACACAAATGTGGACCTTAGAAAAAATGTATAACAATAACAATAGTTAAAAGTTAAAAGATCAACAACAAAGGATGTTACTGAAGGAAAACAACTTCAGCTGTAAGTTAGAGAAAATACATAAATGTCATGAATGTAAGAAAATTCCAGAGAGAAAACTGTTCTTCTTAAACCATTCCCTTAGGAAGCAGAGTGGGGTTACTTTGCTCAGGGACCCAGAGTGGCAGTTTGTTGGAGTGGGTTTCGAACTCAGAACCTCAGGATTCCAAGCCCTAACCACTAGGTCACCTCTCCTCCTTGTCGTTACTACTTCAAATAAAGAGCAAGATAACGGGAAGCTTGAAGTGAGCACAGAGATGTTGCTCAATCTGATCCTTTTGTGAAACTTTTCTATCATGAATGATGCATCTAAAACATAAACCATCTGTTACACTAGATCTATAAATATCACACCCTTCCTTAAATGCTGCAAATGTTGGGAAATGGTGATGTAAAATGGACGACAGGAGCAGAAAGGAGGAGAGCACTGTGGGGCGTTGACAACTCACAACTGTGTTTAATAAGTTTTCCAAGAATGGATCCTCCCAGAGAGCATACGGTTCAATCAGCTCTCTTATTCCCTTTTCTAAACACAATTGAACTGAAATTGCGAACACACACTACGAGAATAGATCCACTTCCTGTTAAATGTGAGAGGAAGTTTTAAAATTCAAAGCAGACGGTTGTAGTACCGTTCCAGACGCTCTGACATCAGATATGTTTGGTTGGCTTCCATGATGAATGTAAGCTGATTGGTGAGGTCTTCTGGCTGGATGACGCCCTCCAGTCTGCCCACCACCGTCATCTTATGATCCTTCAGCATTATCATGGCCAAGAATGGGTAGGTGTTCTCCCGCAATGCCTGGGACACTAAAACAGACCAAAACACATTTTACTCGTTCAATGATTCTGCTTTAAACAACTGAAAGAAACACGTTGAACCTTTAAAAGGATCCAGGATTAAATGAAACAAGAGACTTTATTGGAGAAATATTCATATTTTCCATCTTAAAAACATTACAATAAAAAAATAAATAAAACTGTTTGCTGTTTAGTTATGTTTACATTGCAATGCATTCTGGGTAAATGACATATGCTGCTAAGTTCTATAGTGCTAGCAATGTCAGGGCTGGATGTTAACCATCTCGGACGCTTCCAGTGCAAGTAGTTTTTGCTGTTGGGAGAGTTAAAATTTCATTGCATTTGCCCGGGCCGGGAAAAGTGCAAGGATCGCAGAAAAAATTATTTGTATCACTCAAAGTTAGCTTTAAAATCACCCATTATTCGCTGAAAATCCATCCACATTCGCTAAGCCGGGCGCCATCTTTTGTTGTTTTGTACACATTCTCGCCGTGTGATTTTGAAAAGCCGCCAAGGGATTTTCCTTACTCATTAGGATGGCTATGTGATCTCAGTAACCTGATGCCCCGGCCAGATGATGGATTTGCTCCGCGATATCCATCTGGAAAACTTCTTCCGCTGAAGTACTCTTTTGGGAAGGGGCTTAAAATACCTCGAGTTAGCTGGATTGGCCTGCGCGTTGGTGATAGACGGGCCAAATAAACCAATCAGATCAATCCAAGCATATGACGCACTAACAGAGCCGCACGCACGGTAAGAGGGTTTCACAAATTGATAGTTCAAAATCTTTTTAAAATCAGTCGAGAGTAGAAGAGCAAAAACATCTTTTTCCTCTGAGAAAAGCCCTCCAGAGCAGTGTTTTTGCTCTTCTTTCAGTGAAGAAATATTTCCTGTAATTCCGGGATAAAAATTTGTATTCATAGTTAACGCTTAACGCTTAGTTTCATCGGGCTGAAGTCATGGCATGTTCTTTTAGACTCGAACTGGTCGCTAGCTTCTCATTAAGGCCACACCCTCAACCCGCCTTAACGCTGATTGGACGCTCGTTGGTGAACTGCTCCAACACCCTTTCTTTTTAACGGAGAGTCTCCAGACTGATTTCAGTGAGTGAAACCTTGAAAGCTTGGCGAAATCAGGATGGTCCCACGCAGGCTAGTGATTCAGCTCTTGGGGAGAGAATTCTGCAGAGCAGCAGCTGGATGATGAATTTAATCTATACTATAATACACGCTATATTAAACATGATCAGTCAGGTATTAGGAAGATAATAATAATTATTGTATGCACACAATAGTAAAATATTTCTATCACATGGCAGTATTCTGTACAGTGACATGCAGGTCATAGACATTAAAAAATGTTCATATTAAATCTTTTTCTTTTTAGACATTGGAGTGGTGCATTTAAATGTTATAGAGCTAAACATGTGTTAAATTGGTGAGCAGTAGTAGTGTAAGTTTTTAACCTGTCAGTAAGTTTTTTAGATTTTTAACATTACAATTTATAATTTTCCAAGGACACAACTAGGGATGCACCTATATTGGGATTTTGGTAGCGATATCCGATATTTTAAAACTCATGTAGCCGATAACCGATCCCATATCGATACTCGATGTTAAAGCTGGACAAAAATAAGTAGAGTCATTGAAAAAATAGCAGTTTTGTTATCCATTTCTGACACTTTAAAAAAATAATATATACTCAAATATATTTCCATATGCTGATATCAAATATTTTTAAAAAGCATAGCGGTATCGATCTATTTTACTTTCAAAATCTCGTGATATTTCATCGTTCTGTTACAAACTCTCAATTGATATTTTGCAAATTCTTGTGAGATTTTGTATAGTTAAATACAGTCGATACCGTGTCAATATATCAACATATATAAAAATATGGCAAAATTTCTCGTGGAATTTTCGGGGGATTCTCGTGAGTAGCATAACGATGACATGTAGCAATATTTCATTAGTAAAAGAGATTGATATGGTGTTTTTAAATGGCATATATATCAGCATATGAAGATATTGGGATATTTTAATCTATCAATATTTTTCCCTCGTCTTTAGAAGTTTTTAAGTCTGTAAAAAATAAGTTTTGAGGAAGAAGAAGTAGTATTTTTTTTTAAGACTTTAGAAACTCAGAAGCTGATCAAATATCGGGTTAAATATCGGTGGGGTGGCCGATGTCCGATATTCAGTTTTAAGGCCGATACCGATATGGGGCCGATTATATCGTGCATCCAACTACACACAACAGTTTAAAGCAAAGTTTAGTTTGAAAAGAATGTGCAGGAAGGATTGAAAAGCATGTTAACACGGTAATATAGGCTTGAGTTCATTATCTGACGCATGCAGATACACACCAGGAACCTGGAAACTTACTGAATTACAAAAAACATTTAAAAAAAAACAAAAACATGTTTCATTGATATATATATAGTATATATACATAAAATGAATATTAGGAAGTATATATTTATCAAACATATATATATGTACAAAATGAATATTAAAATTGTATTCATTATGGGCAAATAAAATAGGGAAAGTCACTTGCCCAAAGGGCAAGTGGTAAAAATCCTTAATGTGTAACAATAAAACCTTTTCAGTTTTAACTGGAGTCCATGGAACCCGATGAGAACATAGAAATCACAGAAGTTACGAAGATAAGGAGGATTAAAGGGAGTTGGCTAAAGAAGATGTTTGTGCAGCTCCTGCTATGAGAGATGGGGAGCTATGCAGTCCAGTCAGACCTAACAACATCATCTAACCAGCATGCACTGCTCAGGCAAAAAAACGGCGATCGCCATAGATGAAAAATATAATAATTATGTTTTTAAGCAGCACAAATGGTGCATACATACATTTACATGTTACAAATGGTGCGCTGCTCAGTGGAGCAGTGGGTAGCACTGCTAGCTTGCAGCAAGAAGGTTCCAGGTTTGATTTCCGGACCGGAGTCTTTTTGCATGGAGTTTGCATGTTCTCCCTGTGCATACATGGGTTCTCTCTGGGTACTACGGCTTCCTCCCAGTCCAAAAACATCACTGTTTTGACAGTTAATTGGCTTCTATTCCCCTTAGGGGTGAGTGTGTGTGTTAATGGTTGGTTGTTCTGTTTGTCTCTTTGTTGCCCTGGCGACCTGTCCAGGGTGTACCCCGCCTCTCACCGGTAGACAGCTGGAGATGGGCACCAGCACCCCTCATGAACTCACTTGGGATACGCTTGACGGAAAATGGATGGATGGATGCAATATAAATGGTAATTTCCAAGTTAATAGGAAAATGAAATCATGTTTAAACTAGCAGTGGATTCCTTTAAATAGAAATGGACAACAGAGATCCAATTCTTATAGGATCAAATAATGGTCCCACATTAATCCATAATAACTTAATTGAATGATATTAGAAAACCTTGCAATTCTAATAACTGTAAATATTCAGATGACGATAGGTTTCATACCTCTGTAACCCTCTGGTTTGCTGGTTGAACATGCCCAGAAGAGCATTCTGGTGTTGATAAACGTAATCACCTCTTCCGAACATAGTGTGGAGCTAAGAGAAACATCAGAGAGAAAACATTTAGACCTTAAGTGGAACAACATTTTGTATGCATATCTTAGTTTTCAAAATGATTAATTCCTTATTTTTACAAAAAAACGCCAAAACTTTAGAGATTATAACCACCAGAAAAAACAAGATAGAGTGAACCTTCCTTGTAAAGTGTTTCCATGATGGTATTCATTACAGATATCAGCAACTTCAGAATAATTATCATACCGGCAAAACTCATCAGTGTCCTGGTGATCATCTCCATGAAGGTACACTAATAGGTAGCGGAGCTCCCGTTTGGCATCATTCAGTGCCTGCAAGAGTTATAGTAAAACACCATTACCTTTTTTTGTATGTGTGTGAGTGAATATTGGACAAAAAACAAGTTTAACTGGAAGGTAGTGATGTTATGAGATGGTGAGGTTGGTTTAGCACAAGCATTGGTTGAACACATAACTTCCAACCCGATTAAAATCAAAAACTGTGGAAAAACTAGTATGTTTCAATAAAAATGACTAACACCTTTTATTTTGCTCATCATTTTCACAAGCAATTTCACTGTTTGCTTGAGATTATTTCACTAAAATGGCAGAAAACAGCCTCCCTAAATTGTTCTCTTCTAAGACATTTGACACACAAAAGATTGTGTGAAACTTACAAAAGATTTTATTATACACACAATTAAGAATTTCAAAGGAACTTGGGGAAAAAAAAAACATTATATTATATTACTAACTGTAGTTCTACACTCCACCAGTAGGTGGAGACATGTTCACATGAAGCTTCATAAACTGTGGGGATCGTTGAAGCAATTTGTCCAAATGGTTTGATGCCTCATGAGGCTTCATTTCACCATCACTACTGGAAGGCTCCTCGACTTTAAGTCAATTTAAGTGCAATTGGTTGGAAAGGGGGTATGAAAAATAAGTTTTACTTCTTCATACCCCTTTTCAGAAAATTCTCATTAATCAATGTACATACCAACAGTTTTATCTGATGGAGGGTATTTATTAGGGATGGAACGCAGTTTATGAAAACCGCCTGAACCGCTCGTTCGACACAATTGTCTCGTTCGTTCCTCGCGGTGTTTGCTGCCTTCGGGTTCATGCGCTGCTCCTTTTTCTCATAGGCGAAGCGCTTACACTCAGCCGCCAGCCAACCACCAGTAGTAAGCAAGAAGAAGAAGAAGCGCAGCAGCGTGAGCCGGGTGAAGCAGAAAAAAAATCAGTTGTTGTGGGAGAATTGTGTGGTAATGGCGAAAGTGGGAAAGAACAGGAGTTGAAGACGCCAGCCAGCAGCACTCACTTTTATAGGTCTGCTGTATGGGACCACTTTGCATTTAGAGTGACCTACGGCGACGTGCGGAAAGAAAGTTGGGGATAAAAGGGCAACAGTGTGCAAGCATTGTGCAACATGTTTTGTTTATGCTAACAGCAACATGACCGACATGTCATGCTAACCCCGAACCCTCATTCGCTGCCGCCAGCGCCCCCCCGGCGCAACACTCCAGACCGCCTTCGCACAAAGCAAAGCCTACAGCCTCCTCCACTGTGGCCCCCTGGCCCCGCTTCAGGCAGGCAGGAGTTCCTTTTTTGAGATCGAGAGAGGGCATGCCTGCAGATGATTAAATTCAAAGCAGCAAAACATGCGCAGAAATGATCCAGGGTTTCCCCTTCTGATCATTAAAAATAATTAAGCAATTCATTCATTTTTGGGATTTTTTAATTCATTTCATAAATTTTTATGGGATTTCTGTGTAACAATCAACATACATCGAACCGAACCGTGGATTTTGTAAAACCATTCCCACCCTAGTATTTATGTTCAGGTGAATTTAGTTAGTTTGGCTGATGTTACCTAGTGTCTTTTATATGTATTTTGTGGATTAATTTATTGTTGTTGGTCAAAAAATTGTCTGTAATAAATTTCTTATTCATTCATTCACCATCAAAGCATTAGATTTTATGTCACGTCTTACGTTCATGAGCGTTCCTGTTTCGTTTTGAACAGATACAGACTCACCTGGCTGTAGGTCCCCTGGTAAAACACCGGGTGTGACCGACCGTACTTTTCCTCAAAGCTATGAATGAAGGACACGACGTCCCCTACTGGGTCCGTCACTCGGGCGCGAGGGTCTGGTCTGATGAATCGCAGCGCGAACCTTCAAACAAAGAAAAGCGCATCGGTAAACATTCCCTTTTAGATTTATGAAATCTAAAAAAAAAAAAAACACTAAGATTACCTGAATATGTCCAGAAGTGTGTAATACGTAAATCTGAATGGTAGCATAATCAAATAGTAACCCCATCCTAGTAAGCCCTGAAAAAGAAGCACTGATTAACAATTTTGCATCTTAAAACAAACAAATGAGCATTTTCCTTTATTTTTTTATCCAAAAGATGCACCCTGGGTTGAGGCCTGGAGACGATGTAACTATATACTCTATGGTCTGCTGTGTTGACCTGAAGAGGTCTGGATGGTGGAGGGTTAAACACACTAGGAACTCCTTCCTGCTCATTAAGTCTGTCCTGCACTGCAGCCTGCAACACATCCATGCAAACCCATCAGAATGGTTCTTCAGCATAGAAAGGATAAATTAGAATAATAATCACATGTCGGTTCACTCGACTTTACCTCTATGTTCCAATTGTGCTGCTCTAATGTTCGGCGGCATTGGTCCATTGATTCCAACCCCGTTAAATCCTGTTGAACATGAACAGAAAGTCAGAAGGAGTGAAAACAGGAATGTTTTGTTTTATATTTCCTTTGAGAAATAATCGCATTTTTCCCCCTCAAACGTTTTTAACCGAATGGACTTCAACTCCAAATGTGAATAAACAGTTTTCCATATAGTTTGAGTCAATAACTTAAGTGCTGCTGCTTTTATAAATAGATACCTTAGCTTAAGCTAAACAAGTTACTTTCCTCATGTCTGCTAATTGTGCTCTACATACTAGGTTGGTGACAATGCTACCTTCTTAAGAACAGCTGATCCGCCTTTTCAGGTTACAGTTTAGAGAACTGCAGATGATGCCTTGAAGGAAAACATCCTTAACCGGATTTTCTGGAAGCGTCTTGATTTTTCTGAAGTAGAATTTAAGCTCTTTTTACTATCTGAAAAAACCCTCCATATTGTGCTTTTTACTACCTAAATACAAAACATAAAATAACCTGATAAATGAATGCAACCTTAATTTTCCAACATAATGTCTGCAGCCATTAAATAAGGGAAACAATTTGTAGCCAATTGCTTTAATTTAAAGCCATTTAAAAGCCTTTTTGTTTCAAAGTCAAACTCCACTGATTTTTTTTAATAAAAAATGACATTTACACAGAATAAATGAGGATTACAACAAGTAATTTAATATTTAAACGATTTCATGCAATATTAATGTCTTCAGTTAAGCAATATATTTATGATTTTAAATGACTTATTCATATGCAATTATGGTAATTATGGTTAGCTAATATTTCAAGTTTTTAGAGATCTTGGTATCTATTAAAGGTTTTTATCAAAGAGCCAACTAAGGCTGGGCGAACCATCAAGACTTTAAATCTATCGAGATGTTTTAAAAAGAGGTATAATGAGAAGGTATTGTTGATACCGAGATGGTTTAAGTTAGAATTATACATTTATACATGCCAACAGACTATTTCTCAGCCATTTCTCATGTTTTTCTATTAGCTGTTGGTCAAAAATGTCTCAGAGATGCCTTTTATAATGACTTTATAAAAGAAAAACATATTGAGATATATATAATATACACTGTACTCAGCCTAAAAATGCCAAAAATCAGTGTTGACATTCAGTCAATACTCATAATGTAAGATAACTTTACCATTAAAAAAAAAAAATCAATCAATACAAATATTTTGAGAATATAAGTCATAAAAACAAAATAAACCACTATAAAAAAAATCAGATAGCTTAATTTAGCCAGCAAGACAAAACTTAAAAATATAAATATATGCAACACTGGGGTTATCAAAGTACCAATACTCTACCAAGTGATGATACTCAAAAGCCGTATCCAGGTATAATAGGCTACTATATAGCATTGGAATCAATACTAAAGGCAAGTTTTGTTTGCATATTTATGCTTTTGTTAATTTTAGATTTCTGGAATATCTGTGTAATAAAAGAATACTGCCTCCAACAATCTATAAATCCTTTCAAATTATGTTATAGTGTGGTTATTTATTTACACAATTATTTAACTAATATAATCTGATTTTGTTGTAGAAGTAGATTAAGTTAAGTCCATGTAGTTTTTCATTTCAGATATGATTTACGGCTTTAACCAATTGCTTTTTTAAATTCACATGGGCTCAATATTAAAGGAATAGTACACCCAAAACATGATTAGCCTTCATTTTTTCTACTCACCCCATGCTGAACAACACTCTGGAGTACTTTTTGATATCTCAAAGGCATCTGGAGATCTGGGAGGCTTCTTGCTGTCTGCTGACATTCAAATAATGGAGGTCTATGGCGAGGCAGCGAAAGGTCCATAAAAGTCCACAAAAAGCGTGTCAATATTCCTCCATACTGCTTTCTAGTCCAATGTATTCCAAGTGTCCTGAGTGGGTAGCATCCAGAATTTACCTCGAAACGAAGTCATTTAGAATGCCTTTTAGAGCATAAACAGTAGTGTATAGGATTTTCTGAAAGCCGCCGCACATACGCGCCGCTTCCACGCCTACGGGAAGCCGGGGCCGACCGCCAGATGAAAGTGCGCATTCAGCCCTCGCAAAAACAACTCATGCTCTTCCCTCAACACTGAAGTCCTGCAGACATTTTTCTTCGTTGTTTCTTTCTTTGCACAGGTAAACAGCACATTTCTTCTTCTACGCTTTGCATTATTGGCAGAAGCAGAGCGCTGAATGCCATACTTTCATCTGGTTTTGGTCTGCCGCTTCTCGTGGCGTCATGATGGGCAGCGTAGCTTTCAGGAAATCCATACACTACTGTTTATGCTCTAAAAACATTCTAATGACTTCGCCTTGAAAGTGTAAATTCTGGATGCTACCCACTCAGGAGCACTTGGAATACATTGACCTAATGGTGCAATGGCGTGAATATTGACGTGCTTTTTGTGGACTTTTTATGGACCCTTTCTGCTGCCGGCCATAGACGACCCGATTATTTGAATGTCAGCAGACAGCAAGAAGCCTCCAGATCTCCAGAGATGCATTTGAGATATCAAAAAAAGTACCCCAGAGTGTTGTTCAGCATGCATGGGGTGAGTAGAAAATGAAAGGCTCATGTTTTGGGTGTACTATTCCTTTAAGAATTGTTGTTGTAAGCCCAAACCCTATTTGGTACATGTACACAAAAAAAAAAAAAAAAAAAAAAAGATAACCAATTTAACTTAAGCTAAGGTTGTAATTTATGTTGGTATGATCTGATAATATATTTTGGGATATGGAAAAGGGTTTGATCCTTTTCAGTAAAGTGAGATTTCCTTTATTGGCCTTACATAAATAAGGTAAGAAAACCCTGGATTTTAATACACTAGTCAGAAAGATTGCAAACATTATTTTTTTTTTAAGTAATCTAGGCAGCAAAAATAAAAATCAACCTAAAATCAGCTCCAGCATTTGTCCAACCAAGATGAAAGCATGTGGTTAACTTACACAACAGGTTAGAAAAAATGTTGAAGGTAATACAAAGCAATTATCTGGAGTAGAACAGGATTAAATGTATTTTTTTTAAAACATAGATAGAACAATAACCGCCAGCTAAACACACATCAGATTAACAAGGTAACATTGGATCAACACGTCTCACTGTCGCTTCCTAAAATGTTAAATAAACAATTGAGAAACACTGAGAAGTCCTGAAACTTCTGTGACAGTCAGAGGATGACAGCTGTGCTAATGTTGACTTAGCAAATGTTAAGCAGCCAACGTTAACTGGAGACACAATCCAAGATTAACGAAGCCAACGGCCGAAAGACTGATGTTTTTGACTAATAGAGGTCGATAGAGTACGCGTCTAAAACGCTATTTCATTCATATAAGGCTATTTTAGCCCAGCCACGTCCCACAAAGTCTGCTAACTTGTTGGTTAGCTTAGCTCCTTTTGGTAGCCCTGCCTCCAGTTGCCGTTGGGGGATCGTAATCGAAGTTGAGTGTGTGAAAAAAAAAGGCTTTTCATTCAATATGACGACCTGTTCACCGCGATCAGCTATCTGTGGAAGCACATCAGCATATGGGATTTTAAATGGAAGCATGTTAATGAGGATTTTTGACAGTATACCTGAAATTGAAGGAGTTTTTCGGTCTGCGCCTGGGATAATTCTGGCTCCTCTGGCGCCGCCATCTTACCTCGCCAATCACCCAGCCAGGCGTAAGAACGTCAACCGTCTTTTCCTGCTGCTGCTGGCTGCACTGCCGCGCGCTCCGAACGCTTCTGCCACCTAGCGCTGTGGAATGTGTATTACAACACCCCGCCTGATCCGATAACAGCTTAGCTTTTTTTTTAAATGATGATGATGATGATGATGATGATGATGATGATGATGATGATGATGATGATGATGATGATGATGATGATGGTAAACTGCGCATTAATTAGACTTTTCTTTTTCTAGGTACATTCTGAGCTTTATCTAGTTTACACTGACACTGTTTTTAACCAAATTGTGTGTTTTATTTTTATTATTATGACATCCTATTAATTAATTATACTACTTAAAAACAAAATTTCTAAAAGTTTAGAAAGGCAATAGTTCAATTTTTGGACATTGAGCTAGTTTGTACATTTTTGTTTCCAATTTCAGAAGGAAAAATAAAAAGATTCTGATCCATAGTTTTATTTTTACTTTTTTTTTGTCATTCTTGAATAATAGCAGCTAGATTGTTTTTGGTGATTATATAAGATTTGATGAGTCATCCTGATCAAAGTGTGCAGGTTCTAATTACACGATAAGAAGACCTGCCTGTGAACCCAGGCTTTTAAGATTTCAGTCAGCTCCAATATAGCTCATACATAAACTCCGTATTTATCTATATTTATACATTTCATTGGGATTTAGAATTCAACAAAGGTTTATATTAAAACAGAAAAATATTGTGAAAACTTAGCAGTTAACCAATTTAATACACTGATAAACAAGTCTATAACCACCAATAACTGGTTTAGTAGTTTTTTCAGGGGCTCACACCCACAATTAAAAGAAAAAACATGAATAAAGAAAAGGTTATTTTGCCTATAGAATAATAAGTCTAGGTCTCAAACCATCCACACATTTCAAAATCAGGGGCCCGATGTTTGAATGAGGATTTGAGAGGCACAAATCCCTTTTTTTTTTTTTTTTAAATCCAGTATTAATTTACGAGGGTTTCTTGAAACCACAAGTCTGACTTGGTACGAATATCAGCTTTAAAAATTGTTTCACTTTGCTGGATTGAACAGCAAACAGTCCAACTCTATAGAGGATAATTGAGAAACTGTAAACAATAATGCATAAAAGCTGAAGGCTCCTGTTACTTTACTTGCTCAGCAGTGCAACAGACTCATGTCATGCCACAGACTGCACTGATTTGGGAATCCACATCAAATTAAATAATTTTACAGGACTGACTTTTTCATCCATTCATCTTCTCCCACTTAGAGTGGCGGTGGGGCCGGTACCTGTCTTCAGCAGTCAATGGATGAGAGGAGGAGTACACCGTGGACAGCAACATCGAGACACACAACCATGCACACATAAATTCACACCTAAGGACAACTTAGAGAAGCCAATTAACCTACGGTAACAATCATTCCAAAAAAGTAAAAAAAAAAAAACAATCCACTGGACTTTGTTTCCAAGTTTGAAGACATTTCGCTTCTCATCCAGGAAGCTTTTTCAATTAAAAATGTTGGAAGCGACTTGTCGAACTTGGAAACAAATTCTAGTAGTTTGTTTTTTTAACTTTTTTGGAATGACTATGACCTGGATGACTACGAGTCTTCACCAGCATAACCTAACAATCATGTTTTTGGACTGTGCGAGGAAGCCGGAGTACCCAGAGAAAGATCCACGCATGGAAGGGGAGAACATGCAAACTCCATGCAGAAAGACCCTGGACTGGGAATGACACCCAAAACCGTCTTGCTACCAGGCAACAGTGCTACCCACTGCACCACCATGCAGCACCTGAGTTTCAATACTCATGAAATTTTCAAACATGGTTTCTAACTTTCTAAAAATCTAAATCTCTTTGCCTCGTTGATATTTTCTCAGTGATGTGTGAACCTGTTTGCTTCCATTAACATCGCTGTTTGCAACTGACGCACCTGAATGTTCCCCCATGGAATAAGACTTTTCTACTTTACATAAATACATTTTTTTGACAATATTCTAATTTAACCCATAATGCCAAACGTATCGTATTTGATACATACGGTTTCTGAAATGTTTTACGTCTGACACCTTTTGCATAATTTAATACGGTAAAAACTTTGCTCAAAATCCTATTGTACACAATCAGATATACCTGATAACAGAGGGCAGAAGACTACACAAAAAATAACTTGACTTATCGCATAGTAATAAATTATTAATATCAAAAATGTATTTCTGTTTTTCTTTTTACATATTTTGTTAAAAGGCCAAATAAGGAATTCAGACCAAAAAAGTTATTTTCTGGGGGTTTTTTTATTCTTGGATTGGGCTTTAAAGGGTTAATGAGATGCAATTTTTAAATTAACTTTTCTGTATTTCTGTATAACAGCCATTTATATGCTCTGGCACTTTTCACACAAAAAACCAGTACCACAGACTTTTCACAATTTAATGTGTTTCATTCATTTCTTTATTTCATGTTATTGAAGAGATTTTGACAAAGTAAAATAAAAAAAAATCGTTATTTTGAGAAAAAAAAAGAGCTTGGGTAGAGGTGCAAACTTGAACAGACTAACAGGAAACAATCCCACACAAGATCTTTTTTCTCTTAACATTCCCGCCCAGTTTAATGGTATATATTACAAAAGAAGTGGCCAGTTTTACTTTTTCCCCTCCACCATAATAATGTGATATCCGAACTTTGTCTTGACGGGTGGATCTGTGTAGACGGGTTTATCCATCGAACTGATAGGCAGAGCAAACGCCGCCTCCTGGAAAGGTCCAACCATGGACCCACGGGTCATCCACCCCAGATCACCCTGTCATGGAAGAAACAAATTCTTATTAGAAATTTAAAAAGAAAAGCATGACGCAAAACCAGACACTGATTTTTAACACTTGTAATTTCCATTGATGCTTTCTTTGATTTTCTGAGTAAACCTGCGCACAAGTTTTGGTCTCTGATGCAGGTGTGAACTGATGACAAACAAAACTCCGTCAGCGGTTTGATCACTCGGACCAGCTCTGCATAAAGCCTCCTAGTCCTATTAATCATATTCACAACATCTCAACTTGAGATTATTTTTTCCTGTGTTGCAATATGTGATGTTCCAGTTCATTTACTCCACTGTGAATTCAGTCAAGCACAGATGAGATGGAAAATAAGATAAAATAAGTCACTCTTAACTACAGGAAGGCTGTTTGCATAGCACTTACTGGAAAAGCTTATTTTAGAAATAAATACACAGCTAGAAAAAAAAAAAACAGTCCTACTTACTCCCTGTCTAGCTTTGTCTTCGCTGTATTGCGACGCTACTTCACTGAATCGAACTCCAGCTTTGAGTTTCTCCATGGCCTCCATGCATTTTCCATGCTTTTCACAGAGGATGTGTCGAACCTGAGGAGAGAAAAATGGGGGGAGTTTTATGACCCTTTATTAATGACCCTGTGAGGTTAGGTCAGCACTGTCCAGTGGCTTGAAGAAGTATCAAACTTTTCTGCATTTTTTCCATACAGCTTAACAGTGAATCAATACAGCTTTGCTAAAAAAAAATAAAATAAATAAACATTTTTCCCTCAGAGTGAAAAAAGATGCAGATGGTTTTCAATTTTTTTCCCTTTTTCTTTACATATAAAGCTGTGGTTTTTATACATAGATTTCTTTGATACAAGTAATTTAAACTGACTAAATGACTGGCAGAGAAGCTGTTTGAGCGGACATGAACATGTTCTGGATGGACTTTTGAAGCCTTGTAGCTCCTCAGCATGTGCGCTCCAGAAAAGGTCGACCCTAAACCATCAGCTTCTTTAGACATGTGGAATCACAAATTCACGCAGGTCGCCATGAAATAATTTCATCACTGAACCGAAAGTACTTATTAATATCCCTAAATTATTACAATATAGGAAAGTACTTTGTATAAAATAATCATAATGACTGCTGAAAGAAACCCTAAAAATGTACATTCTCTCTGTTATAGTGCTTCTCTGACCTCATCACTGGACATACACAGAGCAGTCCGGGAAATACGACGATCGCACCATGTTTATCTGTATTGCAGTTGAATTTTTCTTTAGATTATAAGCTATATACTATAGAGGTACAATGAAATGCAAGGATAAAACCAAAAATTACTTCAATTATCTAAAAATCCAAAGCAGAAAATTGCGCTGCCGGAAGAAACATTTTTTTTTATTTAAAAAAATTCTCTAAAGTTTATTTTCTGGATTACATCTTTTTCAAATATCCATTTACAAAACACGCTTTTTACAACAATAAAGGAACAAAATCATCCCGTAATGAGCTGACAGTAATTAAACACGGAGTCAGAGAGTAAGGGTGAAGATGCTCTGAGACAAAACTGGGTAAGACTGTGCAAATTCTGAAAAACAAATTCAATAATCCTAACATTGACTAAAATACACAGTGAAGAGAAGCCAGAGCAGGAGGGTTTATGGTTTATATGAGAGCAAAGCTGAACTCATCTACATGTGAATTGCTTTGTGTCGACCATCAAAATGCCTCTCTTAAGTTTGTTTTGTTTGCTTTGTTTGACACAGCCTGAGAAGCTGGTCACAGTTGATGGTAAGATGGACAGGGCTAAATAGGGTGAACAGACGTCCTCCTTTTCCCGGACATGTCCTACTTTTCAGACCTAAAAAAATGTCGAGGGAATTCCTAAATTGTCTGGGATTTTGGTCGACTACGTGCAGCACGTAGTTGGAAAACACCAGGTAACGGTAGCCTGGACCCCCGTGCTTCTCGCCTGCCTGCCGCCTCCCTCTAGCCCCCCTCCTGCAGCTGAGGACGGGCAGCTCATGTCTCTCTGCTGAGGTCCGGTCCAGTCAGTGGCCAAGCAATCGACACTTCATAACCCCCAGGAAAAAAAAAGTGTCCTCCTTTTCCTTCAGAAACCCCAATTCTGGTCACCCTAGGGCTAAATACAGTTATCCTAACCTCCTAAAGTCTGAAATGAAAGGGTTTATTTGGACAAAGTAGGCCTATGCAGAAAGCAATTACAATTTACAGAGCGTATCCATAGATTATAAGGGGGTAGGCAACATTTAGACCTTCATTTAAATGAAAATATGACGCAAGACTTCATTATTAATCATAACATACACTGAGTCCAGGCTCAGAAAACACATTTAGCAAACATCTAATAATATACGTAAACATTTTGACCACTACTTTGCCATTTCAATTCATTATAAAATATCAGTTATTATGTTTTCCTTACTTGCTTTGTGTATTTTATGTTGCTTCTTAACCGGGATAATTTATTTCTTCTTTTATTTGATATTTAATTGGATTTAAATGCTTAAATAATTCATTTAAATGATGCATCTCTTTTTCAGTGCCTTTTTTTTATTGCTTTATAAATAAAGTTGGCTTGGTTTGCTGCTGAAACACATCATTTCCCCACTCTGGGACAATAAATGATTATTCTATTCCTTTCTAATCTACTGCTTCCCCATTATGTGCTACTTTATGTCAATTTAATATTGTAATCATAAGTTTGCTGAACGTATAAGAGTATAAAAACTTCAAACATACCGCAAATGTCATAATAAATGTGTGGCTTTTAGGAAACAACACTAACTTTTGGAGTTTACATTAATAAACCAGAAATAAAACAGGCTGATAATCAGTCAGAAAATAACCGTAATGCTTTGAATACTAGCCCTCTGCTTTTAGAGCTGGGGGTAAAACCTCTGGTACCTTAACAGATGTTCCTCCTTTTGGGGCTTTTTCCTTTTTATCAGCGTCCGCACCTCCTGAAGCAGCTCCTACACAGAAACACCACAAGTCAAACTAGAGAGTGGAACAGAGGAATATGGGAGAAACGTTTGGGTAAACATTTTCATTGAGTGGCAGCAGTGCATGCTAACTTACAGGTTAGCCACCACAGCTAACAGTAACAGTTTATAACACAATGCGAACAGCAGGGACATTATGGGACACTAACCTTTACCGCCCTTTCCACCCTTTCCCTTCGGTGGCATTCTCTGAGCTAAAAGTAAGTTTAAAATATAAGCAAAATCTGCAAATGTGATTCAAGTGTTGTAGTACGCATGCGCGGTGATGGTTTGATTCTTCTTCTACGGCCTGTTTCTTCTTCTTCTTTATGGGATACTATTGGTGGGCTGCACGTAACGAAATGGCGCATTACCGCCACCAGCTGGTATGGAGTGTGGATCGAACGACTACTGGCAGCAAAACCAAATTTGTTCAAGATTCAAATCCTGTTAATTACGTTGATTAATCTAAGATGAGGAAAAATAATTACATAGCACTTATCTATTGACTTCTTTCTAAGGATTTCTATTAAATCAAAGCGAATTCTTTCCTTTTTAACATTTTGAACCATTTCCCAGGGCTGCCAACTTTTCACCAAACCTTGGGGTGAGATTTTGAAATAGTTTGGACAGGAAACCCTTTCAGGGTTAGAAGAGGACAGGTGCAGCTATAGGTTGGAGGTTTTCAAAAGATTTAACTGCAACAAAGTTGCAAAATGTGGAATTTTTTATAGAACAGTAAATGTTACTGAATATAACAACAATAACAACGAGTGAGCCGTAGTTATGTGGAACATTTTTCTCACAATATACATTATTTTCTATATTTTGGTGATTTTTAGAGAATTAAAGTAAAGCAGAATGGGCCCTACTAAAATACTTAAACTGTAAACTAAGAATTTCACAACTTTGTTTATTATTTTTTCTCTGCAGTTCATGTAAAATAAACAATGAGGAACTAATAAGCTATTACTGGATTACTGGCACTAATATCTCAGTGTTGAACTGGACAACAAACTAGACTGGAGACACAACTGTGAAGCCGTCTACAAGAATGGACAGAACAGACGGAACTTCTACAGGAAGCTTAGATCCTTTAGCGTTAAATGTTGCATATTTCTATAGTCTGTTGTGGATAATGTGATCTCTTCTGCCATTCTCAGCTGGATATATAGCTCAAGAAGCTAATATAGAATGCAAGCTCTGTTCTAGAAACTCCTCTAGAATCTCTGCAGACGATTTCAGAGAGAATTCTTCATAAAATCAAGAACATTATGGGGAACACTGAGCTTCCTCGTTAGAAGACTCTTAAAGTACCACAGAGTGTTTTCAGTCAGACTTCTCCAAATCACTTTAAATGGAGATCGCTACAGAAGATCCTCTATTAACCACAGAACTGGATTTTAATGAGCTGCAGTGACATTTCTGAGCTAAATGAGTTTCAGTTTTCAGCTTGTGGAATCTTGTATTCTCCATGGCCAGTATGGCCACTGTTACAACAATAACACTAAAGAAGCACTTTTCTGCATGATATATACCCAGCATTAAAACATATTTGCCATTAAACACAAACCTGACCTAATGCTGCTTATAAAGAACTGCTTCAAATGGTGAAAGTTGATAAGGATCCTATTGCTCCTACTTCACAACTCATAGCTCTGACTTTCAGGGGAATTTCAGTTGAAATGAAAAACAAAAAACAAAAACGGGAGTCCAAAGTTTGTTTTCATTTGTCCCAAGATTCTTTAGATCACTTATTGTTTTCCTGCGAAGTTTCCGTCTAAGTAGTTTCCGTCTAAGTTAAATGTTACTCATTACAGTAGTTGTAAAAAAAAAAAAGAAAAAAAGAAGGGGGTGGTGGGATTTTTTTTTACATTTTTTTTTTGGAGGCATCCATAGCTTAATTAATATAGTCTATTAACCTAAAGCAATATGCATGGTATAGTTGTTACAGGAACCGCTCCACTGAGGAATCCATCTCCTCTGCTCTTCACCTGAGCCTGGCACACCTGCAGGAGAAGAACACCCACGTGCGGATGCTGTTCCTGGTTTTTGGTTCAGCGTTCAACACAATCATCCCACAGCATCTGATGGGCAAACTGGAACAGCTGGGCCTCCATACACCCCTCTGCAATTGCCTGCTAGACTTCCTCACAGACGGGCCTCAGCAGTCCGGGTTGGACAGAACACCTTTGATGTCATCAGTCTAAGCACAGGCTCCCCTCAGGGCTGCGTTCTGAGCCCCCTGCTGTTCACACTGATGACACATGACTGCGTCCCCAGGATCACCACCAATCACATCATGAAGTCTGCAGACGACACCACGGTGGTGGGCCTCATCAGAGACGACAGCGACCTGGACTACAGAGAGGGAGGTGGAGCAGCTGGTGCAGAGATAACAGCCTGATCATGAATGTGGAAAAGATGAAGGAGATCATTGTTGACTTCAGGAAGAAGCGACCTAAACACGCTCCACTGGTCATCAACAGCTCAGCTGTAGAGGTGGTCAGCAGCACAAAATTCCTGGGGGTGCACATCAGAGACACCCTCACCTGGACTGGAAACACCACCTCACTGGTCAAAAGGGCACAAAAGCGCTTGTGCTTCCTGAGGAGGATGAGGGAGAGCCCACCTGCCCCCACCCATCCTCCCCCCACCTTCTACAGAACCCCCATAGAGAGCGTTCTGACCAACTGTCTCACTGTGTGGTGTGGAGGCTGCAGCGCCTCAGACTGGAAGCAGGTGAGAACAGCAGAGAGAGGATCGGGGGGCTCCTCCTCCCTCCATTAAAAGACATTTCATCCCAGCGCTGCGTGTCACGAGCCTGTGACATCATCAATGACCCCTCACCCCCACCATGCACTGTTCTCCCTGCTGCCCTCTGGGAAGAGCCTTTGAAGCATTGGATGCAGGTCCAGCAGGTTTCAAAACAGCTTCTTCCCCACCGCCATTAGACTGCTGAATGCTGTATTAAATGGGGTTTAAATAAATAAAAAAAAAAGCGCTGAATGTTGGAATCTGTAAATCATATACCAGTCTTATGTTTACATTTTATAACAGCTGCTTGTATTTGATCACTGCTGCACTTTAAAAATGGAAATGTATTGAGAGCTGCACTGAAGAAAATTTGTTTTTGTATACATTCTATGTGTACAAAATGACCATTAAGTTTGTCTAAGTCTAACTCTACAGTAGAACTGCAGTCAGTCCCTGCACTAGCATGGCTTTCACTGCTCCTATATAGTTTGGGACAAATTACCCACTAGGATCAGCTTCATAGTCGTGGTAGGACACTTCTTTGATTTTATTTATTTTGCTGAGGCTACCCATAAGCCCACAGCCTTCCAGATGTTGAAAGGTTCATATTATCGCCATTACTGTTAATATATAGTAGAAATGTAACACATTCAGTAATAAAATGTCACAGGGATGGTATGGGGGGATGGTTATTTAAGTAGGGGGACGCCAGCCCCCCTCATCCCTCCTCAACTTGAGCCTCATTAAATCCATCGGCTCACCACGCTGTTTCTGATCCTGCATCTACACAGCAGCCTAGAACAATAATCCTTGCCACGCTTGGTAGAAATCGAAAAAGAAAAAAAAAAAATCCTCTCAGTTTTAAACAACTTTCATTTCATGTCTAATCAGTAACTTTTGGTTTTATTTCACTATGTCTTGTTTTTTGTTTTTATGAGATGCATTTTTATCACTAATGAAATGTTTTATAATAGGAATAATTTCATGCTGAACATCCTGCATAATCCTCTTTACAGGACAACCTGTCCAAACAATACAATGTGAGCAATAACTGAAAAGTTTAGAACAACCGGAGCTGAAACAAACATGGACAGAGATGGCAAAAGTACTCACTTTCCGTACTTGAGTAAAAGTACAGATACTTGTGTTAAAAAATACTCTGGTAAAAGTGGAAGTACTGATTAAACTTCTTTACTCAAGTAAAAGTAACAAAGTACAGGCTTGTAAATTTACTTAAAGTATAAAAGTAAAAGTAGAAACCACTTTTTTCATGCCGTTGCCTACATTTTAAATGGATGTCTGCCAATAGGACTAGATCTCCGTTGTGTTCATTTTCAATCATCTCGTGGAGTCCATGCTACTATGCTAACGCCACCGGGCCACCAAGCTGCAATGATTTTGCCGCCAATGAATACCGCCCGAATCTGTCGATTCATCTTGTAGTGGTGCGTCAAATGCAACGTAGATTCACATCCAATTAGATTGAATTTGGTATTGATGGCGTGAAAAATAATACCGGTAACTCCATTGAAATGATTCAAAACTAAAAGTTGACGAGCCAATTTTTAAAATGTAAGGAGTAGAAAGTACAGATATTTGTATAAAAATGTAAGGAGTAGAAGTAAAAATCTCGCCATTAAAATAAGTAGTAAAGTAAAAGTAAAAATATCAGAAAAATCTACTTGACTACAGTAACGGCAAGTATTTGTACTTCGTTACTTCCCATCTGTGAACATGGATCATATCCAGAGTTTATCTTGGCAGTGAACACAATGAACATTAGTTCTCTAAGCCATAACAAGGCTACAAGGACTACTCTATAAAGCTTGGAAATCAACACTAATCCTGACATTTTGAACTGAAAAAGCTTCCTGGAAAGTCCAGTGGTATGTTTGTTTTTTTTAACTTTGTTGTAATGACTATGACCCGGATGACTGAGAATCTTCACCATCAAAAAAATATAAAATCGGATTTTATAAAAATATAATTAAATGAAAAACAAATCTCATCTCAATATGGATTAGTTTTTATGCCTTTTCTCATATCCGTCCATCCATCTGTCTGTCATACTTGGGGCCTACCATGTTCCAGTAAGTAGGGGGAATAAATATTCAACCTGTCAAGTGAACAAAGACAAATTCACATTCATCCAGTAACGTTCACACAATCCCTCGCTTACACCCATACAGACATATACAAGCACTCAACAGAGACAGACAGGGGAAAACACTGATCATATTCTAACACTCCTAATACAGCACACAGACTATGCTCATGGGTCTAGGAGCCAAATCCCTCTAGGAGGAACAGGCCAAAAGACCCAGGGGGAGATCCCCAGACCCCCCAGTGTGGGAAGGTGGTAGGAACCCTGAGCTCCAGGGACCAGAGCACTAGTTTAGGTCTAGCCCCAAAAAAAACCCTCAGATCTCAGATAAATCGCACCACCACTCCCACAGCAGCTGCTGCAATCTCTAAAATAACTTCAGAATTAGATAACAGCTATGATGCATTATGGATGATAAACAGAAATCCGATTAGATGTCTTCTAATCTGCAGCCCACGCTTGTGGTTCGGCTAATTACAAAGGACCCACCCTCATTCTAAAAGCTCTGAAGGAAAATGGCTTAAAACTTTTACATCCATCAAAAACAAATATCTTATTGGATATTAAACAAGACACCTTCAAAGTACAGTTTTTAAGTATGGTTATGTAAACAGAAAAAAAAAATCTGCTGCCAATTGCAAGCAGAATTATCTAGTTTGCTTGGTGTTGTAGCTCAAATTGAACACTAGATGGGGCTAGAGAGAAAGCTTCGCCACAAAATGAATTGTTTCTGAGTTCAGTTTGGGAAAAAATAAATTAAAGAAATACAAGACAGATTATTTATTCATCAATTAAAACATGAAGGAAATAAAAAGCAGAAATGGAAAATAGTAAATGTTATCACTCATTTCATTCTTTGTTGTGGCTCATCGTTCCATCTTTCTCTCTTTTCAGCTCTTTGTTTCATCGTAAGGTAAACGTACAATGCATAGAATGACCTTTCATTCACACCAGATGTGTGCATCTAAATATGGACAACAAAAAAAAATGTTGCTGCTGTTTTAATAGCCTGACTCAACGTAATACCAAAACCAAGATAAGATCAGCAGAAACTGTTAGAAAGGAGGTGAAAATGCTGCCGCCTACACACAAACACATCTGACGAACAGATGAGTTCTGTAGGTTTACAGTATGTCCGAAAACCATGGCCGCCCATCACGTTTTTCAAAACTTTTCTGTGATGTGATTATACTTTACCAGTGAGATACATGTACAGAATAAAATGTGAATGTTGGACTCCTCACAGAAAACCACCTGAGTGGACAGGTCCAGACCAGATCTTTGCTAATAGATGTTAGAGATCGGCCTGTTTTTCAGTGTAGCCCTGTTTCTCTGACTGAGACTGGCTGGATGTGCTCTCTTTATCCTCTGACATAGGAACTGTCTGCCTGGCTGTGTGTTTCCTGGACGGGGCCACATTTGGAAGTGGTTGATACTTGCATCTTTGTATCTCTGCTTCTTTTTCTATGTCTGCTTCTGTCTCCTTGAACCCCAGTCGAAGCCTCGGCAGATGGCCGCTGACACTGAGTCTGGTTCTGCTGGAGGTTTTCTTCTTCCTGTTTAAGAGGGGAGTTTTTCCTCTCCACTGTCGCTGCAAGCATGCTTAGTGTGAGGAATTGCCTTCGAATCAATAAGTCGATGCAATCAACTGGTTTTCCTTAGATAGAAAACTTTGAATCAGTCTGACTGGAGGATCTGGTGAACTGTAAAATGTGTTGAGATGACGGTCTTGTGAATTGGCCACCTTTTACTTCTACTCCTTTCTTTTAATGCAATTTTCTGTATGTTTTACTACAACATTTTGAAACATGAAGTATTTACTTGTATTGTATTTCAGCTAGTTTTCTACATGTCTCAAATTTTCGCTGCCCAGACAGAGTGAATTTGAGGGTGGTTTAAGGCAGTACTGCATCAAGTTGTTTGACAAACACCATAAAAAGAGCTTAGCAGATGTTAGTAGCTTAGCATTAATGCTTCCAAAGCAAAGACTATATAGAGTTTGTGTGAAATTTACTAAACAACAGAAAAGAAGATGATAGCAAAACAAAGCAAATCTTTGCTCATATCTGGACGACTTTTAGAAGATGATTGGATGCTTCACAAGGGTAGCTCTTACTAATCCAGCCCAGGAAACATTCATTTTCTTTCCAGTTGTTTTTATATCTTAAATCCAGTGCCTTCAAAGATTCCTGTAGCTAAGCTTTGATGTACTTTACATACCAGTAAAGGTTATTGACAGCAAGCCTCTAAAGTTTGACTCTTTGCTCAAGGCAGAAGGTCATCATATCTTCTCCCTAATGGAGCAAATGAAAATACTCCGCAGAACACAGGGTTCTTTGAGATGGAAGATACTTTGATACTGAAGAAACGATTACTTTCCCGGTTTGCCTCTGTCACAGGCCAATCAGTGTTCAACCATACCTCCATGAAACCAATCAGAATCCAGATGACGACGATTTAACCCACCTCCATCCCCTTCTCCACCATCGTAACTAAAGCTTCATCAGAGCGTCATTCCTCCCGTATTCTTACTGCGTTCCCTGTCTCACCTCAACTCGTCCGGCAGAAGTTTTTCCTCTCCACTGTTGCTTCATGCTTGATCATCACAGACAGTTTCATGCAACCTTGTTATCCAAGCTTGACTTCCATCTTCCAGGTCCCTGAGTGAAGCACCAGTATCAGCCCACGCAGTAAACTGGATCTCCCCATAAAGCTCAAGCAGACCATCTCACCAGCCAGCAGTCTACAGACTGAACCAACTTCATCTATCTCCACTCTACCACCAGTTTCAGGGAAACAGCCCTGCTCTTCACTCCAGTTTATGCATATCAAAGCAAAATTCAGCACTAGTGTTTCCTGCCGAGGTCTGAGCGCCAAAGACTAAAGTAATTGTACAAATAAAATTCATCTAATCTTCTAATTGCCTTTTCTTTTTGTTTTATTTTTTTTTTTTTAGATTGAAATATCATTCACTGAAATAGTTTAATCTGGCAGAGGGTTCAATTTATTTGTAGCAGAGTCCAGAAAGTCAACACATAATGAGCACTCATCCAAAAGATCTTAAAAAATGTAAATCTAAAATAAATAAGCAATAAAAAAAAACTGGATTATATTAGAAATCCTGCAAAATTAGGATTTTGTTAAAAAAAAATTCATTTCTTAATGGGGGCAGGGGGTGTGGGTGAGGTATCCCTCTACATAAAAAATGACTCATCATTAACAACTTAATATATTTATTTATTTATTTGTTTATTTGACAGGGACAGTTCAATTAAACATTGCAACCAAACAGGTGGCCGATGTCCAAGTACATAAGGCTTGTAGCCATGGGCTGATTTGTTTGCACCCCTTTCGTCCTCTTCTGGGTTAGGCTTTTAAAAGGTGTTAGCATTAAGGGGGAGGGAGGTTAGTAACGACACACAGATGCATAAAAAAAAAACAAGTAAAAAGTACAAAAAATAAGCTACAGTTTACAAGCCAGTTTAGTGCTCACACTCTTGATTGTCTTTGAGCCATTTTTTCAATCTTGTGGAGAAAAGTCGAATATCAGTCTGTGACTTAAGCTCCAGAGGCAAGGCAAGAGTTCCAGAGATGTGATGCTTTCACTGAGAAGGCGGACTGACGCATCCGACATCTTTTAATCCTGCAGTTCCCACTAGCTCCAGCTCTTGCTCTGATTCCTTCATTTGCATACTTTAAAACAAATTTACAGATTACTTCAGGGGCAAGACCATTAAGGCATTTAAAAATAGCTTTAAAAAAAAAAGCTTTTAAAAATGAGAAATTTGTAAAATGTTCAAATGTCAATATAATGCTGCAGTCATTATGAGCTGTAGAAATGGGTTTGGGGTGATGGGGTAGTGCAGGATTGGTGCAGCCTAAGGTTTTGTCCTGATGGCAGTTTTCTTTTCTACATTACTTTTGCTTTTATACTTTAGGTAATTCTGAAAATCAGTACTTTGATACTCTTACCTAAGTAAAAAGCGTAGGCTGATATTTCAGCTGCTATAAAAGTTATTTTAAACAGTAGTATTTTACTTGAGCAATTAACATAAATACTTTTGATAATTTTTTTGTATAACCTGTCCAAGGTTTACCCCACCTCTAGTTCAGCGAAGGCTGGCCCAGCCTCTCAAACCCCAGGCACCATGGAAGAAAGAGCGGGTTATAGTAAACAGATGAATATTACTGTAAAGTTAAGTCATTTCAGTAAACCATGTTACCAAGTGAGATGTATTACTTTGGTCACATAGTCTTATCTCTCTAAGCTTTTGTTTTCTCCATTAGTTATGTGGGCTATGTTGATAATTATGCAACCTCAACCCTGGTCTGATTTGTGTGGTGTTGTATATATATATATATATATATATATATATATATATATATATATATATATATATATATATATATATATATATATATATACACAATTTTATTTTTTATTTTTTTGCATCTGGAGCGTGTAACAGACGTAATTTCCCTCTGGGATTATTAAGTATTTCTGATTTTGATTCTTATTTGAAGAGACAGCATCCATCCCTCTTTAGATGGTGCAGCTCTTCTTTCTAGGAATCTGGCCAGATTTATTATTCATCCAAAAACTAGACTAGGAAGCAGAGTAGTTTAACATGCCTCTCTGCAGCTTGTTGTCTGTTACACACACATTATTTCATCCAGATAGTATATATTGCCTGCAGCCAAAATCAAATAAATGAGAAAAAATCATAAAGGAGTACATTGTGATATTGTAATTTAGATTAAAATGACTCCAACTGAAAAGTCAAAGTAATGAAATGTGGTTTATCTAACATAAGATCTCTCTCCACAAAAGTTTGTAAATTATTTAATTGATTTGTGATGACCCGTCCTGGAAACACGCAACCAGGCAGACGAGTTCCAAGTTGGAGGATGAAAGAGAGCACTTAGCATTAGTCACAGGGATAGAAACCGGTTTACACACACACACACACAAAAAAAGACCAAGCAATAAAATCTTATTTTGTCTGACAGATTTCAGTTTTTTAATGTTAATGATAAATCTTCCACATGTTCCAGGGTTACATGTGGAGTACCACAGAGATCAGTGCTAGGACCAATTCTCTTTACTAGAATAGAATTCAGCTTTATTGTCATTACATAGTCATAAATACAAAGCAACAAAATTCACCCTCTTGGAGAGCAGTGTGGGGGTTAAAAGTTCTTGCTCAGGGACCCAGAGTGGCAGTCACCACTCTGCAACAACTCCCCTTAAAAGAAGATTGTTGACAGAGGGCAACCCTGACAGTCCAACATGCACAGGTCTGACCTCATGCCAGCAATGCAGAGACCTAGTCTAATGTTTATGCATTTTAGCAGATGCTTAAAAAAGAGCTTACTAGTCTGTCACTTCATTATGTTATTTTTGATCAGGACCTTTCATTTAAATCCCATATCAAATATAGCTGTAGTTATGCTGCTATAGGCTTAGGCTGCTGGAGGACATAAGGAGCACTTTGCATCACTCTGCTTCATTCAATCTTATCCTGTTGTATTTGTTACTTTAGCTCCCAACTATGTATCCCTGCTTTTCTTGTCGTAGCAGCTTTATCTGGTCTGATCCTGTTTGGCGGTGACACCATCCTTATAATCTAAGGCTTAGATTATAAGTGCTTAGTCCTGTTTCTCACCTAGACATATCTATAGGGTCAGCCTTTACTGTGGCTAACTGTATGTGCTCTCTTTCATCCCTTGGACATGAAAATTGCCTCAGAGCTTGTCTACTGAACTGTTTGCGTCCCAGGCAAAGCCATCTGTGGAGCTAGTTTACTGTTACATTTTCTGACATAGAGAATTTTATAGATCATTGCTTCTATGTTCGTTTTGTTGCTGTCAAGTCAATGAGTCCGTGCAATCAGCTGGTTTTAGTTAGATAGAAAACTTTGAACCAATCTGACTGTATAATGTGGTTGAATTGTCTCTGTAAAGTGCCTTGGGATGACATGTGTTGTAAATTGGTGCTATATAAATAAACTGAATTTAATAACATTTTGTAGAATTCCTGCTCACAGGTAATAAATACACTACATTTAAGGTTAGGGTATGGTAATAAAACAATTTAAATGCAAAACTCCCAGGCTGGACTTAATGAAAAGTAGTTCAACACCCGCTTTAACAAATATTTTAAAGTTGTTTTGTAAACAATCTGATAAATGGGCAAAAAAAACAACTTATCATCGATAAAATGGAAAATCCGGTTTAGCGAATCCAGTAAATATATAAAGGGATTATATTGCTTATAGTCATTTAACTACATTTAGGAGTTATAATATTTATTACTTTTTAATATTGAATTGGCTTTGATTTTCTATAACTATTGAGCTTAAGAACTCTTGGATTAAATGTAGGTTGGTAAGTAATGTTTTTTTACAGCTACAAAAAAAAGGAAGTTTGTAATTATATGCAAATATATGGTTACAACATGGATGCTCTAACTGAGAAAATAAGAATTTGAAACAGCTACCAAATATCAAATACTAATAATAATGAATAATTTGAAATATTATGCACAGTGCTGGTTTCTACCCAGCATTTATGAAAATAATAACATTTAAAAATAACTTAGAAAACAAAATGCGGAGATGGGTTATATTTTTATTTGAAATCATAAATATTTTCCCCTGCAGGTAAGGCTAAATGATATTCTTAACTAAATCTGAGTTCCTTATCAAACAAAATTATCGATCTGTGATTTTGCTGCATAAACAGTTTAGATCATGAGTTAAGATTTACAAGAAATGAACACCGAAGAACAAAATGGCAATTCAAAATTTGTGTCATCTGATGTATCGTCACCAAAACAAGAATTTCAAAGACATTACAGTACGGGGACACATTGTATGAGTCTGCAGCTTATGCAACTTCACTATATTTAGTCTATTTTCAGAAGCCTTTCATCTTGTACCACTTTGAAGAGATTACGAAAAAAATAGACTTCCAAAAGTACATTTTCTAGATGACAATTTTAATTCCAATACTTTGTGCGAGATCACGTCATGAGCTGTGTTATGTAGGAGAAGAAATAATTTTTGGTGTTGAGAGGTTAAACTCACATCATGATGGAAGCAAAGTAGGCATTGAAAGTACCAAGCTCAAGGTTTGAAGATGTCTCACGGAAATATCAGATTCAGGCCCTATCATAACACCATCTGTCATGAGCTGACCAAAGTTTTCCCTTTACTTGTAGTCAGCATTTTCACGTTTACTCACTTTACCCTTACAAAAGGCCCAGTGAAAGACATGCACAAGGCTTTTCCATGAGCTAATTATCCATATTTGATAGTAAAGATAAAACTTTCCCTTATGTTTATCCACCATAAGGAGGAGAATAGGTGCTCACGTAATATATGACGTTCCCTTCAAACATTTTCTGTGCGCAGTTTTCCAGAATAAATGAGTACACGGGATTACCAGGTCGAAAGTCCCGGAAGAACACTGAGTTATTTGTGGTGTGTTTATGTTTCCTTTCTTTTCAACCGATAACCTCTTTATCTCTTCATCAAGTTTTTTGTCACAATTAACTAATCTCTATTTATTACTTGCAACATCTTTAAATCCCACCTGAAAGAATTCACACTCATCCACTTCTTGTTACTCTTTTACTTTAAAGATTTGTTCCAAAACAGATTTTAGCTTTACTTTTTGAAAGATCTATACAAGCTATCAAATACTGATCAGGCGAAAATATGCTCACTATATCTGTGGAGGCTCCCCACATGCCTCCAGGGGGCACTGTGCTCTAGACTGGTTGCCAGTTCATCACAGCACAACACATAACAGATAAACTTGTACTCACACTCAGACCCTGGGCATTTTTACTGTAAGAAAACAGTGCTAATAACTATGCAACAATGCAGCTGCAAACCATCCATCCATCCTCTTCTGCTTATTCCGTCGCCAGTCTGTCATAGGGCAACACAGAGACACTAAATCATGCAACCATGCATACACATTCACACCTAATAACAATTTAGATATGCTAATTATCCTAACATTCATGTTTGTGGACTGTTGGAGGAAGCCGGAGAAAACCCACGCACGCACAGGGAAAACATGCAAACTCAATGCAGGAGGGACAGGAATTGAACCCGGAACCTTCTTGCTGCAGGGCAACAATGCAACAAACTGCACTACTGTGCAGCCCAGATGGAGACTAAAAGCCTGTTTAGGAATTAGAAATTAGAACCACTGCTTAATGTGTTGTTAAGTCAGTTTTGGCAACAATTATGACTTCAAATCATGTGTCTCTACAAGCTCAGAACAAAACCTTTTGAGTGTTTCCTCCCATCCTTTTCTGAATATTATCTTGAGCTCAGTTTGGTTGTACCTTTAAGAGCTCTCTTAAGAACTTCTCAAATGGATTGAGTCTAAGCTCAGGCTGTGCCACTTGCGGTATTGACAGATTTTTGTCGATTGTTAAATTGGACAACGAATCAGTACCTAAAGTTTAGACTGAGAGCAGTCTGGCACAAATTCCCTTTAATAATATATTAACCTCTAGTTCACAGTTTCCCAAAGCAGAAAAAAAAATCCCTAAAGCTGCTGCCTTCAATTTACCTTCTATTTGGGATGTGTCTGGATTTTATGTAGATTTTTATGCTGGACTAGACAATTTTCCTTTTCTGGTCTAAGAATCCCTCAGACACATTTTGGAAAACTCAGCCAGAGTGTGATGGCTTTTACTCAAGACTCACTCTCACATAGTAGTGACCTGATGGCAACCAACTGATTGGAGCACTGCATACAAATTAAATCTCAATAAGTCATTTTTTTCTTAAAATAAGTGCATTTTTTCTTGAATTGAGGAGGTAAGTGAGACACTTTGCCAATGGAACAAGACAATTTACATTTAAAATAAGAAAAAACTATTTTATTGTCTTATTTCAAGTGAATATTATCTAATTTTCTTATTTGAAGAGTAAAAATACTCATTCCATTGGCAAATAATCTGATTCAACTGCTCAAATTAAGGCTAAATACATCTAATTTAAGAATTTTTTTTACTTCTTTCTAGATCGTTTTTGCAGTGAGAAATGCGTTGGCTAAATTTAATCTGTTAGATGGTTCCTGATCACTTGTCTTCAGTCTGGTTAAAGAAGTATCCAAAGTGGGATCACTGATTTTAATAGATTTTAAATTATTACAATAATGATATTTTGATCATATTTTAATGAAAAAAATCTGGACTGAATTGTTTATATTATATTAAATTTCGTTTTCATATATTTACAAAACATTTTCATCTTGCTTTCACAGGCTTTTTTTCAAAGGACACACTCTGCTCTTTGTAAGAAGAAATGTGTCCAACGTCAAATGGTGTCAGAAACTTTTGGTGCTACAGTATCTGACTTAGCACAGAAAAAAAAAACTGTCTTGCTGTTGTGGGGATTTTGTACACCAAACCACATTTTTAAAATATTCTTCTTGATAATTAAAGATTACCCCCAGTATGCAAGGAAGTACTGCCTGGTTGGTCCTTAGTGCTCCTCACACGGTACAGTCATCTCATTCATGACCTACTGATTGTGTCAAGACAAAATATAACACATGTTGAAAAGTGCAAAACAGTGCAAGCATCCCCTGATCAGATACGTGACTCATGCCTAGATCTTAGCAGATTAGACAGGCAACATTTAGAAGAAATGGATTGGTTTGATTGTTGTATTTTTAGGAAATTGGTTGATAAAAGTTATTTTAAAGCAAACAGTCCAAAATATCCCAAAAAATTCCCTATCATTTCAAGAAAAAGGCAAGGCAAAGTGCAAAATTTATTTGTATAGCACAATTCAGTACAAAAGACAATGCAAAGGAGAGCTTTACATGATTAAAATATAGGAAAATAAAACAGAATCAAAACAGAAGTAGGAAAAATCATTAAAATAAAATAAAAATGTAGAAACAAAAAAAGAATATTAAAAACAGTTGGACTAAAGAAAAATAAAAAACGTTGAACTAATGGTGTTTTAGTTGAACTGTTTAACTAGAACAGTGGAAGGCAATCCTAAACAAATGTGTGTTTTTAGTCTTGATTTAAAGGAACTCATGCTTTCCGCACTTTTACAGTTTTCTGGAAGTTTGTTCCAGATAAGTGGAGCAGAGGAACTAAATGCTGCTTCTCCATGTTTAGTTCTGGTTCTAGGTATGCAGAGCAGGCTGGAGCCAGAAGACCTGAGTGGTCTGGAGGGTTGATACACTGATAGCAAGTCTGTGATGTATCTAGGTGCTAAGCCATTCAGAGATTTATAGACTAACAGAAGCATTTTAAAGTCTATTCTCTGAGATACAGGGAGCCAGTGGAAGGACTTTAGAACTGGGGGTGATGTGCTCTACTTTCTTAGTCTTAGTGAGGACACGGCAGCAGCGTTCTGGATCAGCTGCAGCTGTCTGATCCACTTTTAGGCAGACCTGTGGTGACATGGTGATGTAAAGCTGTGTGTCGTCTGCATAGTTATGGTAGCTGATGTTGTTGTTTTATTATCTGAGCCAGAGGGAGAGCATGTAGATATTGAATAGAAGGGACCCAGAATGGACCCTTTCTTGGGGGAACCCCACATGTGATTTTGTCATCTCTGATGTAAAGTTGCCTACTGACACAAAAAGTCCCCTGTCCCTTTAAGTAGGATTTAAACCAGTTGAGAGCTGTACCAGAGGGCGGACCCAGTTTTCAGGTGGTGCTGTAACAGAATGGAGTGTGATCGACAGTATCGAATGCTGCACTGAGGTCCAATAGTACCAGCACTGTGGTTCTTCCGCTGTCTGTATTTTATACGGATGTCATTAAACACCTTGATAGGGGCGTCTCTGTACTGTGGTGAGCACGTAAAAACCTGACTGGAAAACGCCAAAGCCGCTGGTCATATCTAAGAAAGTGTTTAATAAGGCCCAAGCTTATGCTGGAAACTGTTATGTCTGATAAGCTTGTTGCCAGGGCCCGGTGTGTAACACGGAGAAGGTATCTGAAGGTCCTCATGTTCCGTGATATGTAGAGGAGGATCTGGGGCTCCGTGGCTTTTAGAAGATGCTGGTTTTTTCACATAGCTGCGGTTTCCAGAATGGCCATTTGGAGAGGATGTCAACTGTAGGCCAATCTTAAAAAACTTTGTTCATGTTATGAGAAAATTCCAGAAAAGGAACATCTGGGCTTTGTGGAAAAGAGAGGGAATTGGGTGCAGTCTGGACTGGTGTCTCTGGGGATGGAGGTTTTTGGTTCTCTTTGGAATTTAAAGGGGAGTCCTCTTTTTGTCCTGCTGATTATAGATCCATTGAATAATATCAGGGTCCTTGGCCCTGTGACTTGTTTTTTCTCTGGTAGCTTAGAGTGAAGATTGTTGACATGCCTTTGATTGTCGTCGTGATCCTTCTGGGTCTCATTTTGGAGTGGAGAAAATCTGTTTTATAACGGAATTCCAACATTTCCAGCAGCTTTACTTCTATCATTTGTTGTGAGAACATCCTGTTTTTGTTTCACTTTTCTTGGGACACCTCTCTGTGGTCTCTGCCAGTTTTCTTTGTGTAGGTGGGGGGTTCCTTGATCCTTTGGTCTTGCACCCAGAGTGGTCCAGGGATTCTCATTTTCCTCTGGTAACTGTCTGTTCGCTGAGTTGCTGGGCTGGTGGTCCCCCTTTGAAACCACAGGCAGCATTGTTTCATTTCCATACGCGGCGTTTACATCATAGTTCACTTCAAGTTGGTGTATTTTTAGCTCCATGACAGCTATTTTCTGTAGAAGCTTGTCAAAGTCTTTCTTGCTGAAGGTAGGCATCCTTTGAATCGGGTGGTTCTTCTCCATATCCACTTCGTGTTGAAGTCTTTCCATAAGAGCGTTTTTCATGATAACTGGGGGCTCAAATACCATCTACAGAAAACAAATAAGTTGATTTGAAAGATGAGATTAACCTAAGCAGTGAAAATAACATTGTGGTGGATGATCCTCCAACCACCACATCGTGTTAGTATAGTATTTTCTTGCTTTTATATATTATATTACAATTTTTGTTTAAGTTGGTTATTTTAGACAGGTATTTTCTAATGGGTGAACACTTTAGTTAATGTCTGTCTGAATGTTTATATTTACACTTGTTCTTTTGTTTGAGGTGCTGCTGATACAAAACCAGCTGTAGAAGGAAATGTGGAGCATTTCATTTTTGAAAGACTGACGGGGAGACTTGTTTCCGTTATTGTGCTTTTCAAGTTTTCAACTAGTTTGTCACTTAAATACTCATTTATTGCTTCTGTTAAGTTAGTTTTGGCGTATTTGTTTCCCATAGACTGGTTAATTTTTGTATTTATTGTTCTGTTGTTAAGTCGTGCCTCCCTCATTTTGTCGACTTGGGTTACTCCATCCCTTTTTAAGCAGCCTTTAGTTCTTTGTTTGCAGGTCAGTTTTTTGTTTGAGTTGGATCCTCAGTTGACCTCAGTTAAGTTGGGCCAAGATTCTGTATTTAAGTTATTTTGTATTGCTTTTGAGCCTTTGTTGACCCTTTTTATACAATTAAATGAAAGCACGTTTTCAAATTTTGAACACCATTTGTCCTTATTTAAGTTTGGACCCTCACAAACATATATATAGCTACAACTAGCTTAGACTCACCCACCCGACAAGCCATGATAGACTCTATCTCAGGGGTCACCAACCTTTTAAGGCTGAGGGCCACTTCAAGGGTACTGAGTAATAGGAAAGGGCTACTAATACTGAACTATGAATTCAGTTCAGTTTATTTCTATAGCATCAGCTCCAATTCACCACACATGTCACCTCAAGGCACCTTGCAGTTCACCAGATCATCTAATGAAGTCAAATTGATTCAAAGTTTTCTATCTAATCAAACCAGTTGATTGCATTGACTCATTGGCTCAAATACAATCCCTCACACACTAAGCATGCTTGTAAGCGACAGTGGAGAAGAAGAAAAACTCCCCTTGAACAGGAAGAAACCTGGAGCAGAACCAGGCTCAGTGTGAGCGGCCAACTGCTGAGGCTGACTGTGGTTCAAGGAAGAAGCAGAGATAGAAAAGCAGCTGTAAAAAGGCGTCCCCGCCCAGGAAACACACAGCCAGGCAGACGAAGCCCGGTGCCAGCTCCCATGTCAGAGAATGAAGTGAGTACCATCCAGTTAGTCACAGTCAGCTTAAACAGGACTACACTGAAAAAATAGGCCGATCTCCAATATCTAGAAATAAAGGTGTTGATGGCAGCAGCACAGTTGATATTTCTCTCCAGGATGGGAGTCACAGTCAAACAGGAACAGACCAGATGAAGCTACTATGAGAAAAGCAGAAAGAGCAGAACGTGAGAGATTGAAAACAATGATTCTGCAGAGTGGGGAATAGAGATAGAATGAAGCAGAATGATGAAAAAGGGGTCCCATGTCCCCAGCAGTTTGAACAGGAAGAAAGCATAACTATAGAGATAGCTCAGGATAACTTGAGCCACCCTATCACCATAAGCTTTATCAAAAAAGAAAGTTTTAAGTCTACCCTTAAAACGATGTTACAAATAAACTGCAGGGGTCAGCGTTCACATTATAAACATATTTCTCTTGTTTTTTTTATTTCTAATTTTATTTCATACAATGTCATTTTGAAATGCTCTATAATAAAAGAAGAGCAACAGAATACAATCAAATTTCAAACTTGAAGCTCACTGATTATTTGTTCTATTTTTCATTTTATTTTGGTGACCCCTGCTTTATTCGGTTTGGAGGGTAACACTGATTTCCTAATTTCTGAGAAATTATCGAATCTGAGAGTTTGCTCTTTATTAAAACCACTTCACTTCTACCAGCGAACAAAAAGGGTTTTCCCCCTTGACCTTTCATTAGCTGAATGAGGAACTGCTTGTTGGTGTTACGCATACCCTCGCAGATTAGATTCTCCCGAAAGTGGATAAAAAATGCTTTGGTTGCTTTTAACAAGTATTTATTATTCACATCTTAATGCAACATGATTCATAACAATCAATCATAAACCTCTTTGATTGTCTTTACCTGTTACTTTCACTAGAAGATTCAGCGGACACCGACCCAACCAACAACTTACCACAACATAGCAGCTCTATAGGTTTCAGTGTCATCAGCTTTTCTGCTAACGTGATGGCAACTGTATGAATCAGCTGTGGCATTAGTAAAAACCATGGCTAAACCCGTCCTTCCCCCCACACTTTTCTGATGTAAGGAAAACATTCAAACTGAGTCTATTTTCTGTGCGGATGTGAGAAGACAGTTAGGTTGGTTTGTAATTTTGCTTGCTTGCCCTTTGGCATGACTGAAAAACTCCTATCATTTTTCTAATCTACGTGTCATATTTAAACACACTGCACAAAAAAGTGTGCACTTTTCTATTAAACCAACTCAAGATAAACTTACCTTTCACTTTATGTTTCAAATTTTTGTATCTTTGAAGGAACATTTTATTTTTTTTAGGTTTTAAAGAACATTTTTGTTTATATGCTACAAGCATAGACCTGAAATATATACATAATGGAAAAGAAAGAAAAACTGTTAATGCTAAAATTCTTTTAATAAGTGAATAATCCAATTAAGTTTATTAATATTCTTTAGTTCCATTTAAACACACTTCTGACCAGATATTTTTTGTGAGAAAGTGGGAGAAAATGTTAAAGGAATAGTACACCCAAAACATGATTAGCCTTCATTTTCTACTCACCCCCATGCTGAACAACAC
>JAGKQL010000035.1:1760289-1820493 GCA_018398635.1 Cyprinodon brontotheroides
CAGACAGCAAGAAGCCTCCCAGATCTCCAGATGCATTTGAGATATCAAAAAAGTACTCCAGAGTGTTGTTCAGCATGGGGGTGAGTAGAAAATGAAGGCTAATCATGTTTTGGGTGTACTATTCCTTTAAGCAACTGCCTAGTTTTGCCTAACGGTAAATCCGCCCCTGCCTGTTAGTATCTTTAAGCGTTGCAGTATGAAGGCTCTTCTTTAAAAATGTGTGATCGTTATCTTGAAGGCGATAATTAATGAGCAAGATACAGAAAAACACTTTTTATTGTGGTCTCCAAATAAATAGTATTAAAAAACTTATTCAGCTATCGCATGTGCAATCCCCACCCACTGCTTGTGATGGTGATCCCCAGACCTCTTCATCATTTTACTCGGCGATTAGTGGCTGCAAATACTCATGGGCAACACTAACTGTGGCCTCAGAGCAGAGCTAAAAAAAAATGTGTGAGAACATGGTAAAGGACAGTTTCATCTCACACTGTGTTGACACTATGACAGTAATTTCCTTTTTCTTACTAGACATGCTATATTTGCTGTAACTCACACAACACCTCGGCCCAGTCTAACTGCTGCTATTAGAGGGGTGTTTATGTGCCATTTTTATTGAGTATACTGAAATAAAAGCACATTTCCCTGGGGTCAAGCAGAATGATGGGCTAAATCACCTGTTTTTGCAATGGACACTCTATGAGATAAAGTTTAAACAGCAGCTGCCTGTTGGAAAAAGTTAAAGAGGAAATGATGGTTTCTAAAAGTGTCGAAAGCAATGAATGAAACATATGTTTCATCAGAAGCGCAGCTTCAAAGCCATCCAGACCACATCAATGGCTACTATATCATGACGTTCATTAAAATTCATTAAATTCATTCATGAAAATAAGGCACAATTACTTTTTTTATTTTTTATTTTTTAGGGAAAACAATCTGAAGTTGTTTGAAAGTTCACAGTTACTTTTGTTAAAAATGCAACTAATTTATCTCCATATGTCTTTCTGTGGAATTTAAAATCAGACCTGATGCCCTTGGCGATTTCTCATGGTGGTTTCTGGGTCTTTTCCAACCTTTCTCTTCTTCTTTTTACCACTTCGGTGTTGGGGGGGTGGGGGCAAAATGCTAAAGAGATGTGAATTGCATATCACGCACCCTTAGAAGTTTTTCATGCTTTCCATTACTACCAGTGACATCACACTTCCTTCGTCTCACTTCTGTATATATAGCGTTAGGACAGATAACGATCATATCAAGGCGCACCCTTTATACATCAATAAGGAACAGAACTCCATCGCTGAAGAAGAATGATGAAATGTGCGTTTGTCGTGATCCTGTCCCTGGTCTGCTCCAGCCTTCAGCTAAACCGCAACCTTAACAATGAGATTATAGATGGCCTGCGTAACCTCTCACCGATGGTCAGACTTGTAAGTATACTGGTGTATTATTGTTGTGTTTTATTTTATTCACTGCTTCACTGGAACGACTCTTCCTGAAGTATTTCAGATAATATAGATATTAACATGGTCATTTAAAAAAACATTTAATGTTCTTTCTTTCTCTCTACAGCCAAAGAACTGTTCTGTTCCAGGGCAATATATGAAAAAGCATCCTGTAAGTTTTACATATTTTCTGCACTTTTTGCATTTGTTTGCAGACATTTAAATTCACTGTTCTTTTTATTGTAAATGCTGGTGTTTTTTTTTTTTTTTCATAAATCTATTTTATGCTTCCTTTATAGTCCCACTGTTTGGGTAACTTCACCTTTGAGCTCAGAGAAATCCTTAATAATGTGACACATGACAATAGGACTGAAGATCTGCTGGAAAAACTTGATGCCAACTTGAAATCTCTGGGAATGAATCAAATGGTAAATGATCAAAAATCATTGTTTTAAGGAAATATTAAAAGCGCAAGATAAATGTTCTACTTGCTAAATTCTGTTCCCAAAGCTGAACTCTTCTCTTCTTCTTCTTCCCTTCCAGACTAACAGCAACTGCACAATGGAAATGTCTAAAAAAAAATCATCTTTTAATAACTACATTTTCTTTTTGCAAAAACTGAACAGCGGCAAATAGAAACGCAGCTCTGATTTAAACATTTGCTATTTATTAGTTATTTTCTCTGTCTATTTATTTATGTGAATTTTCACAATCTATTTATTTTAAATTGTATTTATTTGAGTTTGCAGCTGATGAATATCTGTCATTATATGCAAACATTTGTGATTTTAACTGAATATTTCAGTTCAATGATTATTTAATGCTGTTTTAAAATAAATGTTCACTTTTATCATATGCTTCTTTTTTCCTTTTTTTCGATGTTGAAGGCAAATTTTTTTTCCTTCCACACCTGTTCATACATTAATCTTTAGGCCTTTAGGTTTTTAATATCTGGGCTTTTGATTAATATTAAGCATTTTGTTCTTATCTTCAATGACAGCATGTTACAAACAGCATGGTATGGGTGGGACATCCTTAACCTTTTATAGGGCTATCTGTGAAATACTTTGAAAATCTAAATTTCAAGCCAATAGTGTTATTGGGATCTAGAATAATATCTTATTACCTTTGTAACATTAAAAAATAATAACAAGAAACACCAACTTGCCCAAATATATTAAGAAAAATAACAGAAGTCCTACTATAAGAAAGAAGTGAAAGAAACACATTTTTTTGGTACAACATAACCTTAGAGGCATTAATACTGATACTTGCACTTAGATTTTTTAAGTTTATAAACCTAAATATAATTGTTAACTAGGCTTATTAGCTTTTTAACTTAACTTTTTAACTTTTCAATTAGCTTTTCACTTTTTTTCTTGACTTAACTTTTTTATCCCAACTTAATTTTCAGTAGGTAATATATCAATAAATGCTCATCTAATTGGTCAAATGCCAAAATATGATATGTACAGCCGTGTAGCAGTATCTTTGCTGAATGGATGGATATAGATCTTGTGCTTCTAGACCTCTGCTGAGGGAAGGTGGGGGATTCCATTTGTAATGGGTTTGCAAGTGATCAAAAATGGTAACTTGCCCTATAAAGGGTTAAAGTAACACTACTAACTTACAGTGACATTGTGTGCGGAAAGGCATGCACTAAGAGTGCCACCTTTTTTGGTGCCAAAAGTTGTGCACGAGAAACGGAGGAAGCAACCACCAGCCTGTGAACCTGCTTTGTGGCCTGAAAATAATCATCTGACCTCTGCCCTCAATGTGTTCTTCTAAGCAAGAAAGTACACATGCAGCGAGCTAAGAGGATCAGCTCAAAGGAATAATGGCTTGCACAAAGCATAAACTGAACTTTAAAAACACTAAAATGTAATGGTTAAACCTGTTACACAATATAAAAAAACAACTTGTTAAAAAATTGGAACATGATTTGCAGCTGGAACTAAACCCACTTTGCCATTTTCTGTAGGATTTACAAAGAATTTGCTCCAGATGTCAAACTTTTTGGAATAACAGACATGCATTTAGTTTTTTATAAAAAAAAAATGCACTCAATTGATTTATGCATTGATTCTCTTACCTTTTCATCTTCTAAGTGTTGCAGCCATGATGAGAAATGTTTATAAGACGCATTCAGAAATGCTGCTACCTATGATACATCTTGTATGTGATGGTAACGTTTGATAAGAGGCTCATGGATCCACACCTTTTATTCAGTATGCGTACTGAAAAAGAATTGAAAGTAACAATGATCAACAGGTATCGAGTTTGAGTAGAGGAGCGTTATCTGTCTTTTTCATCAAAACACCTTCATCAAAAAACAAGCTGACTTGTTTATGTAACCTTACACTAAAAACCTGCAACTGTACATAACGGGTCCTCAGAATCACACAATAAAAGGAGAAAAAAAACAAAAGAAGGAAGAAAGAAACATCTTACTTCTATCATTATTATTTCGGTTATTATTTAAATAATGACCCAGTTTGTGGAGTAAATGCATCAGCGGCCAGCTGACACATTCTCTGCTGTGGATCTCTACAGATGCTCCATTGAACAAGGACCTTTTGACAACTTTTTTGATCAACTTTCTTTACTTTATCTCTTTATCTGGACTGTTACAGTAGACTAGGTGCACATCCATTTGTGTTTTAGTTTTCAGTGGCGCCATATTTTTATTTCTAAGATTATCTCATATAATACAAAGCGTCACACCATATTGTAACTTTTAAAGCAGTAGTTAGATGTGAACTTAAGGTCTCCTTCTATTGCACTACCTTCATTAATTCAATTCAATTCAGTTTATTTCTATAGCGCCAATTCACAACACATCATCTCAAGGCACTTTACAATTCAACCAGATCATCCAGTCACATTGATTCAAAAAGTTTTTCTATCTAAGGAAAACCAGTTGATTGCATTGACTGATTGACTCAAAAGGCAATCCGTCACACTACAAGCATGCTTCTTTGCAGCTGACAGTGGAGAGGAAAAACTCCCTTTAACAGGTGGAAGAAACCTCCAGCAGAACCAGGCTCGGTGTTAGTGGCCATCTGCCGAGGCCGACTGGGGTTCAAGGAGGCAGAAGCAGAGATACAAAAGGAAACTGTAAAAGAAACACACAACCAGGCAGACGAGCTCCAAGCCAGCTCCCATGACAGAGGATGAAGATTATGATTAAGAATGTCTTATTATTCAGTCAGACAATTCTTGAATCTGTCCTTTAATAGGTTGTGTCCCAATAAATAAATAAAGATGTAAACAGTTTTAGTTCATAAAAAAGGCCGCTCCTAGACTCAGTTATCGCAACGAAAATGATTGTTTTCATTTTTTTACTGATTAAAGCTAAATTTATTAAATCACCATGAACGTACTAGTTTTAGGTATAGATAATGATCTACTGATTATTCCTTGCTGACCGGACTTTTCCTTTAAACAATTACTCTATAGCTTCTGGTTGTAAAAAGGAGAATATGTGAAAAAGTTCAAGACATAAGAATGACTTTTCAAGGCATTGTATGTCCAGTAAAGAGATGACTATAGAGAGCATGTCTGTGTGGTGTGAAAGCAGGAACCTTTGAACACGGAAAAACAGCGGCGCTCTAAAATATAGGCCAGCACTGCATTTCAACTCAGAGACCTTCCCGCTCTCAGCCCCACCTCATCGGCTGTGTTTTTCATGTCCCTGCAGCCAGGCAGCACTCAGAAAACAGTCCCAGTAAATTACCGTGACGGTCCAAAGGGACAAACTCCTGCACAGAGACACAGAAGGAAGTGCTTTTAAAACGACAGCACTACTCAAACCACCAATACACAGATGAATTGCTAAATATTTGTTTCTGCATCAGCTTGGAGTCATTTCCATTAAAGCTTATTAATGAGAGGAAAATGTTAGCCGTGTTGCACAATCAGCCATGTGTCAGTGCCCATTGAACAGACGGTATATTTGTGGAGGAAATGGGTTAATGCTGTTCCACTTCTTCCTGTCAGAAATACTCACGTCAGTGCAAGGTGACGGCTGACATGTCATGACGGGTTTTTGCATCCCTTTGCATCTTTCATGCTGAGCGCCAGGGACTGCGATGCTGCATGAGAGTCAGCACTCTGAACATGATTACATCTTACGGTTGGAGTATTACTGTCAGAATTTTTTTCTTCTTCTTTACAGGGTCTGAATGATTCATCACTCAGATGACCTCTGTACATATCAAGTCTGGCAATAAACCTGTCTGGCTTAAATTGTGACTGAAAAGGCGCTGTTGTGTAATTGTTAGCTTCCCCCATTGGGTGGCGGTAGAGAGCCTGGTTGCACCTAAGGCTTGACCCTTGTCCTGATTTGTCTTTGTTCCATTAAACTCCAGCAAAACGCTCCCAAACCGGGTCAGTTGACAAGAAAAGCCCATCTGTTTGGATTAATTATGATGTCCTTTAAAATCAGGACTCATGAGGAATTACCTGGCAGGGTGCTCAGATAAATACCATCATCACAGGCTTTACGCCAGCTTCAACGCAGCGCTTTCTCCTGAATGGGGAGAGCATCATGTGAAACTTGAGGCGTCTGGCATCAGGATTTGTGCGCGGACGCGGCACGCACTGTGGCTGCAGCAGGACGCAGCGAGATGGACGTTTCATTCCTGCGGTGTCTGTCTCTGTGTTTGCGTGTTGGATCCGCACAGAGTGACGCGTGCATGGGGGACATCATCCAGGACATTATTGGGTCTGTGTTGGTGAGATATGGAGACCGGGCGCGCTCTGGATGCATCCTGCGCTGTGAAGTTTGCGTGGAAGCGGTGAGACATCTGTTTTTATAGGTCATGTCAAGCCCTAGCATCTGTGTGAAGTGAGTGGCAAGTGAAAACGGATCAAAGCGAGAGGGGGGGTGTTATTCTTTATTAGAGGCATGTTTGAATAATCTGTCCTTGGAAAAGAGTCTATTTAAATCAAAGAGATTAGAGAACCAAATAGAGAATTGAGCGTTTTAAATATTTTTGTGCCTAAGAAAGAAAAAAAAAAAATCCAACATTCTTTGTTTTTTGGGGCTTGTTTGATTAAATTATTCATTTTTTTGTAAAACAGTTTGCAGGATAAACATAGATCAATTTTCCTAGAGGACTATAGAATGGCAGCTGTTAATGTGGGAAGATGCATGGGCTAAAAGGGTCAATGTCAGACCTTGTTAAGCTTAAATAATTCATACTGCAAATTCAGATTTTGATGTTTTTATTTAACCAGAAAGTTAATTTCTGATCAGATAAAATAGAGGATAGACATTAGGTTGACTGTTGTTTTGCAGCTTCATTTATAATTTGGTGCATTTATATCATAAAAAGAAAACAATGCAGTGTCCATCTTAAAGTAATAATAAAAACATCAAAGGAGCATCAGATCAAAGAAGTTTTAAACGTTTGTCTACATTGTAAATAAAATGTCTTATTGGAAGCTCTACATACCCTTTTTCAATAAATAATAAATAGATGAACCGTTAATTTAAATAATGGTCTTTACTGGCATTAGACTTAGATTTATTTTGTCACTTTTTTATACACGAGTGTAAACAAAAATAAATTTCATTTTAAACAGCTCTAGACAAGTGCAGTCTTGAAAACAGTATTAAAATACATAAAAATAATAATAATATAAACATATGACTGTATATTTACAGTTCATTACATTCATTATTTATACATTTTTAAATATAAATAACCCATTTTTACACAACATTCAGCAGTCTAATGGCAGTGAGGGAAGAAACTGTTATGGAATCTGCTGGACCTGCATCCAATGCTTCAGTCTCAGCAGTCTTCAGCAGGGAGAACAGTCCAAGGGCTGTATAGTCCACCAAAAAGTTTGAATTTTTTCTTAGCAAAAATTGTGATACATTTTTTTTATTTAGATTTTCCTCTGATTTAACCATAACTTTATACAAGCTTGGCTTCATTATTCATTTAGATGATTTTGAAAGCTCGTTTGTCTAGTCTAAACTTTCTCAATTCTGGCTTCTCCAGCATGCAGTTCTCCAAAGTCCTGCAAATTACCTTATTTTATAACTTAGGCATGTTGAAGCAGAGACAAATCTTAAAGGAGCTGGACGCCTGACCTCGATGACTGGAACTGAGGAACTCTGAGCTCAATCTGAATACATCAAATCGGTAAAGGGCAATTCGGGTAATAGGGGTGTGGGAAATAACGCTTTTTGGCTTATATATTGTGACATGAGCCCGGCTGCCCAATATGGGTCATTCCATCTTTCACTTCTTAGTATCTATTTTCTTAAAAAAAAATGGTTACATAACACACATTGATGGGAAAATGGGCTACCACTGCACCACACACCCTGGCAGAAAGCCAGAGTGGAGCCCTTTAACTGTGCTGCAGCAGCACCAAATCTGTATTTGGAGGCAGTCACAGAGGAAGAAAAAGCCCAAACAACATGTGGATAATAATATTCCTAATCAATATTTTTGATGAAAATATACAGCACTTGCTGTTTTATCTCATCATTTGATTTTGATAGCTGGGGTGCAAATATGGCAATATATAATGATACTGCAATATCGTGATCGTGACCCAAGTATCGCGACATGTATCGAATCGCAACACTCATGCCAATACTCACCTCTACTAAGAAAGTGCGTTCATGATCAGTGCTATTTCAACTGTGCTAGTGGGAGCTAAAACCAGGAAACAGGATCCTTCCCAGAACCAAAGAAGTTAGCATAGGAGCCTCCTGACATCGTAGGAGCTATGTGGTTCCCCACAATCCTTTGTTTGATATATAGACATATCCGACCTTTTGGAGTTTAACAAAAATAACTGTGTGGGATATGAATTTGACCTCACCTTCTTATGTTTTGGTTTTGTAGTTCTTTTCTGGAAGGCTGTAGTCCCAAATTGGACAGTGTAATTCATGTGTCTGGATTCAGGAACTGGATTCTGGTTTAAAAGAACAGAAAGTATGCAGATCAAGCCATATTGTTGCAGGACTTTACTGTTGCATACTTGAAAATGCTTATTTCTTGGTTCTCCCTTTATATTTCTCTTCCCTTTCATGTGATGGCAAACTCACGGCTGAGGTTTGAAATTTAATGTTTTACTGTCGTTAAATATAAGACCAAAATAGGGATTATATTGCAGATTCAATTAACTCTCCAGTCTTAATTGACATTAAGATTATTTCTGTCACAGTTAACCAGCTTTTTGCATTGTTCACTGTGTTGGTTAGTTATATTTTGGCGGACTCCAATATTTTGTGAGATGAAAGCCCTTCTTGCCATTACTCCAAACCTTAGCTTCAAATTATGAACTATATCAAGCTAGTATTGTTTCTAGACCACTCAGTGCTTATACTGGTGAGAACAGCCAAAACTCCATTGGTCCTAAATGGGTGTTAAAGAATTCTGTTCAGTGTATTCTCATTATTAGTTCGTATGAAATCGTACGAAAAGTTATGCACCGTAATTTCGTACATTTTAGACGATTTTTCCGTCTGGCCTCGAGACAAGATATCCTTGGGCATGCGCATCTTATGCACCATTACCGGTAAATAACATAGAATTTAACATACAATTAACCCTAACCCTGACCCTAACCATAAGATACAAAACAGCAAGCAACCTAGTTAGAGACCTGAAGAAGTGATTATTGCACTGTTTTTACCAGTTTTACGTCCGTCCGCGGATCTGCTTTTTTCGTCTGTCTGGCTGCTCATGCGCACTGATCTGTATTTTCGAGGAAAAACGTCAAAAACGTACGAAATACTGTGCATAACTTTTCGTACGATTTCATACGAACTGATAATGAGAACATGTTGATCAGTTTAAATTCAAGGTTACACATAGGACACATATATTTATTTTATTTTATTTTAGACAAATGCATTTTTGCCTCAATCCTAAACAATTTTTTCTCATTTCCCCTCACAAAAAGTCACGTTTAATAAGATATGTGGCAGCCATAACAGTTTTGAATCTTCTTAGTAAGTTCTTGACAAGGTTTAGAGGTGTGTTTAACTTTAACCATTCTTCTAGTGGTGCATTTTCACCTCAGACATTGAAGATGTGGCTCACAATATTTGCTGTAATTCACCCCAAAGGTAATTTCTTTAACTGAGGCCAGGGCCATGTGCAGCAGTCATTGTTATTCCTTCAAATCATCCATGTCGCTTTTGGCCTTGTGCATTGGTGTGCAGGGGTGTTGGAAATTCCAAATTCTTCCTAAAAAGCTGGGAGCATAAAAAATAGACAGTCTTTGGAAATGCACATGGATGATAGAGCTTGAATACTGCTTGCGGATATGGGACTACAGCCTTCCAAAAATGAACTACATAAAAACCCCACAATAAAAACCAAAACCTATGTGGGTGTGTACATTTGCATGTGTCACAAACAGTACTTGTAAAGCATAATGTATTTTTGTTCATCTTTATTGGGCGGTTTAAGCTTATACATCTTGGTACACAAAGGTTGTGGGATTCCTTATATATCCTAAGCACCATATTGGAACGTCAGGAAGCCCCTATGCTAAATGAGCTATGAAAGGAAGCATCCTGGCTCTTTTCTTATCTGGACAGCATTTATCCTTAGCTAAAGAGTTTTTAAAACCAAAGTCCTCCATTGCCGTACTGATTAAGCCGGACATACACTGAATGATTTTTTCAATCGTTGCACGCAGCTATAGCTCACACTGTACGACGAAACAGCAGGGTTTCGCGTAACGCTCTGATGCGATCTACATGCTCACACTGTACGTCTAAAAACCACGTGGGACTCAGCTCTGCAGTGAGATGGTGCTACTTGGACTCGTCTATCCGGAAGCCAAAGGAGTAGAAGAGGAATATGAAGCTCACTAAAGTGAAACCCGCTGCTTTAGGAATTTGTGCAATGCTGTGCTGAAAAGCCCTAAAAAGAAAAGGCGACATAGCGATATTTGGACGAACACATGGCTGAGAAAACATGGCTGCTACAGTATGTCAGTTTTACAGAAAGAACTTCATTTCACTCATTGCACCCTGCCATGCTTCTGTGTTTCATCTGAGAGGAGGATGAAGAATCCTTTTTTGTGCAACCGAGCATTTGCCCACGACCAACTTATGATGGCTGACTGAATTTCAAACATGTTTGATTTTCTCTCCCGACCTTACAATTCCTGATCGGGAGGTGATCGTGAGAGGCTGATCGCCCCCTCGTTACCCCCTGTACACTACATGACTCAAGATCAGGCTGAAAGTGAGGCCTGATCGAAAAATTCTTTACACAACTGCAGAATGCGTCCCAAAAAAATCATTCAGTGTACTCCCGTTTTGGGGCAGCAAGCCTCGTGAGATCAGGATGGTCTCAGCGAGCTTTCAAGATTTCACTAGCTTAATCAGTCACGGAGACTCTCTCGTTGAAGAAAATTTGGAGCCGCTCACCAAGCGAAACGCCCAATCAGCGCTGGCTTTGAGGCTGGTTGAGGTGTGTGTGGCGCCTTGAAAAAACACAGTTCAGTCTAAAGAACATGGCATGCTTCTTGAGTTAACTAAGCGTTAGCGTGGCTATCGAGCAAAGTTTTTATCGGAATTACAGAGTATTTTTCACTGGAAAGAAGAGCAAAACACTGCTCTGGAGAGGAGGCTTTTCTCAGAGGAAAAAGATGTTTTTTGCTCTTTCTCCCGACTGGTTTCAGCAAGAGTAGCACTGGCTTGTGGTTGTGTTTTTGGAGTCAGCTCTGTTAGTATCAGCCATATGCTTCGCTGATCTGATTGGTTTATTTGGCCCGCCTTATCAGCAACATATAGGCCAATCAGCTAACCAGTATTTTCGCCCTTCCCAAAATTACTTCAACGGAAGGTTTCCAGATGGATATGTGGAGCAAATCCAGCAAAATCCATCTGGCGGAATCAGGTTACTTTAGGGCTGCAACTAAGACGTATTGTGTTAATGAATCTGTCGATTATTTGCTTAAAATATTGGTTGCTTAAAGAAGATTATTTTCAGAATTTAAACCAGGGGAAACTAAAACTTTTCCGTTCTGGTTAGATCATGTTGACGTACAAAAATGTTTTAATCTTAAATGCAAAATGTTATATTTTTTTTACAATTTTGATGTAATTACTTCTCTAAGTGGACCGCATTGTTATCTAAAGACATTTTTTAGAGCCTCTATACTCCAGTTAAGGATTAATCATTATTAAATGAGTTAACCATTTCAATAACCGATTAATCACTATAAATCCAAGCTCAAATACTGGTAATACGTTTAAATGCAGCAACAAATAATTCAATAAATCTATGCATTTTTCTTGAGGAATCTGAAGATCTCAAGCGGTCAGCAGGTTGGTAGCGATGGCCTCTGCAAAAAATCTCCACAGCTTCCCATGTTTGTGATTCTATGTGGCCTTTCCGTTTCTGGTTGACTCGCTATCATTTCCAACCATTTTCACTTTGTTTAGATAACAGAAACAGGGAAGGAATTTTCCCAACTGGATAGCACAGATGCTCTGGTACCACAGTTGAATTCACTGAGCTCCTCAGGGAGATGGTTCTTCATAAATGTTTGTTGAAGCAGTATGCATGACTAGGTGCTTAATTTATACACATGTGGCGATGGAATTGGGGCACCGCATTGAGTTATTTAGAGGGATGAAACAGCACAGACAATATATACTGTATATATATAGGTATTTACCTATGGGACAATTCTGTGTGAGCTACAATTTTTAGCTCACTTCCCACCCATATTGACCTTTTATGTAAATGTTAACATATTCTGTGGCTTAAATCAATTATTCTATAAAGGATTTTATATAATTTCCTAACTGGTGTAGTCATTGAAAATGTAATATGCCAAATTAAACTTTATACCATCGTTTTTTTTTTATTGTCCAAATAGCATTTGTCTGCCCCTGATTTAGATAACATGTTCTCCACCTTAAGAGCAACTTAACTTGGAACTTCAGTAAATAAATGAGAGATGGACAAATACAGTGGCTGACTACGGAAGCCCAGAGCGGTCATGTCCCTCTGATTCTTTTTCACGGTGGTTTTCTCGAGAAAATAAGTACATTTTTTCATAATCTAAGGATTACGAAAGCCGTTTTATTGTGGCAACAAGATGACTGGTGTGTGTTAAAACTGATTACATCCTTCAATACCACAACAGCGGGAGATTATTTATACGTATAAGTCATGGCAGCCTATGTGTAATTCTGTAAATAATCCCGTGTTTAACTTTAATGTAACGAGACAACGTTGTGTGTTTGATGATTTGCTTCCACTTGTGATTCATAAGCAATTTGACCAATGCTGTTTTCTGAACAGCCCCAGTGTCACGCCTGTGACAGGTATAATATGCATTCACGGCATTAATGCAACCGATTAAAAAACAGTCAGATATGTTTCTACTGTATTTCATGCAATCCAATCATTCACCACCACCTGACAATAAGTAAAAAGAAAAAGGAAACTAAAATGATTATTTTCGCACACGTGGTACCGCGACTGCAGAACTCCGGCCACGCCGGCATGGATGGACTGGGAATCCAGCGCTGTTGGGCAGCCTCATTCATTACTCATACAAGTTAATCATCTCGTTAACTCAAGAAATCAATAACTGTTTTCTCGTGACATAAAATGAGATTAAAAAAATTAATGGTTTAAATGTGATAACGAGGTTATGTCATCATCTTGAGAAGATAAAGGAAAAAAAAAAAAGACTCCACCCGCTCTCGGCTCGCATAGCTGGCTAATAATTTTGGCTGATATTAGCGATTTTTCTCTTGTATATTGGTCGATATATGCATGCTTATGCTGATTCATTAGTGATTCCAAAATGGTGGGGTGTGCCCCCTAGGGATGGCCTAGTGCAACTGTATTTATTTATTTTAGTAATTGTAAAGCAGTAATTAAAAAACAGTAATTGCAGTTTTTTTTATTTATTGATTGAAAGGAATATTACAAATCTGTTAAACAGTAGAATAAACAGGGTAACCTAAAAGTTTAGAGATTTATAGTAGATTGTATTTTTTCTATTCCAATATTTAATTTTCTGCTGTTGACTTTTCTCTCTTCAACTGTTAAAAAATGTTTGAGCAGGGTTAGATATTGAGAGGACACAGAAAAGTTATTGTAAACATAAGAGGGAAGCCAGCGAGAGTTTTGTGTGTGTTAAGCAGCCATGCCTTTAGATTCTGTGAAGTGATTGCATTTCTGTTTCCTCCATTTACTATCCATTGCTAATGTTTTGTTTGATTTGTCAATAGATGGCACTTTTTGTTTCAAAATTACACAATATTATCATTGTGTAATTTTGCAGATGAAGGAAGAGAAATTGGCCCAAAAATATTTGCACCAGCCTTGTAAGACAATCACTTAAATATAAGCTTAAGAAATTGTCTGCATTATATCAGGAAATTGAAAAGCGATATTTTTAATACCATTACTCTCCTTTTTGGACATTATTTGGCATCTTCCGCAGTGGGACCCCATCAAAATAATGCCTTATTGAATTGTAAAGAATGTATTCATGAGAGCTGGAAATAATAACCAACAAATACTGAGTTCTAAGCAGTTAAAGAAATAGTTAAAGCATTGATATCTGATATCCAGATAACAGATTATGCAGCTTCTACTTAGATTTATTGGTATTATTACTACATATATGTTAGTTTCTCTATATACTTTAATACTGGTGCACACTAGAGACTGACATTTTTTTCAGGAATCCCACAGGTAAAACAGGAGTTTCCTTCAAAACATTTCTTTTGCCTTTTTTAAAATGCAATATCATAGGGTCTGCATGCAGATTAATTCTTTGAGATATATTTAATTTGTCTCTGAATTTTCTACCAACTGTTAAGAGTTGTCTAATTTACTGGGCCAGAGGCTAAACGTCTGTACCATACCACTATTGCCTTAAATGCAGTAAGGCAGAGTTTCATCTTTCATATCGTAGCACATTGACAAAGATTTGTTCTCTTTTCTTTTGTTTGCAGGATCAACAGAAAACCTGTATTTCTTTTCCCAGAGGAGATATGGCAGGATCTTTCAGTATGACATAAACTAAAATCCCCCCATCCTACACGTCTTCAGGGATGGATCTCATGAACCTCACCACTGTCATCGACAATGGCTTCTTAGATGAGATGCCATCGAGCCGCGTGCTGACCGGCTGCTTTCTCTCGCTGCTCATCCTCACCACGCTGCTCGGAAACACGCTGGTTTGTGCAGCCGTCACCAAGTTCCGTCACCTCCGCTCCAAAGTCACCAACTTCTTTGTGATCTCATTGGCTGTGAGCGACCTCTTGGTTGCCATCTTGGTGATGCCCTGGAAGGCTGTAACCGAGATCGTGGGCTTCTGGCCATTCGGGTCCTTCTGTGACACCTGGGTGGCTTTTGACATCATGTGCTCAACAGCATCCATTTTGAACCTTTGTGTTATAAGCTTAGACCGCTACTGGGCCATCTCCAGCCCCTTTCGCTACGAGAGGAAGATGACACCCAGAGTGGCCTATGTTATGATCAGTGTGGCCTGGACATTGTCTGTTCTGATTTCTTTTATCCCTGTGCAGCTCAACTGGCACAAAGCCCAGAGTAAACCTTACAAGCCCCTCACTGAGTCATTAGTGCCGTTGGGATCAAACACTACATCTCTCCACACATCTGAAAATTGTGACTCCAGCCTGAATAGGACCTACGCTATCTCCACCTCTCTCATAAGCTTCTATATCCCTGTTGTCATAATGGTTGCCACATACACACAAATTTATCGCATTGCTCACAGACAAATCAGAAGGATCTCCGCCCTGGAGCGTGCCGCAGAGAGTGCCAAGAACAGACACAACAGTTTGGGCCGAGGCTCCAGCATCGCAGAGTCCGAAAGCTCTTTCAAAATGACATTCAAAAGGGAGACAAAGGTGCTGAAGACGCTGTCTGTGATAATGGGGGCGTTTGTGTGCTGCTGGCTGCCATTTTTCATTCTGAACTGCATGGTGCCCTTCTGCGAGCAGTCGAGCGGAGGAGAGGCCTTCACTTGCATAAGCCCCACCACCTTTGACGTGTTTGTGTGGTTCGGTTGGGCGAACTCTTCCCTCAACCCCATCATCTATGCCTTCAATGCCGATTTCCGCAAGGCCTTTTCCATCCTGCTGGGCTGCCACAGACTGCATCCAGGAGGCCACAACGTAGAGACGGCCAGTCTAAACAAGAAGTGACTCATGACTCTCCCAGCACTGACTCATCCCTTTATTCCAGGAGTCCAGGAGTTTAATGTGCATCCGGTCTGGCTGAGAAGAGGACGTCGCTGTCTGTGGTTCTGAGTGGGACTGGATGGTACTGTGACACTACGTGTGCACACGTTTGCATTGCTTGAATGTGACCCTGCTGTGTTTTCTGTCACTGTTACACAACCTTCAGAATTGAGAATAATATCTGAAAGCAGAGTGGATTTGGGATTGAGATTAAGATGTTGCTAGTTGGGCCAGTAGTCTGAGTATGTACCGGTACTGACATGGTTCCAGGATGGATAATCCATAGAACTGGGCAGCCTGCACTGCTGTCCTCCTTATCGTCCCACTCTGCTGCACACAGTGTCAAGGCACTCTCAGCTGAATACAGTGCAACTGCTGCACAACTCATGCACTTTACAAAATTACACGACAGCTCACAAATCTACTGTCGCACATGAGATTGGAAATTCTCTGCAAGGACCAAGGTAATGCATCTAACCAAATCATGCCGGGTGTAAGCGTGGGAACACAACACATCCACAAGTGGCTTAATATTTAGGACAGAATGCAAAACAGACTAGATGAAATGATTTATGTTTTATTTGACAGCTCTGTAAAGGGAACGCTGCTTTCTGACTTTATTTTAAAGGTAACATGTTGGTGTGACCGTGTACTAAGCTAGTGGGATTTTCCTTTAGCTCTGCCTTTTCTTGGATTAGTATAGATAAAGTTCATATTAAAATACTTTAGCTTGAAACTGCACCATGAAATTGTCAGAGGACTGCAATCAGACAATTTTAATAAACTGTTTTTTATCAGTGAACATAAAAAAGCCACATTTCCAAAGACACTGAAACTGGAAACTATTACTGCCGGAGAAAGACTTAAAATCATTTTTTTCTGTTAGTAAGGTGCTTAAACTAAAGAAAATTGGAAGACAAATGTATTTCCTCTATTGGAAACATATCCATTTTTTACTTAGGCTATAAGAGAGTCCAAATCTTAACAAAAATAGTCACTTAGATAACTATTTTTGATTTAAAGTTGTTCTCTTGTCCTAATTTTGAATTAACATTCAAGACCTGATGTTTATAAAGACCCTGAAATTGGGATCAGAAATGTATAATAAAATTATTTTTGTTAAATTTACTCTTAGTTTGATTTATTTTGGAGCTCACATAACAACAAAACTCAACAAAAGCTTTAACAACACCAGTTATTTCAAGGTCTGTCCTGCTGGGTTTAAATCCCTTAACTATTTTAGAGTATTAATAAAAAAAAAAAAAATCAGTTCTTAAAAATATCATGTTTTTTACACCATAAAATGATTCTATGCTTCTTGGTTGGGATAGTTGATTTAAATACATTAGGAACTTAACCTACAGCTTTAAAGTAAAAAATAAACCAGAATATATGCTGTTGTTTGATCAATTTAGGGAACTTCTAGAATGGATAGTTTTTACTTTAGATTTTTTTTTCAATTTCCTAGTTGATAACTAGTGTGACCTATTTAAGGGATTAGTCTGACCACTGATGGGATGAGTGATGCATCCCTGATTTCATGAGAATTAATGGACATTGATTAGTATAGATTATAAGTTATTAAATAATAAAGATTGTAAACCAATCCTGAGATTTTAAGACACAAACGAGTGAAAGGACTTGATGAATAGGTGGAAGGATTCTTGCTAAATAGCTGAAAGTTTAGAGAAAAATGTGCTTTATTAAAATACATTAAATACTTTCAAACCGGAAACATAATGGAAAAATATTTACTTACATAAATATTATGGGTAAGCCATGTAAGTGGGAGGATTTCACTGGCACTCGCCGTTAAAATGATTGTAATTGCAGATTGGAGCTTAACCATTATACATTCTGTTTAACATTAATGACTTTTTAAAAACAACAATTAAGTATACGGTTTTGATTTTATTACACAGCTTTCTTTCTGCACTGCAAAAACAATATGAAAAAAATAAGTCAAAATTTCTTAAATTAAGTGTATTCACCCTTAATTTGAGTATGTAAAAGAGGTAGTTTGCCAATGGAATGAGTATTTTTACTCTTAAAATAAGATAATTGGATAAAATGCACTTGAAATAAGACAATGCAATTGTGTTTTCTTATTTTAAGTGTGAATTGTCGTGTTCCATTGGCAAAATGTCTCTTTTACCTCCTCAATTCAAGAACAAATGCACTTATTATAAGAAACAAATGACTTATCTAGATTTTTTGCAGTGTGGCAGTCAAAACTATACATACAGTTTATATAAATGTGCTAAAGTTTGTTAGTCAGAAGTTATGAAATGCTCTAGAATTTATATTTCTATAATATTGGCCCATCAACTCAAAAGAGAACTATATATTTATCGGAGCTGGGGAAGTTGTTGTGGACCATTTTGAAATACATTTTAATTTCGAGATCAGTATTAAAAATAAAATATAGGGTGACAACAAATTTTAAGAAAATTTCCTCATTTCTGCCACCACTTTTTCCTAAAATAGATCAGAAGTTGTACATTTTTTAAGGGAAAGGACATTGTTTAGGATGCTCAGGACTTTATGAAAAACTGAATGATGTTGTGAAACAACTCTCACTCTTTACAATTAAGTAATTTGCATGTAACTAAGGACTGAGACAGTGCTGATACCCCAGATCTGAAGGACCTTAAAGATTGAGTGAAACTTTTAGCTAAACAGACACATCTGAAACTAAAAACTTGCAATCCTGAGACAAAATCATTTATTTATTGTACCATAGCGACAAGTAGTACGTCTGGAAGAGTCACAATGTGAGGAATGCCCTCCAGCCTACGAACATATCACCAGCTGCTATCTATTGTATTGGTTGCCTTTTGATGTGGGGTTATTTTGCTGCTAGTAGCATTGGCTCAACTTACAAGTTGGATGGAATAACAGATGGAAACTTTTCAACTTCACCTCAAAACATGTCATATATATATATACATATATGCTATATAGGATTATTTTTCACAAACTCTTCACTGGAAAAAATAAAAATCTAAATAAGTCATTTTTTCTTAAAAGAAGTGCATTTTTTCTTGAAATGAGGAGGTAAAAGAGACATTTTGCCAATGGAACAAGACAATTTACACTTAAAATAAGAAAACACAATTGTATTGTCTAATTTCAAATGCATATTATCTGAATAATCTTATTTTAAGACTAAAAATACTAATTCCGTTGGCAAACTATGTCATTTACCTACTCAAATTAAGAGTAAATACACTTAATTTAAGAAATTTGGACTCCTTTCTAGATCGTTTTTCCAGTGTTCCAATTCTACAAAAAAGAGGTAAAATCTGCAGCTAAGCGTGCGGCTAAACACTTCCATATTTGTGGTAACAAAATCCACTATAAATTGAAAATTGTGGGGAAAAAAATATTTTTTTAATTTAGGTGAGTCTGTATGTTATATCTTTTCCTAGAAAAGGAATTTAGTGCAATTTAAATGTATGTAATCTTGGTATCACAACCAGATTTCTGGTGCATGAATTTGCATTTTAAGGAAAAGATTTGCTTTTTGTATGCATTAGATTGGTGCTGATTAAATGAATATCCACATTTAGTTCCTTTTATAATTATACTCTGTGAACTTTTAATTCATGGTACAAGCAAGTCAGATTTAAACTTATTGTAAAGTTTGTTGTTATTTGAACTCAAAATTAAACAAAGAAGCACATAATTTAACTATTTATAGCCCAAAGTACAAGAACAGCTGGAATAAAGCCTTTAAAATTATCTACATGTGAAGTGAAAATTTCATTCAATCATTTTTAGTTCTATTAATGCACATATACATATCCGACACAATAAAAGCAAATAACATTTGAAGATTATAAAAAAGTGGTGGTGAATTTCTGGTTAAAGAATGACCATATTTTTTGTTTACTTCTAACAATAGCCAAAGCAAAAGAACATGAACATGAACCTCATTACCTTCAACATAAATTATAAGTGAGCTGCATCCTTCTTTACATCTTCACATAAAATAAAGGCGAGAATAAACCATACATAAGCTATTAAGAGACAGAGTTTTAGTCTGCATGAAGTTTTTTTAGAAGTCTGTAGTTACTGTCCATAAAATGCTTCTAAGGTTAAATTATTCAATATTTAATACATTTTTAAATTGAGCACTACAACTGTAGGTGATTTAGGGTTAAAAATGGAAAATCGGTTTTAATGTATTCCATATAGTTGGATCAATATTAGCTCCTGTTTCTGGAAGTGTTTCATCTATTCTGGTAACACAGATAACAACATTTTTCCCAAGTGTCTCTTTGTGATAAGACCAAAACAAATGTTTATTTGTGAATTTGTTAATGCAAGTTATTTTTCATCAGATCTACTGTGTTGTATGTGTTTTCGGCTGTTCAGCTCTGATCCCTCCACGTTAAATATCCTGGGGCGTACTTCACACCTGTGTCCAAGGGGATAAAACCTCATTTGAGCAGCTGGGTTTCATATCTACCATCTCTATAATTCTGGTGTTCTCGTGTCTGTTGAATCTGGTGATGTATTGCCATCATTAGCAAAGTGAAGTGCCCCATCTGGTCCTGTGAACAGCTGGCAATAATAAAGCAGTGCAACTACAGTGGCATCTCTGGATCTGTCGGCTTTGTGTACTTTTATTGTTCCACTCAAGCTTCACTTAAAAATACAGCTTAGTTTTTTAGACTGTGTAACCCCCCCCACCCACCCCCCTTTGTTTACCTACTAAGTTGGTATCAGGGCTGAAGGCAATAATGATTAATACATCTCAGTAGTTTAAAAACGTGACATTTTTTATTCATTTTTTTGAGAGTGGGAGGTAAATTGAAGTATCTGAAGTGTGAAGGAACAGGAGAGCAGTGGCAGTGTATATATATATTTTTTTTTTCATTTCATTTGCTACCCTCTTAGGGAAAAACTGGTTTGGTTTTAAATCATATTTGTTATTTTGGATCCAGTGCCTTGCAAAATATTCATATTTGTCAGGTTAGGTGGATGTTTGAAGAGGAACCAAATGCAAAGACTGAAGCTGAGGTGTTTTCTTGCAGATTTAAAAACAAAAAGAGTAACAGAAGTAAAAGTCCACAAACATAAATCCACAAATCCAAAAATACTGAAAACCAGAAATACTTACAACAAGGGGGCAAAGAAATGACGACAGAACAGCAAACAGTGACTGAGCAGGAGGTGTAAATGAGGGAGACAGAAACAAATACCAGGCTGATTCGTAGATCGGGAGGAGGTGTGGACAGAGGAGTCTGGAAGGGAGCTAGGAAAATGAGACTGACACAAGAGGGTAAACAAGAAATACCAAAGAACTAAAATACAATCAAAAATAACTAGAATCACAAAATGGAAATAAAACCAATGAAAACTTAAAGATAAAACTTAAACAGAACCAAAAAAATGACAATATACCTTTACCTTTTTTCACCAATGTCATATTAAAAAGGTACACTATGCAACCGTGTGTTATTTTCCAGCGAGGCTCCCCCCAGAGTGGAGAAACTAAAAGTGCACTGTCGTGAATATGCTCAGCTGTTCTCCTGGTTTCTCCAGGAGCCAAGCAAGGCGCTGTTGTTTTGAAGCAGCAGACAGGCGATGTCAACATAACAAATGACTAATGCTAGTGCTCACACGGGGCCGCCAGCTGGTGCTGCATGGTGAAGCAGCGAGTTTACATGCAAAGCCAATGGTTGACGCCGTCAAGTTATCCCCACGCAAAGAGGCTGCAAGCAGCTGAGCCTGTCGTGCGAGCTGCTTAAGCATCTGACGAGGGAAGAGAGACACAGCGCTGATGATCACTCCTCTTAAACAGTTTATTGATGTTTAAATTATCCTTAAAATGCAGAAATCTGCCGGCAGAATATGCAGTTTTGATTATTTAGATGAAAAACACCTACCAGCTGCGCGCGGTGAACCGCGAGGAGGCGACACCGCCAGAGGCTGCTGATGAAGGGATCCCTACTGTCAGCTAATCGCAGCTGGCGCTGCGCGTGGGGGTCTGAGCGGCTCCCACAGAAAAAAATATTGAAGGCAGGATAATAATCTGAATGAACTGACGGCACTGATTACAGTTTTCAGGTGTATTTTCTCACTTAGAAACACATATTAAAACTACTTTATTCCCACGCGATCACAGCAAATATAGCTGCAAGGCAGAGAAAGGATAGTGAAGCTCCGCCCAACGTGCGTCAGACACACACTTTTGCACACGCCGCTAGCCAGAGCAGCAAAGCTGCTTCAGCCGCGGCGTCAGAACAAAACTGGTACAAGCAGCTTAAATGAAGCGCAGCAGAGCGCCGCGATTTTTGCTGCTTTTGCTGCGTGAACGCATTAGCATAACTGCACAAAGATGCGCGCCACTGTGCTAGCAACGGAGAATGCTTTAACTGGGGCGTTGGTAGCAGTTCTCGCCGTAAAGCAAAGACTGACTCTCGCTGAGCCTGTGGGTGCGAGGGTCGGTGCTCCTGCAATTGCAGAAGTGTGGTATTTCCCCGGAACCACCAGGGCGTGACGAGAATACCTTTCTTGTTCAACCTGAAACTGACTGCATTTAATCATCCAAAAACGTTATGGAACACATTAATTAACTGAAAAAAAAAATGTTGCATAGTGTGCCTTTAAACCAGTATTAGGATTTTTATAATTGACCAACACAGTATTGTGGATAATGGTTAAAAAAAATAAATGTCACATAGATCTTTTAAACAAGTGCACATTTGAATCATAGCTTTGAGTTGTATTCTCTACATCTGAGTATATACTTTGCAAAACTACTTTTTGGGACAACAGGTTTTCTTTTAAACTGCCCATTATTCACGCATCCAGTTTCCCTGTTTCTACCAAGCAAACCCATTCCTACATCATGATGACTCTGCCATGTCACACCTAAGGGTTTTAGTGTTCACTAGCATATGCAGAGTTAGATATTTGTCATTTAAGGTGCATGTATGTAGGCCTAAATGCATGCCTATGTATGTAGGACGCTGAACTGATTAGATCCCAAACCTACAGGTTTGGTCTTTCATCTGATAAGATTGTCTTTTTCTGCATGTTGTACTCCATACGTGGCTTGAGACCAATTACCGTAATTAGATAAGTCAGCTGAATGGAGAAGCTCAGCAGCTCTTCTAGATCTGTAATGGGGATAAGATATCTTGTGAAAAACCTGACGCTGCCACCTGCGCCTCCACACCACATGTGGCTCTTCGCCACCTTCAATGTGGCTCTATAGACTCTGAATAAGAAACTTTTTAAATTCTTAGGGTAATAACAAAGGCATTTTTTTTTTTTTTTTACTTTTCATACATAGGATTATTGACCAGCCAGTAAGTACAGGGACTGCCTTTGTCAAGGTGTTCAATAGCATCCATATAATTGCAGGCATTCAGCAGTGTTGAATGCCTGCAATAATGGCCGTTCTGGTCCAGCACTTTACTGGTTTAAATATTACTTGAAGTACAGGGCTTTTTTGTGTCAGAAGGTAAGGCCGGGCATACACTGTACAATATTTTCACTTAGCTACAGCTCAAACTGTACGACAAAACCGCAGGGTTTAAAAGTTCAGGCTGAATGTTCTGACGCTATACACCCCAATGATCTAATGCAATCTAACTGCTCAAACTGTACTTCGAAAACCACACGTTGGACTCAGTACTGAGAGATGGTGCTGGTCGGACTAATTAATCTGGAAGCAAAATGTAGACAGTAGGAGAATAAGAATTCCATGCTGGTAGCTCTGCTTCGACAGCAGGATTCCCTCACGAACAACGGCAACTGAATTATCTCCCAACGAATCCTAATTGTGAGGTGGTAGTGAGAGGCTAATCGCCCCTCGTTACCCCCTGTATACTACACGATGCGGGATGAGGCTGAAATTGGGCCTGATCCAAAAATTTTTGCACATCTGGAGAATTGGCCTAAAAAAAGGCAAAAACTCGTATGTGTAAGCCGAGCTGAACTTGAGATAAGACGCAACAAAAATCACGTTTCCCCTTTTACTCAATATATACATGCATTCCCTTACTGACATCTTGTACATAAAAACATTAGTTACAATAACTATGCAGATGACACACAGTTCTACATTACCACGCCATAATGAACTTATTAAAGCGGTGAAGCAGAGAAGAAATCAAGGCATGACTAATGTTTTTATAGCTGAATTGAAATAAAACCAAAGTAGGTATTTTTGGAGCAAAAGAAGAGTGTTCAAAAGTTAGCACACAGCTTCAATTAGGACAACTAGAAAACCCCAACCAGACTTTAATTCTGGGTATAGTAATTGACAAAGACCTGAACATTTAGAGGCCCATAAAGACAGTAACAAAATTGTCCTTGAACATCTCCAGGATTAAAGGAATAATGTCTCAGCAGGACCTTTGAACACTAATTGATGCATCTTTTTATTGGTCCAGTTCATTACTGCAACATGGCTTCAAAGATCTGCCTAAAAATTCAATAAGAGCTGCAGTTGATCCAGAAGGACTCCTGCCTGCATCCTCACTATAGCCAAGTGGAGCACATCACCCAAGATTTGAAGTCCTTTCATTGCCTCCTTTTATCTCAGAAAATAGACTTTAGAAATATGTTTGTAAGTCTGTAAATCACTGAATGGCTTAGCACCAAAATAAATTAGTTGTGAATCCCATTTCAACCCTTGGCCCTACCCCTTGGCCCTTCCCCTCTGATTTGTGCCTTCATGTTTAGGGGTAGGGGTGTCCCAACACCTGTTAGGACTAATGTTGCGCCGATACCATTTTTTTGGCCCCGATACCAATACCTGATACCTGGCTGTGCAGTATTTGCCGATACCATCTGTTTGAAATCAATGTGTGTGTATAAATGAAGAACTGCATACTACTTGGATGTAAAATAATTGCAATCATGGTTTTGTCAAGCTGCTGCCTACCTTTGTGAAGCAGGAAAAGACTAATGCAAAGTGAATCCAGTAGAACTTTTTAGATTGCCCACCATGATATTGGGTTTTAATAGCTGAATAAACTTTTGGCTCTCAAAATGGTATCGTGGTGCCCCATTTGTTGGTACTTCGTCACGATACGACTCTGCCTACCATTTTAGTGCTTGATCAGGCTCCAGCTCGATACTGGTATCGGTATTGGTGCAACACTAGTAAGGACCAAGGGAATGGCAGAAGTGGTAGGGCAATATACCCCTTTAAATTATGATTTACAACAAATTTCCATACTAACGTTTCTTAAACATCAAGTTTTTGGACATGATCTACTAACTGCAACATTTGTAATCTGTGTAATTCAGCTGAACAGCAAAAACAGTTTGAATAATGTCCTACATCACATTTTCTTTAAGTGCAGGACAACAAAAGAGATTTTATGAAGAAAAAGAAGGTTATCCACACACTTAAGTAAGACAGTGATTATTATTACACACAAACATTCTCCATTATGTCCTACATACCATAAACTAATCCACCAGAATTCCCAGGGGTTGAAGATGCCTCCTTCTTCATACATTCCTCAGTTTAAAACGATGCCAAAGACCCATGCAAAAGAGATCACCCAGCTGCAGATGGAATTATTTCTCTAGATTTCTGTTAACACCTCGTCTTGTCTGCTTACGTGAAAGCCAGCGGTGGCTTCAGGGGACGTATTCAATTTTTGAAGCCGTGATCAAATTTGTAGGGGTTACCTTTAAGCCCCTAAAGCTTGTAGCCTGGTTTTAAGAGAGCTTCAAGGTTAACCTTCATAGAACAGTCACATTTATACTGAAATTGGGGTGATGGTGGCCTAGTGGTTAGGGCATTACGCTTAGGGCATGGCAGCCCACTGCTCCCCAAGGGGATGGGTTCAAATGCAGAGATGAATTTCTCCAGTGTAAGATCAATAAAGTTCAGTTATTATTATTATTATTATCAAATTACATACAGATGAACTTTCATTCCCAAGATTCTAAAAGAAATGAGTTGCATAAAATTTTATTTCAGGATATCACAGCAGACAAGGATTAATGCAAATAACTGTCTTACTATTTTGTGTCACTTCACAGCTATCCTTCTGATGATAGTTGACATAAATGTCAATAAAATACTTTGAGGTTCATAGCTTTAATGTGACAAAATATAAGAGATATAAATATTCCTGCTAAGGCACTACGGAAGTTTAAGTGTAGGATTTTATATCAGAAAAAGTCCAATTAATTTCAGATAGGGAAATGGTTTCGTTTTAGATTGTGATTAACACTTACAAAAAAATTACTTAAAAGAAGACAGGCTAAAAAGCGGACACATGTGTATATTCCTTTTGACAAATTAAGTTTATTCTTGTCATAAAATTAGTGAAGCCTCTGAAGAGGACTTTCTGTCACACATAAATTCAGCCACAGTGGTGCTTTAAAGTCAGCGGGGCTAGGACTGTCCTTGCCTCTGAAATCTCCTCAAGCATGCCACAGGAAAGGAAGAGCAATTAATTTGACTGACATCACTCACAGTGATGGCCACAGTGGCGATAAGATAGTGAATGTGCTCATGTGTGGGTGAATATCAGTCTGTGTGTGTTGGTACCACAGAGCTGCCATCACCTGCTCCATCATCCTCACAGTTTCGCCCCAACTTTGAAACAAATGAGAGAGAATTTTTTTTTTATACCAAGTGAGATACTTAATGTGTTTGTTTGGACTGGCACATCAGATAAACGTGTATTGATATCTTCAGTCCAACGAGCGACAGTAGTAATAATATTCTTCCTTTTCCTCCCCTGCTAATCAGCTATAAGTAAATCGCTAATAAGCTTTAAAAGCTATAAATTCATTTAAAAGAACCACTAAAAAGCAATTTAAACTGTTATTTTCTTTCAGAAAATAACCAGGTAAATCCTGGGTATCTACAACACAAACAGAAAATGTTTTTAGTCAAAATTTCATTTATTAAAGTCTAAGTCCACATAAATATATATTCATAATAAGTAGAAGCTCTAGACAGTGAATTAGACGATGGAAGAATCCTCACAAGCCAACAGAAAGCGTCCAACTCGTGATATTTCAACTCGTGATATGTCAGCATAGAATAGTGAGAAGTGAAAATAATAAATGTGTATTTATACTTCTATATAAATCTTTAAACTCCATTAAAAGTAAAAAAAAAAAAAAAAAAAAGGTAAAAGGAGTATGTATCTAACTTGCTTCCTCAAAGAAAAGTGGAGGCACTTTGTCAGTTCATGACTCCATTACTCTATATTTTTCTTTGTATATCTAATATCTAATTGTTGCTGTTTAAAGATTTTAAACAGTATAGAAATTAAAAAGTCAAAACACTCTAATGAAACATTAGATATTATATTTTGGAACTTAACTTTACAACATATCTTAAACAGTTTATTTTCACTTTAAGAAACCAGGTTGTCTGCGTCAGACGCTCTGCACTGCAAAAAATGGAAATCTAAGTAAGTAATTTTTTCTTAAAGTAAGTGCATTTTTTCTCCAATTGAGGACGGAAGTGAGAGACTTTGCCAATGGAACAAGACAATTTACATTTAAAATAAGAGAAAAAACAATTGCATTATCTACTATTTCAAGTTCATATTATCTAATTATCTTATTTTAAGAGTAAAGATACTTAATTTCATTGGCAAAATCACATCATATTTACCTACTCAGATTTAAAAGGTAAATACACTTAATTTAAGAAATTTTTACTTATTTCTAGATCGGTTTTTGCAGTGTGGTGCACCTCCCCAAAACTGTAGGTGACCACAGACAGTGCCGCAGATAGCGTCACAGGTGCAAGGTTTAAAAAACAACATTTCTACACATGATTACTGTCGCTGTTGGTGGAATAAAGCATTGCAGCTGCATACACATCACCCCTCAAAACCCCACAAAGTACAGGGTCTTAAGAGGGTCCAAAGCCCAGGGAAAGTGCATTTAAATGTTTATCAAAACACTACGAGGAATGTTTAAAGCCGCAGGCTTTTGAATGACATGGGAAAAAACGTTATAGAGGGAGAAATAAAATAATAAAAGAGACATGCATGGTCTCTTATGAGGTTAAAAATATACAAGAACCCTAAATGAAGCTCTGCAAATATCATATTAACCCTGCTGAAGGTGTCACTCTACTGCCACATTCCTAATGAATTTATGGTCAAGTTTGCTTGTTGGTATTATTTTCTCACCTTATTCTCTTTTCGATTGGGATCTTGAAGGATTAAAATGTAATTAAAGCCGTCTGTAACAATCTGCATTCCTGTCCTATAAATATGTATAACTCACAACAGGCTGAGCAATCATAATTACACCCGAGTGATGCATTTTTAATACCTAATACAGCACCACATAATTGGAAGTGAATGTGTTGTGTACTCAAGTCAAACTGCATCAACACAGTTGAAGTATTATAGTATGTCGCTGCTTTTTCTGTCTGCTCCCGATGTAAAAATGAGCAGATGGTTTTATTTTATTTATTTTTTCTAAATTTAAGAAAATATTAATAACAGCCAAACACACACACAAACATTCCATCTTTGAGGGAGGTATCTTGTTGGAATCTGCAGCATAAATTACAAAAAAATCATGCGAACACACATCTGATCCCAGCAATAAGCTATTTTATCCTTTTAAAAATAGCTACATAATCCAAGGCCAGAAATCGCTGCAAATCTTTTGACCTTTTGTGTCCATTCTTCATGGCGAGCCCCCTTCATTGCTCTTCCTCATTTACTCCTGCTCTTTATTTCCCATTCTTACCACAGCCTTTTTCGCACTCTTTCTCCCTCCTCGCTGTGTTTACATTTTACGCCGGGGGGGCTTCACGCAGTGCTGTGCTGCTATTCGTCACTCCAAGTGGCTCCAGTGGAGAGGACAGACCAAGCACCCCACCCCCGTCTCCTTTGACCTCACCACTGGGGAAGAAGCAAAGGGAACAAGTAGGGAAGGGAAGGAAGAGGCACAGTGGAGACTAGATTTAGACAAGATATTATTAGATGGAGGAGAACAAACACCAGAGGCCTCTTATTTCTTAGTAAATGGTCAAGAATCAAAAGGTACATGAGATTAACGACATGAAGCGGATGAATGGGGGAGCTTTTGTGTAGTTCAAAAACTGATTCTTATTTCTAGACAGCCACACTGCGGCTGACTCAGTGGTAAGGTTTCAATATGGGTCAGCTAATTGAGGCAGGAATTTTGCCATTGGCTTTTTACTGTTTAAATTTTCTTTGATAACATCTCTCTTATGCAAAACCTTCATACCAACTGAGGGACAGCAAAACATGAATGCACTCGCATTCAAATGCCCTGTCTGTGACTTATTCCCTTTCCCTCAATGCAGATGTTTTACTCACCAATATGCATAGTAATTGGATTAAGTGTTTTCCTGGCCGACACTTCAGCACGTGGCTGGGCTCCAGATGGGACACCATACCTCTTGTTGAAAACATTACCACTGAAGCACTCTATTATACCGTCATGAACCCATCAGGGAAAATGTGTCTTGCACAAGAACCCATCACCTTGTTCAGGAGCTGGTTATTTTACCACCTTATTCCATTACAGGTTTCTAATTGCTTAGCATCTTTGAAAAATGCCATTTTTTTCCTAATATGTTCTTAGTCCTCTTTTAATAAAAAACTGAGAACGTATTTAGTCGGATCTCCTGTTGGGGAGTGAAAGTTGGATTGTTTTCTGTGGTAATATGAGCACTGTGGGAAATTTACCGGTCTGCCTACTTTACGATCTTCACCTGTATGCATGAAATATGGATCATGGCCCAAGGTATGAGGTCTTATACACAAACGGCGGAGATTAGCTGCCTCTATAGGTGACTTGACCCAGTTTAAGAGAGTCATCTGGCATGGTGTAGAGCTACTGCTCTTTTATGTTGAAAGGAAATTAGGTTGTCACATTGTTTAATCAGGATACCTCCCATGTGATTCTCTTAGGAGGCTTTCTAGGCATCTCCCACTGTTTGAAGACCTGGAATAGACCTGAAACCTTACAGCTGAAACTATAGTTTGTCCCCTTAAATCTGGGAATGCATTGAGATTCCAACAGAATGAGTTGGAATGTTTGCTAGGAAGTGTTCCCCTTCTTATTACCCTCAAGACCCAACCTTGGGAGGTCATTTAAATGTTATGCTGTTGAACACGCAACAAACTAGCAAGATAAGAAATACAGGTTTCTATAAAGTAAATATTCAGTCAATGACTGGATGTTCTTTAGAGGATAAACGTGGGAATTTATTTAAATTAAGAGAGTAAGGTTGATACAACCTTGGAGGTGCTGTTGTGTAAAACCAAGCTTCCATTAGACATTAGAGAAGTAGTTTTGTATCAACATAAACAACGTTGTCAGCCTTATTTATAGGTGTCTTGTCTTTGGGCCGCTTATTGTACAGAAGAGTGCATAGACTTGTATATTTGAGAGACCAAACAACCACTGCACATGTGCATGGCTCAACACAGGAGGGCCACCTGAAGCTAAAGGACAACAATGTCCATATTCTAGCCAAGGAAGATAGATGATTTGAGAGAAGGGATAAGGAAGCCATATTTGTTAACCTGGAAAAACCATCTCTCAACAGAGGAGGTGGTCTTAGACATAACCTTTCACCTACTTAAAAAGCTTTTTTAGGAACAATATAACATGGGTATTAAATAGTAATTGCACATTAGATATTACACAAGTTATTGCTGTTGTACTTTTGCACTGTATAGCATAGGGTGACCAAACGTCCGTATTTCCCGGGACATGTCCGTATTTCACGTCCTGTGCCGGGCGTCCCGGGTTTTTTGTACAAAATGAGGAAATGTCCTGATTTTTTTAAATTACCTTAAGTGGACCATTAAATTTACAGGCACTAGGGAACTGGGCGCGCACGCGACGCAATCCCTGAGTCAGCGTCAGTGTGGGCAGCCCCCTGTTCTTAATCAGAATATAGATAGCGTGGGCTGTCAGTACGCCAACAACATGCAAAAGCTGAAATGTATGGTTTACCGGCGATTTACAAAAGAGTAAATCGCCAGACCGGGTCGAGACAAATGGGTGCCTTGTGCACAGTGTGCAAGCAGGCACATATGTCTTGGTGTCTAATGGAGGTGCAAGGAATCTGAAAAGCCACCTGGACACTAAAAAGTAAAGATAGTCAATTGATATGTTTGTTCGTTTTGGTACATTTTGAGGTGTATTTTTTGTTAATTAGCTCATTTGTTAATTTATTTTTTCCAATAGCCTACAGAACAGACATTATTATAGTTCGTTGCTGAGGCTTAGTATGATCTGTTATTGGGAGTTGAGAGTTATTGTTAACTTTTGTTAATTGAGGGATGTTTAGATGAGACATTATTTCTTTCATTGTGCTACTCATTCATTACAGGAATTGTTAAGCATTTTTTAATAAATACATTTTGAATAAGATTATCATTTGTTATTGGAGTTTTGCTGTTGACTTTTTACTGAAAAGCATTTATAATAAATCAACTGTAAATATAACCGTTATTGTATGTAAGAGTACGTAGGCCTATGTTAAATGAGTGCATGCCACAGACATCTCTATCAGTGGCGGCCGGTCCATAGGGGGCGCTGGGGGCACCGCCCTCCCTGATAAGAGAGAGAAGCGTAAAATATATTTTAGAAATTAACTCATAAATGCCAGTTTTACTCTCTGAACTGTGTACCTATAAGCAAAACAAATTATATAAACTACATTTCCCTATCTGTCATTAATTTGTGGATTTCCACAGACAGACTCTACCGTCTCTGTTCTGGGGCTGTCTGATCAGCGTGACCCACATTTTGCGGAGAATCTGTCAATCACATGTACTATTGCTAGGTGAATTTGATGGCCAACAGCGTCTTGGAACTTTATGGTCTTGGGGGCGCTGAAAATACTGCGTTAACAGGCTTCTGCACCCAAAGCGCAGGTGCAGACAATTAGAGGGAAGATGGCGAATGTAAGGAACGAGATGCAGCTTCCACCAAATTCGTTGAGATCCTTATTTATCTACCCGTTTGCCAGAAGAACATCCCTGTTGTAGGATATGAACATTTCATGTCATGGTTATTGTGACTGTGGTCCACCTCGTCACTTAAAACAACCTAAGCTAACTGCGGCGCCACACATTCCTGTTATAATGTGTGTTTGTGAGGGACCAATACTGGCGCTGAGACCAGTAGCTCCATTAACTTAAAACACACAAGCTGTTCCTGGTTACCCTGCACTGTATTGAGGGTGCACACTTAATATTTCAGTGGGGTTAGCCGTGTGTGTGCGTGTGTGTGTGTGTGTGTGGGTGTGTGGGGGGTGTGTACGTGTTTATGCTACGGGGACTTGTCATCTTCAGTCTGGCTGCGTCTTTGCTGAGTTCAAACCCAGTTTGAGGGTGTAATTAAGACAAGTCAATGAATCTGTGTAAAAAAAATTAAGTTGTAAAAAATTATTTTGTTTTGTACATCAATTGTTTGTGGAGGTAATCTATGGACAAAACTGATTTATGAGAAGAAATCGAAATAAAGAGAGCCTGAGGGTAGGGGCTTGAACTATTTAATGAGGGCTGTGGGAAGAAAAGCGGCAATTTTTGTTTTCTGTTTCTTTGTTCCATTGCTGGTAACTGGAGGGAGGCTGAGGCCCAAGAGTATCTTGTATATGTTTAGTTCTTTTTTGCACCCTGTTTTGAGTTTTGAGCACAATAAATCCACCAACACTGGTAACCCGACTGAGCCTGGATTCTTGGAGGCCAAAGAACCCCGTCACAGTGACCCAAATCATCACTATTACTGTTATTATAAAGTAAATTAAATCATTACTGTTAAATTGTATGTATTGTCCAATTGTTTATTTGAATTCTTATTCCGGATTAGTTGGAGACATACACTAGGCTATATCAGCCCCACCAAAAATATTTTTCACCAGCCAGCCACTGATCTCTATGTATGGGGAACAGAGATCCCCTTCCATGGGTGTCCTGGTTTTTCCAAATGAAAATATGGTCACCCTAGTATAGCAGAGATGGCAAAGTACTCACTTTCTGTACTTGAGTAAAAGTACAGATACTTGTGTTAAAAATAACTCTGGTAAAATTGGAAGTACTGATTAAACTTCTTTACTCAAGTAAAAGTAACAAAAGTACAGGCTTGTAAATTTACTTAAAAGTATAAAAGTAAAAGTAGAAACCACTTTTTTCATGCGGGTTGCCTACATTTTAAATGGATATGTACCTGCCAATAGGACTAGATCTCCGCTTGTGTTCATTTTCAATCATCTCGATAGATCCATGCTACTATGCTGTAACTTCACCGCCAATTAAAAGCCTGTAAATGATTTGCCGCGAATGAATACCGCCCGAATCTGTCGATTCATCTGTAGCAGTGGTGCTGCCAAATGCAACGTAGATTCCCATCCAATTAGATTGAATTTGGTATTGATGATATCTTGAAAAATAGCCAACGGTAACTCCATTGAAAATGATTCAAACCTAAAGTAACGAGTCAATTTTAAATGTAACGAGTAGAAAGTACAGATATTTGTGTAAAAAATGTAAGGAGTAGAAGTAAAAAGTCGCCATAAAAATAAGTAGCAAAAGTAAAGTGAAAATATCAGAAAAATCTATTTCTGAGTACAGTACTTGAGAAGTATTTGTACTTCATTACTTCCATCTCTGTTGTATAGTCTGGTGGCAGCGGGGGATGAATGATCTGTGGTAAGCCGCTTCCTTTGTACAAACAAAGTCTTTCACTAAAGGAGCTGCTAAGCCATACTACAATCTGCTGCAGAGGGTGGAAGGTGTTCTCCATGATGGATGTAGGCTTGGACAGCACCTCTCCTCGTTGAAAGTAACGCCAAGCACTAACGTGAGCGCTAGCCTTTTTAGTAACGAAAGTAATCAAAATTATTACTCTTACTGTAACTATAACGCAGGTTACAATTGCCGACACCCCGTTACTGCACGTTGCTCATTATCAGAGGGGAGGATGGAGAGTGAGGAGGACTCCAGCGGCAAAACAACGCTTTCAAGATGGAAATACTGGTGTTACGCCGAAGCTGCTTTTCCCCATCAGGATACAGTTTCCCCTGCATCTCCACGCACAGCACAGGCGGCACGATTCACCGCGCAAGAAGTTTATTATGTGAAACGCGCATGCTCGCTAAAGGCGCATTGAATAGTCGCCTCTGTGCTCGCACTACAGGAAATCCAAGGAGAGTGTGAACTATCATTAGCCTATACTGAAAAGGGAGAAGGATGGATGGATGGATGGATGGATGGATGGATGGATGGATGGATGGATGGATGGATGGATGGATGGATGGATGGATGGATGGATGATGGATGGATGGATGGATGGATGGATGGATGGATGGATGGATGGATGGATGGCTACAGCTACATGTTGCAGTATCTATATCAACCCAAAACACAGGATTTCAGAATTAGACATCCCCACTTATTAATTTCATACACTCGCAAAAGTAACGCAATAGTTACTTTAACTAGTAACTAGTTACTTTTATTGTGGAGTAACTCAGTTACTAGCTCAGTTACTTTTGGGAGAAGCTAACTAGTAACTATAAACTGTTACTGGAAAAGTTAACATGCCCAACACTGTTGATTACCGATCTCGGCATGGTTTCAAAAGGGTAGTGTAAATGGGGCTATCATTCCACTATTCTTATCAACCAGAATAGGATTCCTCTGGGTTATTGAAAATCATCAGCAATAATTACAGCTATGGAAAAGACAAAATATTGGGTAAATGTTCACAATTTCTCTGTCATCTTTCAAGAAGGTTAATTAAATACTGATAACCTCTCCTAAAAGTTTTAAACAAAATGGAAGTCCAACTCTAACTCCAACCTTCCAGAAAACATTTTGCAGTAAATGTTGGTGTAATGTGAATTATGGGGTCCAACTAAACAAAGTTGATTTATTTGTACTTCATCAAAATGACCTTTTCATCTGTTGGCTGAAGCACCGTTTGACCTCTTCTCACAAAACAGGTCTGGTATCACTGTTGGTCTATGAAAGTTCATCTCTGATTCCCTCTTAGCCCTGGAGATAATAAGTATGGTGTTTACTGATGGTTAAAGGTTATTTTCATCACAGTCATGCTTGAGGGTTTTAGAATAGAGTGAAAGAGGACAACATAATCAATAGGATGCTCCAGTGCAGATACAATGAAAGCTTCAGGTAGGTAATTCAACAAAACAAGAAAACGAGGAGAAAATAAGATGTTACTATAAACAAAACAAGGGGGAGGATTGGAATCTTGCAGTGAAACAAGACAACCTGGCGGCGGATTCAACAAGTATGTTCAGCAGCCACCCCAGTGTAGCATGCTTTCTAAACCTGTCACATGGATGCGCGGGAGATATTCCTCAAAAGATAGTTTTTTTTAGTTCTGATGAGGATCACAGATTAATTTTTGTAGACCGCTATGTGTATTCTGTCCGTTCGGCTATTAGAATCCATTTTGTTATGAGTACGAATAGAACAAAGCAGCCTAAAAAAAAGAAACACATCCGTAATACATATTTAAAACATGCAGCAGTACAATAAATATATAAATTCTATCTTTGCCAAACTGGTAGAAGACCAAGTAATTCCTAGAAACAACACTTTTACACATTTCTGCTTAATAGCATTATTATCTGTATTTTCCTTGTGTGTTTTGGTTTGGATAAAAAAAATGTAATGTTAAAAAAAAAACATGTAAATCCCTTTATTGTCCCACAACGGGCAATTTCACTCTCTGCATTTGACCCATCCCCTTTGGGAAGCATTGTGGGGTTAAGGGTTTTTCCTCAGAAACTCAGAGTGGAGGCTGCGGGGATCGAACCGGATACTTGCATCCTTACTTAGAGCACAAACGCACTGCTTTAACCTCTAGGCCAGAGGTCATGGATTAGCGGACCGCTGTCCGGATCAAGACCCACCTGCTTACTAATCCGGACCCAACCTGATTTAAAACATTTTTAAAATTATAGCATGTTGTCCAACGACAGTGTCTAATTTCACTTGCGCCGCTTCTCCTGTTAATACGGTAAAGCCCTCCGGAGCGTCCGGCTCCAGGCTGCACGTGATCCAAACTAGCCAATGAGCTGTCAGTCTGGGTTGCTGCTGCTGCTACTTTTAGACACAGCAGGCAAACCTGTGGCAAGCCGGGCGATGTGGAAAAGAAGGAGAAGATGATGAGAAAAAGAGAGCAGAGAAAGTGTGGGACTGCTGGAAGAACTGCGGTGAACTGGTGAAAGAAAAGTGAAATGGCGTGCTCAAAGATGACCCTGCACATTTAGAGTGATGTTTGGCTCAACCTGCTGCTTTGAAGCAGGATTCTCCACCATGAACAGAATCAACAATAAATATGGATCCAGGCTCAAAATGAAAGCACCTTGATATGTGCTTGAGAATGGCTTAGTCTCCATTTAAACCCAGGTTTAAAGCCTTGCAGGGCAGCATAAAGCCCACTGCCAACATTAAGACAGAAAAAAAAAGAAAGAAAAATAACAAAAACTGTCAGTTCAGTAAAATATGTGAATCAGAAATTGTCTATATACCAAACTGATCAATTTTTGCTCTCTACTTAAAAAAACACTTTTTAAAATGTAAAAACGTTTTTTTTTTTTTGGTTGATAAAGATTCTCAGTCATCCTGGTCGTAGTCATTCCGTAAAAGTTAAAAAAGAAAAAAAAAAAATCCACTGACTTGATTTCGAAGATTTGAAGACGTTTCACTTCACCTCTCCAGGAAGCTTTCTCAATTCAAAATTCGATTCAGCAGTAAGTTTGAGGTTTTATATAGACCAGGCCTTGTTTTGCTTGGAAACATGCAAATTGAAATCGATGAAGTGGGTCGTTTGGATTCATTGTTAGCCTGAAAATATCTGAAACCCGTCTGTGATTGTTAAGGTTCGGTCATTAAGGAGGTATTGTTCACCGGCTCTCTTCAGCCGGTTTCAGGTATTACAGGAGACACTCCCCCCTATAACGACATAATCCCCCCCTTTAACCACTGACCTTCAGAATCATAGACAGGTTTCAGATATTACAGGCTAACAATGGGTCCAAACGACCCAATCGTCAGTTTCAATTTGCATGTTTCCAAGCAATACAATTACGTTTGTCTATATAAAGACCTCAAACTTAGAACAATGTCTACTGTCAAACCCTGGCCTAAATCCACAAATTTTTCACCAAACCAGCCTCTCATCCATACGAAGCCGGCATTTCGGGGGTCTGTAAACAATCTTTTTTTATTCAGCCTTCAGAGTGGGAAGATTTTGAAACACCGTTTTCGCGTTTTCATCTTTAAGCTCTAACCGCATTTTTTATACACGCATGCGTCAAAGCGTCAGCCTTCTTAAACACGCGATGCAGCGACACAGTATCCGCACAACAACAATGGCGCGATTTCGTACTGTGATGAATGGTTGCTGCTCATGCTACTCACCCTTGCTGTCGGGCTTACAACAGAATCTTCTTCTTCTGGAATATCTCCAGGAAGAACAGAGCAATATTTCGACTACATAGTTCAGCACCTGAATTTGACTGAACTAACTTAAAATGGACCCTCGCGACGCAACCATGTATAAATATTAGTGCGATGCCCAACATTTCGTCAGCCTATTTTTGCTTTCTTTGGCACCACAGCGCCACTTACAGGCCTGGCATACATTTTGCAGCGTTTTCATGTATTAGGTGTGGACGAGCACATTTATTTTACGCGTCTCGCGTCTTTACGACAAACGCTCTCTTGAAAATATTAGCGTGAACGGTGTTCGCTTTTGACTTAAGCGGTGGACCGGGCCTCAAACTCACTGCGGATCCCGACATTTGAATTGAGAAAGCTTCCTGGAGGGGAAGCGAAATGTCTTCAAATCTTCGAAACCAAGTCCAGTGGATTGTTTTTTTTTTTTTTAAGTTTTACGGATTTTTTTTTTGTATTTTTTATTTAAAAAGTGAATTTATTACATAGATGCATAAACACCTCATTTTATTTCAGTGTTATAATTAAAAATGTCTCCGGATTTTTACTGATTTTTGCTTTTCTTTATTTTTAATTGGTTACCCCTGCACTAGGCCAACACTCCCCATAAAAAAACCTTAGTATTCTTTTACAAACTGATCTGATTTCCTTAACCATGACTTGACTCCATTGGGAATCAGTGGCGGCAGCAGGGGGTGGCCCCCTGGCCAGCCCACTAGCCACCCCACTCGCCAGGGTCAATTGTAGTAGCATCAGTTTAGTATTTCATCCCATTATGCACAGCCAGCGATGTAACATTGAATATCACACAATAAACCAAGATATAAGTAGGTGTTTACTTAATTATTTATGATTTCTACAGGCAGGTTTACCACAATAGTACATTCAAACTCTAAAATGATGGTTTTAGTTTCAGCGTGCCACCCCAAGATTTTAAGTGGCCTCCTCTGGCCACCCCTATGAAACATTTCTGGAGGCTCCACTGTTGGGAATGAGCTCCAAATGCAGTTTAACCCTTGTTAAACCTGACCCAGTCACATCTGGTACAGACATTACAACAGATGTCATGCTTGCTATATAACCGGCATTTCTGTAATCCGTAGCACAAACTAACAGTGAGACAGGACAGAAAACCTACCTGAACCTTGGCAGTTAAATAATAATAAAAATTCACTGAATAATTATCAAATTACACAAAGAATAAGCTGGGCACAAATGAGACTGGCGGGTGAACAGTGCGCTCAACAGGGGTGATGTCCATTCCAGCCCCACTCCACAGCTTAGCCGGAGAGAAGTGCTGTCTGGCAGAGACGGCTCTCAGCAGAAAACATTGTATTAATTATGCTCGTGTTAATGCTCTTGCTGGAAGCATGCCCTGTTGCTGATATTAAAGCTTATCATCTAGCTTGTGGCGTAGATCCGATGTGTCAGATCTGTTCAAAGACACACAATTACCAGCAGGAAAGAGACGACTGATGTTGATTTACGAAACATACGCTTGTAAAACTTGAAGATTGCTGATCTTTTCAGAAAGACCAGTATTAGGACCTCTATAGTTCTTGTCTACATGTCTGTTCTAAATTTTATACAGATTAAAGGCATAAATCTGAGGATAGAGGTTGATAATAACACAGGAAGTGACACCTGCCTTCCTTTAACAGTTTTATGTGCTGTTTCACATTTAAATATTCATCATTAAATTATCTAATATCAGGTGAATATAAGTAATAAGATCCCAAAAAAAATCTAGTAATAGGAAAAAAAAAGTGAAAATCCTACAAATTGTGTGGGTTTAGGGGTTTCTTTATGAATGTCGTTGTGGATGACAATGGTTTAGGAAGCAAGAGTTTGTCTGGGTTGCTGGTTTGAACCCTAGCTTCACCTCACTTAGTCCTTCTGCCCATTTGCAAGACACTTCACCTGCATTAGCTACCACTGATTGTCAGATAATGCCTGTATACCATAGCCTTGCTTCTGTATGTGTGCCCCATGGCAGCTGTGGCTACAGATTAGCTTGCCACCATCACCATTTTGCCATTTTCATCACACCAAGTCATGTTTCCATCTAACTGAAATGTGAAATTTAATCAAACATTTAAAAGTTGAAGGGATTTTGCTGTGCTTCCAATTATGTTTAGGCCTTTCTTATTCTGTCAGACAGGTTCAGAGTTAGATAACGCCTTAAGTCTGACAGAAAAATGGGGCTGTTATAGTTGAACTCAACCCTCCTGCAAAATGTGAAAAACTACAGATAATTTAAGATTTCACATAGAGGGGGCAATTACTTCTTTACAAAAAGCCAGAAATCTGTCCTTTTCACACCACTGTTTATCTGCTTGGATAAGGAGATTTTTCTACCACTTCTTAGTAAAAGGTTTCTGAATTTTATAACGGCAATTATATTTTATACACACGAATAATTTTTTTTCTTATATAGCTGTTTTTAAATAATTCTAAATGATAATAGCAAAGGAGACGTAGAAGATCCAGAGCGCACCAGAACCTGCTTTTTGGACTCTGATTGCATTCTGGATGCATCTTTTCTTCTTTTGTGTGAAGCACAAAGGATCCAATTCTTCCAAATTGGTTCTGAAACATTGATCTTTCTGCTATAGTCCATCCGCTGTTGTCTTTGAGCCACAATGATTACTTGGGCAGAGGAGTCTGAAAGTCGGTGTTTTTCTTTTATGTAACGGCTTATTAGAAAAGTTTAGGCTGTTTTAATTTACTCTCTGAACCATCTGAATGAGAACTGTATTTTATTTTCTTATCTTTATATGTTACAATGTTGTAATTCTTCTTGGAAATACAAAAAAAAAAACATAGGCATTATAACTAACCTGGATTCATATAAAAAGTATTTTTCATTGTAATTGATTCTGCTTTATTTGTAGGCATTTAAGAATTTAGGCAGCATGAAACAGTTTTACATTTAAAAGTTTTGGTAAGCCAAGATAAGAGGGCAGTTTTAACTGGTTCAGGTCAATCGGAGGATCATGCTCTCAATCAAACCACCAAATGTCAAAAAGAGCTTCTTATTCCATCGCCACACACTCTGTTTTCTTTTCCTTGACATTTACGAGGAAAGTTAGGGATAGAAACGCCAACCTCCTATTTGGAGGATAAAGTCTTTTTGCAGAGTCGCAGGCACCCAGAGCGAAGGAACAGACAGGTATTAGAAAACAGGGACAAGCCATAAACATTGTTTGCCTCCCCCAAGGGAGTATGAATGCTTGGTATCATTCCTTGCTTCTTTCGCTGCATCTGAAAAGGGGATTAAAAGACCGGGAGGACAGTGCAGAAGGGCATTCAACAGTGCAACATCCCACTTGAGTGATGGCTCAGTGACAAGCTGAAAAAACAACCCCGACAGAGACAGAAAGAGCTGACAAGCAGAGAAGTAAGGGGGGGGGATTAAGACTACAAGCTGAAAAGGGAAATACACAGTTTAAGATATAAAAGAAGAAAATATGAACATGAAAAAAAGTTGAGCCTCAAAAAAGTATGTTTTCAATCTATTTGGATTCAACAAAGTTTATTTACTTTCCTTTTTACTAGTGTTGCATCGATGCCATTTTTTGGCCCTGATACCTGGCTATGCAGTATCGGACGATACCCATACAAATCTGTTTAAAATTGATGTGTGTGTGTGTATATATAAAGAACTGCTCCGAAGGATACTGGTATCGGTGCAACACTACTTTTTACTTTACTCATCTGACAACACAAGGACAAAGAGGTATCTATGGAAGCACTGCTGCCTTATAGTAAGAGGGTTCTGTGTTCAGCTACTAGCCTGGTATCTTTATGAATGGACTTTGCATGCTCTATCCCTGCATGCATGGGTTCTCTGTGTCAAGAACCGAGGACAGATGGACCCAGTATTCAAGGAGAGACAGCTCAGGTAGGGTTGTTCAAAAGGTTTATTAAATAAAACAAAAACTAAAAGTAGAGCTGTGGCCCATGGACACTGCAGGATGGGGAGCGGGGCACCGCCCAATCTCAGATACTCTGCAGGAGAAACACAGGTAAGTGACCACCATCATCTGACAGAAGATGATTATCTGAGTTGGCCATTTACCTGGTTTAACAGTCCAGTCCTAGAATGTCCCCAAGTGCTGCAGTCCCAGTGGACATGCTGGAAGCTTCCATCCTGGTCAGGGGAACATCCAGAACAGACAGGAACAGGATCCAGTTCAGGCAGGAAGAGAAACAGGTGGCAGGATCCAGACTTCCAGGCATCCACAGGCTCCCCAGGAGGGTTCAGAGTCTGACTGTCCAGAAGCGCGACCAGGTGGTCAGCCACACAGGGAGCAGACAGATCAGGGTGCAGATGAGCAGGCTCAGTGGAAGAGTGGGTAGCCGAGACAGGATGTGGAACCAGAACTTCTGATGCAGGACTTTAAACTGGTCTCCTTAGTGGAGCCAGGCTTACTTTGGGTAAAAACTGAACCTCCCCGCATAACAGAGCCAAAACCCAGAGGACTCAGCAGGGGATGAACAACAGTGGACAATTAGGAGACGAGACAAACACCAAAACCCTCTTTCCACTGGGTCTGCGATCAAGCGTGACACGAACCAAGGAACAAACTGAACAGACAGACTAACAGAAAACAGTTAATGATCTGGCACTGAATGCTCAGGCTGAACTGAATGTATAACCAAGAGGAAAACAGGTGAGAGGAATAAATTATAATTGAGGCAGGAGGGAAAAACGACAGGTGAAAAGAATGACTAATTAAGGGAGAGCAACAGGCTGTGATCATGACACTCTGTGAGTATTTGACTTCAGTTTCTAGGCCAGAAAAAACAACTTTAAAAGCCGCTTATTTCCATTAATCAATTAGAAACAATCTAATCGCATTGAAAAAATTTATCAACTGCATTGTTCAAATACATGCCGTTAAAAACCCAAGCAGGAACCTTTGTACTCCCTGTTTTTTCTACACCTGTAAATCTGACGCACAAGCAACATCACAGCTATTGGTCCACTGGGGATATTCAAGCTTATAAACCATGGCTCCATCTGAATACCTTAAATCAGTTTGGACATCCAGGCTACAGCAGAGGTGCCTCTATGGTTGTTATGATAAATGTTGTCTTATTTATTATAGAACCAGGAACATGGATTATTTATGTTAGTAACTGGCTTAAGAAGACGCAGTAGCCTCAGTTGCAAATGTTTTAATTACACTAAATGCTCCATTAAATTGCAATTGTTAAGCAATGCTTTACGCAGAGCAGAACTGTCACAGTTATGTCAGCAGAGGTGGTTAGAGAACCCCAGACTCAGGACAACTTTAACATTTTCTTTACTATAGAAAAAGTTTTTTTTAAATCAGTAAAAAGGCTACTTCAATACTGAGGAACTATTGGATAATAATATCAGATTTATTGTTTATAAATTATGCTGGCAAAGAAATTACAAAGACTCAAATGTCTAAAGTACACAAATAAATGTCTTGAATAAACAAGAACAAATTTTTGCGGAAACAGTACTTCTACCATTTTCAGCATAAAACTTAGAAAACCAATCCTTACAGTGAGAACTGCATATATGTTAGGACAGGGTAACAAACTTCCACTGGAAATATATACTATTTACTGTATGTTTGCCTGATTTTGGAATAGTTAAAATGACTCACAGAGGACAGAGTACTCAGATATTTTATTCAAGTAGGAGAATATTACTCAAGTAAAAGATAGAAGTACCACACACTAAAACTACTCCTAAAAGTACATTTTTTTCAAATTGTTACTTTCAAATTGTTTTTTCAAATTGTTATGTCAGTATTATAAATCAATTATAACTCTTAAAGGCAATAATGTATGCCTTGTTGCATAATATATGATTTTACCATATTTAGTGGAAATAACTGCACTGTTCACAATTCTGTAGGAGTAGTTTTTACAAAAAGTTGCTTAAAATCATATATATATATATATATATATATATATATATATATATATATATATATATATATATATATATATATATATATATATATATATATATATATATATATATATATACATGTATAGTAGGGATGGAACGTTTATGAAAACCGCCCCAACCGCTTGGTTCGACTGTCTCGGTCTGCCGTTCACGTGTGTTTCGCTCGGTTCATGCGCTGTTCCTTTTCTCATAGGTGAAGCGTTTACACTCCAGAGCAGAAGGTGGCGGTACTGCGCACCAAAGCCAACCACCAGTAGTAAACAAGAAGAAGAAGAAGAAGCAGCGTAGCCGGGTGTAGCAGAAAAATCAGTTGTTGTGGAGAATTGTGTGGGTATGGCGTTGGGGAAAGAACAGGAGTTGGAAGACGCGCCAGCAGCACAAGAAACTTGTGGATAAAATAGTGTGCAAGCATTGTGTAACACGTTTTGTTTACGCTAACAGCAATCACGAGCAACATGTCAGGCTAACCCCGAATCCCACATACCCGTACATATACGCCTCGCCTTCTTCGCGTCCCGCCTTGCGCGCTCCAGACCGCCTGCTCAAAAGCAAAGCCTACAGCCTCCACTGTGGCTCCCGTCCGCCGCTTCTGAGTTCCTTTGAGATGGTAGAGAGCATGCGCCAGATGATTAAATTCAAAGCAGCAAAACATGATGAAATGATCCAGGGTTTCCGCGTGGATCATTAAAAATAATTACAATTCATTAACTTTTTGGATGTTTTCATTAATTTCATTAAAAAAAAATTTCCATTAATTTTTATAATTTATATAATTTTTATTTTTTTAGGTGTAACAATAAACATATACTGAACTCCAACCGAAAACCGTGTAATCAATGTAAATCACTGAACTCTCAAATGGATTGGATTTCGTGAACCGCCTCACCCCTATATATATAGGATATATACAGTGATATATATTTATACTATATATATAATATATATATATATTATTGTGAACAGGCTCCACCCCTAATATATATATATATATATATATATAGAGAGATAGAGATAGATATATATTTATACATTTATATATATCTCTATAAATATATATCTATCTCTCTCTCTTTATTGTTGTTGCACCAATACCAGTATATCTGTAAAAGGGCAGTTCTAGGAACAGCAAAGATTGCAGCGCAGAACCCTCAAACCCCAGGTACCTCGCGGCTTGTACATGACCCAGGAGCTTGGATCAAAAAGGTGATTGGGAGGAGCCTAATAGTGGGTAAAGAAGAGGTACATTTAGTTGTTTTTTTATGTAGAAGCGCATTGAAATGTTAAATATACTTTAGAATAAAACAAACCAACTGGAATAATTCTGGAAGAGAAAGACTTCAAACAATCTTATTTTCAGTCTGAGCAGGATATCTGTGTTAGTTTTTCAATTCCATCGGAGGAAAGTAAACGGAATTGAGTCTATTTTAGGAGGGACTCGTCAAACAGGACCACAGCAGGAGTCCCTTATTACCCGCTGGAGAGCTCAGATGCGACCACAGGAGCGAGCGCACATGTGATGGGAGCCTCTCTCTCTTTATCTCTCACACACATACACACAGTTTAATAAATAGGAAAAAAAAACAAAACATCTGGGACACTGTTCAGACTGGTCACAGCACCGGGAAATATGTTATCATTTCCACTTTACTGTGTAATGGAGCATAACACTCCAACCGTGAGTAAACTGAAGCCATTTTCTTCCACTGTCAGTGATGTCATCAACGAGTAAAGGGCAAATGTCAGCTTTTCTGTAGCATCCTCTTGACAGTTTTGTGTATTTGTTTTTAGAAGGAGCTGAATTATGAAGCAGATCAAACTGGAGCATAACAAACACAGCAATTTAGGGATTAATGTTTTCCACGGTTACTCAAAAGGAGAATATAAAAGTATGTTGGGCCTAGAAAAAGGTCAAAAGTTAGCCGCTGTAGAGCTTGCATGGATTATGGATGGTGCAAAATGACCCGGCAAACAAGTGGATGCTTCAGGACCTTTCAGGACCCATATCTTTGAGCTGATTACAAGCATCCTGCCTGAATTTATCCACTGAGAGGCTCACTGGTTTCCAGGAAAGCTCAGTTGAATATTCTGTATTGGCAATAATTCTTCTATTAATGCACCAATGGATAAGTTAAAGAACTGAATTTGCTGGTTTGTCCCTCATAAAAAAAATCAAAGAATGATTTGCTTTATCCTGATCATTAAATCAAAGACCCCCATTCCAAGGGGTGGACCCATTCGCCCGTTTCAATTTGAATGTTTTCTAAACAAAAACAAGGGCTTGTTGGGCTATTTTATATAGCCGCGAATTCAGCGCTATTCTTGACATTGTGAATTGAAAAAGCTTCCTGGATTTTCCTTTACTTTTTTGGAACATCAGTCAACAACATCTATTTAGAAACATTTCTTTTAATTAGCAAAAAACAGGTAAAGATTAAAATTCTACTTTGCTGCCAGAAGTAAACAGAAGTGCCTGAACAGTGATCTGATCATATGTACACATCTTTACAGAGCTTTGCATGGATTAATGTGTTTATAAGCTGGTAAAAATTCTCAGTCCTCCAGGTCATAGTCATTCACACTTAGATCTGGGGTTTTTGTCTTTAGGATGCACGAAACCCCAAGACCAAATATGAGCGGAGTGGTGTATGCAGTTCAATGCAGTGAGGAATGCTCTGATCTTTATATTTGAGAAACCAAACAACCTTTCAGAGACGCATGGGCCAACACAGACGGGGAACCTCCTCCTGACAAGACTCTGCGGTACATCTACACCTTGTGGACAGAGGACATTCTTTTGAGGACCAGAATGTTCACATTTTGGACAAAGACTAGGATAGGCGGTTTATCATCGCAACCCCAACTGTTCAGCCAGGCCAACAATTCCCTTTAGCAACCGCCCTTTCAGAGACATGGAAAAGTATGGTGCATTGCAGGCTAAAAAAGAACCCAAACACATTCCTAAGGGGCGGACCCATTCATCCGGTTCCATTTGCATGTTTTCTAAGCCAAAACAAGGCTTTGCTTTTGGTCCACTCTATAAAGCCTCGGAATCAACACCATTCCTGGCATTTTGAATTGAAAAAGCTTCCTGGATGGGAAGCGAAACGGCTTCAAACTTGGAAACAAAGTCCAGTGGATTGTTTTTTTTTAACTTTTTTGGTATGTGTTTATACAACTATTACTATGATAATTACTATAGGCTATTACCAACAGTTTTGAAAAATTGTAATATCTTCAAAAATGCAAAACGGTAATGACTGCAATGGAAATTTTTAGCAAAACAAATATTTATTCTTTTCAAGTGTCCTTTGAATAAAAGTTGAAATCAGTCAAAATCAGATTTAGCATCAGAGCTCAAAGAAAACCATAAGCCTGTTTTGGCCCAGATTTTCCTTAATGGGACAATCATAAGTATCTATATGTTCAAAGCCTTCTGATATCAAACTAGTTAATTTGTATTTTGATTTTAACAAGGAACTAATAACCAATACAGTGTGAAAATTGTGCATTTATAATTATTTGTTAACAGCACTTATTTGGACACGGGGAAAGTTTCTTTGATTGATAATATGCATTTGCTCATAATGGGAGAATACATTTCAGGCTTAACCAAAACAAACTGCTCTGACAGTGAGTTCCAAGCTGCTAATGTGGATAACAAGAAAGTAAAATCAATATAGGCTCTCTCTATACACAAATATTTAACAGTACGTGAACACTGCAGAGTGGAGAGAGGAAGCAGACATGGATGGTTTTAATCTCCTTTAATTACTCTAAATGGAAGTCTGCTCTCTTGCTTCAACCGTTCAGTGTTCACAATATTCCAATATGTTACCCCATGTGGCGCATGTAGCTTAACATATCAATTTACAAAATAAAACTGTGTAGCTCCTGCGAAATTCGGACATTTGATTCAGGTGAGTTGAACCAGGGACACGTCCAATGTCTACAGTCACACTGCATGTTGATACTTAACTGAGTTTTTTTCCATATGGTCGTTCACGCTACTATTCATATGCAACTTCCATTCAAAGCAGTCAGTTGAAAAAGTTTATTACGACAAACCAAAGTGGACTGTGGCTCGCGGACACTGCAAAATTTCAGACAATGTAGTGGGAGAAACACAGGTAAGTGACCACAATCATCGGACAGAAGATTATTTGAGTTGGAACCTTACCTGGCTTTAACAGTCCAGACCAAGAATGTCCCCAAGTGCTGCAGTCCCAGAGGTCATGCTGGAAGTCGATCCCGGTCAGGATCCAGTGAATAAAAACAGAACAGAACAGGTGGTGGATCCAGTTGGTCATCTCCTTGCTCCCAGGAGGGTTAAAGTCTGACTGGGACCAGAAGCATGCCAATGTTACCATTGGTGAGCAGATATATTGTTTTAAAAAAAGCAGGGTAAGTGAAAAGGGTAGCCGAGACAGCTTTTAAAAAACCATCACTTTCCGTAGCGATCAGTAAACTGGCTGCTGCTTTAGAGCCACGTCTGGATAGTAAAAACTGAACCTCCCCAAAAGTAGAGCCATAACCCAGAGGACTCTTCAGACTGTTGAAGCTTTGAAAAAATCAGGAGATGACATATGTCATTTATACCCTTCTTTCCACGGAGCCCAGGATCCAGACATGAACCAAAACTGAACAGAGAGACTGACAGAAAGACAAAGATGGTATGGCTCCGAATGCTCAGGCTGAACTGAAGTACAACCAGAAATGAATAAATTATATGTCAGAGGCAAAATTACAGGTGGCCACGAATGACAAGTTTAGGAGGTGCAAACAGGCCAGTACATTACAATAAACTGCCCTTAACAGAAAGTCGTTTTTTACTAACTGTCTAAGTGCGCCGCATTTGCAAAAGTAGAACCCAGTCGGATACACGCAAAGTCACGTTTACAGCAGTAATGATAAGAAACCTGACCAGTCACGAGAAGCCGCTCAATAAAGGTTTGCCGCAGGAAAAGCAAAAAAAAGTAGCCAGCTGAGCCTGTTTGCATAACAGGTGGGAGAAGTTGTGTGTCATATAGAAAATTGTTAACATAAGAAAGGTGAAAAACAGGTGCCTTCCAATAACATTAATGCTTTCCGTAGCGATCACTGAGGCTGCTTTAGAGTAGTATTCAACGCAGCAATGTTGGCGCGGGGTCATAAATACCTGTTCTTTGTGTACAAGTCATTTGAAATAAATACCATACAGTTGTGGAGCCATAAATACCATATAGGAAAGTTTTTAGCCCTTGCTTGTCTGGTCATCAGAATCAGAATCACAAATACTGTAATAATCCCAGAGGGAAATTACTTTTGTTACACGCCCAGTTACAGTTTTATATATATATACACCATATTGCCAAAAGTATTGTGCTCACCCATCCAAATTATTGGAATCAGGTGTTCCAATCACTTCCATGGCCACAGGTGTATAAATTCAAGCACCTATGGCATGCAGACTGTTTTAAGGCAAACATTTGTGATTGACTGGGTCAATCACTACAGAGCTCAGTGAATTTCCAGCGGAACTGTGGATAGGATGCCACCTGTGCAACAAATCCAGTCGCGAAAATTTCGCTCTTGTAAATATTCCCACAGTCAACTGTCAGCTGTATTATAAGAAAATAGAAGTGTTTGGGAACTCTACAGCAACTCAGCCACGGCGGTAGGCCACGCGAACTGACGGAGCGGGTCAGCGATGCTGACGCCAGCATAGTGCGTAAGAGGTCGCCAACTTTCTGCAGAGTCAATCACTACAGACCTCCAAACTTCATGTGTGGCCTTCAGATTAGCTTCAAGAACAGTGCGCAGAGAGCTTCGCTGTCATGGGTTTTCAGGATGTCGAAGCAGCTGTATCCAAGCCATACATCACCGTAAGTGCAATGCAAAGCGCCGGATGCGGTGGTGTAAAGCACGCCACAAGACTCTAGAGATGAGGAGACGCCAGTTTCTCTGGAGGACGGATCGCGCTTCCATCTGGCAAGATGGTCGGTTCTGGGTTTGGCGTTGCCAGGAGAACGGGTACTGTTCTGACTGCATTGTGCCAAGTGTAAAGTTTGGTGGAGAGGGGATTATGGTGTGGGGTTGTTTTTCAGGAGCTGGGCTTGGCCCCTCAGTTCCAGTGAAAGGAACTCTGTGAATGCTTCAGCATACCAAGACATTTTGGACAATTCCATGCTCCCAACTTTGTGGGAACAGTTTGGAGCTGGCCCCTTCCTCTTTCCAACATGACTGTGCACCAGTGCACAAAGCAAGGTCCATAAAGACATGGATGACAGAGTCTGGTGTGGATGAACTTGACTGGCCTGCACAGAGTCCTGACCTCAACCCGATAGAACACCTTTGGGATGAATTAGAGCGGAGACTGAGAGCCAGGCCTTTCGCCCAACATCAGTGTGCTTACCTCACAAATGCTTTCTGGAAGAGTCAGTCAAAATTCCCATAAACACACTTCCTTAAACCTTGTGGACAGCCTTCCCAGAAGAGTTGAAGCTGTTCTAGCTGCACAAGGATGGACCCACGAAGTGTGAACCCTATGGATAAGGACGAGGTATGTCAAATAGAAGCTCGCCAGCATATGCTCTAAAGGTCAGAATTGTGCCACTCAAACTGCTGTAAATTGGTGACATATGGGAAAAAGACTTGATTTGGGTCACATCGGCTTTTCTTGATGCTCTGACTTCAACCATGATGCGTTTGAAACTCCCCTACATTGTTTAATAGATTTTAATTCTCAATCCCCTAAAAAACTGCAGTTCTCCTTCTTGCTCCTTTTCTTAACAAACTTTTTCCTTCCAGTAAACTTTCTACGAATCAAGTATTTCATGATATTCAAATTTACTGAGATGATAAACTCTTGATATTCATTATTTGTCAGGACCATAATAAACAAAACTATAAGAAATATTTCCCTTTTTGTAATGAGTCAAAACAATAGATGAGTTTCACTTTAGGAAATGAGAGACAAAAATATGTTACATTTTTTTTTGGGAGGTATCTTATAAATATAGACAGAAACATTTGTTACATTACCCTGAACAATTCCCCACCAAAATAGAAACATGCAGCCAAACAGGGCAAAGGATTACTGACGCTTATGAAAGCATACTTTTCCTAAATGTTATATTATGCCACAGATTAAATTATATTCCTCCGCCATAAGCCTACATAGACAACAGCCGGTCTTTCCAGTGATTTTTACTGTAATGCTTTTATGACACATAAAGAGCTTCTAGAACAGAATAAGCAATACAATGAAGATTTAACAGCTTGAAACAGTAAAAACATTGAATCGTTGATGAAAACTTCAGAAAGGAAATATGTCAGAAGAAAGAAGAAGAAAAAGGACAGAAGTAGCTCAGTTACTTCACCCTAAGTGTCCCCTTGGGAGAAAAAGTGGGAGACAGAATTGAAAGTTCACAAGTAAAGAAGGGAGATTTCTCCTCACCGCCACTAGAAACACTATAAAACAAATTCTATTTTAGATTTAAGGAAAACAAACATGTAAAGTAGGAATGAGGAAGCAACACTGCCACAGGGACAAAACAGCTTGAACAGAAGTAGCAACTATTAGGGGAACCTTTTAGGGCCAAACACCACATTATAATAAAATAACTTCTGACAGACTTAAAAATTACAATTGGTCTTTTCAATATAACATGTTGATGGCTAGATTACTGTAGTACAGTGAAAAATCCTCCATATATATGAACCAAACTATTTTAACAAACATTAGTGCCTCAGGTTCTACTTTAAAAGTACATGGTTACATCATTTGACTTTTTTTTTTTAAGTTTATTTATTCGTCAGTTACTCCTTCTGCTTGCAATCTTTACATCATCCTGCTGTCGTGACAAGTTGATTTCTCCACTGTGGAATCAATAAAGTCTGTTTTAGTATTTGTTATTTTGTCATTCAAGCTTAGTTTTGTTTATATATCTGTTTTATTTACCCATTTTATTTTTTGTTAAAATGGAGCCTAGGCTGAAGTTCAATTGACTAAACTGATTACTCGCATTCATCCGCCTTTGACAAAAGCTAATCAGCTTTGAAAAACACTTCCACAAAACCCAAATCAGCATCCAGAGTTCATCTGAAAAGGTCTCCAATCCAAAACTCTGTCTGCTACCCAAAGCGCAGGCAGTGGTTGCGTGATGTCTGACTTCGATTCATTCCTTTCTGACTCTTACTGCGTTCCCTGTCTCATTTGTTATTACGGTTCTTATGTCATAGACCGCCACATTGGGCCTGGTTCTGCCAGTACGTTTCTTGATAATGGGGAGTGTGTCTCAGCCCCCCCCCTTCAGCTGTCCGCCATATTGGATCATCCATTTGCTGCACATGTTCAGAAAGGTCCAAACAGACAGCAGCAAACCATTTGAACGGGTACAAAGAGCAGTGTTGCCAACTTAGCACTCTTGTCGCTTTATATTTAGTGATTTTTCAGACCCCTCTAGAACTTTTATTTCAAAAAAGCACCATGCGCCAAATCTAGTGACTTTTTTCTGTTACTGGTGACTTTGGCGACAAATATTATAAAAGCACAGAACTCTGCTCTCCAGAGCAAGTAGATTGGGTAACCCCGCCTCCTGCTCTCCTCTATCTTGTCTGCTGTCATGATTCATGCAGCTATTATTTCATACAAATAAAAAATGGAGAACAGATAAGCAGATCATGGCTTATCAAACAGTGAAAAGAATTACTGTGTTATATACTTTTGCCGGTGCCTTTTTGGAAACACAGGAAGGAGCAATCAGCTAAGTGAGATTAGTGGCTCGAAAAAAAAATCTTTGATTCCTTTTGAGACAGCATAAAAAGTCAGCTGAGCACAAAACATTGAGAGGGAAAACAACAAGAATTATGGAGCCTAGGCAAAACATAGAACTGAATAAACTGTATGTCTGTTCCATAAAATTGGCTAGGAATCTTTATGATGGGTTTGTTTTATGTCTTGTCTTCTCAATTCAGAGGGCCCCTGGCCGCTATTTGCCTAAAGGGCCCCAAATCTCCCTAAATCTGTCCTGCTACCTATAAGCACAGGCAGTGGTTGCTACGTTTGACTTCATTCAGATTTAACTCAGAATTCAACCCATCTCCAGTTTCCTCCTCCACCATCGTAGCTAAAGTATCATCAGAGCGTCATTCCTCCTGGACTCTTACTACGTTCCCTCTCTAATCTCAACCGATCCGCAGAAGACCGCCATGTTGAGCCTGGTTCTGCCAGAGGTTTCTTCCCAATGGGGAGTTTTTCCTCTCCGCTGTCGCTTCATGCTTGCTTATCATGGACAGGTTCTCTCAACCTGTGTTATCCAAGCTGGACTTCCATCTTCCAGGTCCCCGAGTGAAGTGTCTAGCATCAGCTCACACAGCCCACCGGATCTCACCAATACAGCTCAACCATTCCGTCTTGCCGTCTGAGCGTCAAAGACTAAAGTAATTGCATCAATAAAATTCTTCTAATTGTCTTTCTGTGTACGTTTTTCAGGTTTGAAATAGCCTCTGCTGTGCATATATGCCATAACAGCATCATGAGGCTGAAGGACGAGCAGCCGCACGCTGCATTTGAGAAAAAGGCTTGTTTTAAAATTCGTCCAGATCCGTCTGATTCAAATATTGGGTCCAAGCTTCAGAGGTCGTGACAATGCATTGATATTAAGGTTTTCTTTCCTAACATATTATTCATTTCCTTCTCTTGAAGGCTGGGATGTACATCACAAGACGAAACAATGGAGGCACGTGACTGTGGAACTCCTAGATTAGTTTGCAAAGGCAGGAAAGTTTAACAGCAAGTGTAAAAAGGTAGCCTGGTGTGCTATTCTGAACTTAGTCCCCACTCACAACGTGCTTTTAGGGTCGGGAAATTCGGTCTGGCATTGCTCAGTAGTAGCGCCGAAAGTATAAGCTCGCACACTATCTGGCGATGGGCCAGTCAAATTGTCAGGGTGGGCTTTATAGGATGATGGACAGATGATCAACAGTAACGCATCTCAACCATGCGTGACCAAAGCGCCGCTTTGGGTGACAACAACAATGTATTGCCGCTGGGAGAGTTGAGGTGTGTAGATTCTGCTATTAGGCCCTGTTCTAGAAGATAATGACAGCAAAACGCGATCAGGGCTCATCTTCTTATTCTAGGCGCGCAACCGCACGCTTTGATTTTGTTGACAACAACTATGCGCCGCTTAACATACGTCACGCGACTCGCTGTTCTTATTAAGGTTGTAGGTGTATCCATTGAGTGCAGAGAGGGCATTTTTTCCTGGTTCGCTCCGAAACATGCCCCATAATCACAGCTCTATGGAGCAGTATCAGACTCATATTCTGATCTCAATTCTTCCGACTACCTCAGGCTAGTAAAAAGGTACAAGAATATTTTTTATTCAAAAAGGGATAAAGCTTGGAGTTCACTGAAAGCTGGAGCTAAAGCTCAGGAAGGATTCTGATGTTGCTGTGAAGATGATAGACACCTGGGTTCATGTCCTAGCTCACAGTGCTACTGGTGTTAGCAATGCCCTCTTCTCTGAGCCCTTCTTTTTTCATGAAGCATTACAGTGCGGTTGAATTTAGTGGCTGCATCAATGGGCACCATCTGGATACCTGGATGATCAGCAGCGCTGGATTTAGATGGCACCACATCTGTTTATGTCAGCTTATGACGCCCGGTGCTGAAGTTCTATTTAGGCTCAAATAGGACAGAAAACTATCAAGACAGGCGCTTGGAGTCTTATTTTATCATGATTATGATCAAGTTCCTAGCTTTTAACATGTAATATTTCTCCTGACCTCTTACTGCTCAGTAAACGCATGAATGTTTCACTAATGTTTAACGCCTGCAGGTGAAAAATGGCTACAACTACTTTATTCTTCAGCAGCTAACGATTCATGCATGTTATGGTCGTGGCACTGATGGTCGGCATTTTTAATCCTGTCACCTATCTAATTAGATAGATTTTCTCAATTTTGGGACAATATCACCTGATAAGAGTAGATTTATATACATGTTTAAGCCAGAATGACAATTCTATTGAATTTGACATTGAAGTATGATTTCCCTACGACTTTAACCGAATGCATGTATTTAAGTTTAAGTTAAAGTTTATTAGGCCTTAGATTGTAAGACTCATGTTGAAAACTTTTAGTACTCTTAGATAACATCTAGTCAGCTAAATTAGGTGAGATTGAAATAAAAACACAATGATTGGTAACAAACAAACTTACCTGTTTATTAAGAGATAAACACAAACTGGACAAAATTATAATAGCAATCTGAAATTGCACAGTGAGCAGTAAAACTCGCAAACAGTTAAAGGCAGTAAGTATTACTGTGCAGGGTTTTAGCAAAATGCAAAAAACAGGGAACACTGCGCTAAAATAGTGGAATGGATCGCTTTCTTAATCGGGCGAACTGGAATATAATGGACCAGATTTTTTAAAACTGGTCGGGCAGTCTGGATCGCATTTTCAGTGCATATCCATCCCTGCACTGGTTGATTCATCAGCGGATTCAGCAGTCAAGGCTTGAGATCATGTCCAGCATATGTATCGCCTGATAAAGAATATATTTATTTACATCTTTAAGCCAGAATAATTTGACATTTAAGTATGATTTCCCTACGACTTTTAACCTGTGGTGCTCCTGTGCTGCTGACTCTCGGCTTGATTCTCCTCCTGCAATTCCCTTTGAATTTGATCTTCTGGTATGATTATCCTGGTTCTTTAACCGAATTTCGACTGTGCTGCTGACCTAGGCTTGGATTCTTGGTCAGTGACTTTTGCTCTTAGTTGTGATCAGCCAGTTATTCTAAGTCACTGACCTGAGTTTTCTATCCCTGCAGAGAATCCGGTTAATTCGCCCCCGCTGAAGAGCAGCGGCACGCTTCATTCGAGAAAAAGGCTTGTTTTAAAATTCTCCAGATCTGTGTGATTCAAATATTGGGTCCAAGCTTCAGAGGTCGTGAAAATGCATTGATATTAAGGTGTTCTTTACTAACATATCCTTCATTTTCTTCTTTTCTCTACATGTCATCACCTTCAGGAGTTAAAATAAAATAGTTTGGCTACAAGCTTGAACATAATTTTAAAAAAGGTTAGAAATTATTATGTAGGTCCTTCAGTCTGAATGAAACAATGGTTGTTTCCCATGTCTAAGTGCATAACTCTTGTTCTTTTTCATGTGTGACCAAAAATACCAGAAGGATTGTAGCGATTTGGTCTCTGTAAAGAAAAAAGAAGCCGTGGGGGAGATTAATGAGTCATAGGATCGGAGGAGACGAAGACGACACACAGATCTGTGAAGAGACAGAGACGACAGTGAAAAGGACTGGCTAGGGGTTAAATAACTCCCATATGGGAATGTATGGATTTTATTCCTGAAACTAGACGTACCTCAATGAGTCGCTGCATCTTAAAGGTGCGGCATCTTCTGGATTTAGTTGATTAATTGTGGTTATGAGAAAGCTTTTCATGAAAAGCCACAAAATGATTTTCTCATGAGAACAGGTGTAGTCAGTGAAGTTTTTTCATACAAGCAAAAATGAAGAGAGAAAAAAAAGAAACACAATAATAATATAGTTTAAGAGCTAAGATCCCTGCATAGTTTTAAGAGTGAGTGGAAATTATTTGCTTAGATAATTGAGAAGATGAAAAAAGGGACAAAAATACCCTGGAATGTTTCTCATTTCCGTTGTGACATCCTGAGATTGTCGCCGCAGATCTTCATGAAAACAGTCGTAACTCAATAGAAGCGCTCCATCAAAGCTGAAGCTTTTAGGTGTGTCTTTATGTTTAAATAGGTCATGTTGTTTGGCCAACCAGGCTTGGGGGAAATGTCTCTTCAAAACCAGCTGAAAGAACAAAACAAAAGATAGAAAGTGCTGGAGGTGGGATTACTCAAGGTCTGAATCTGTGTGCGTTTGGGCGTGCTCGTGTCTCAGGCGAGATCAAGTTCCCTCGGTGAGGAATCCGTGAACTTGTGACTCCCTCTGAAGCTCCGGCTTATTCCTTCATAATGAGCACACAAATTGAATGCAACAGCAAAGCGAAGGAACGTTGAGTCTGTGCGTAATTATAACAAGGTTACTGATAACTTCTACCTTTTTTTTTCCAGGGATGACATTTATTAAAATGGAAGCAAAGAAGAAAAAACGGTCACAGATTTCTATTTAACAAAAAAAGATGTAGGATAGGGAGGGGGTTGTTTGGGAGAAACACACCTGCTCTACAGCTTTGAAGACTAGATGAAAGCTTGTCCTCTCAGTTATCATAGTACACTGAGCAACATGCAAGTGGCTGAAAAATCAACTTACTGCAGCTTTTAAAAACACAACTTGACAACAAAAACATCCAGTTAGACTTTTATTTAAAGAATATGTATATTTTTAGTGGTCAGTCTACAATAGCTAAATAATCAGCACCTGTTTTTTCACTATGTTTATCTTTTTTTCAGCCCAGTGAGATCCTGAGGTTACCTTCTTTGGATTTTATGAAAGAAGGATAAAAGGTAATCCCTGAATATGAAATAAAAAATATGTTTCTAAATCTAAATGTGGATAAGATATTGTTCTATTTATAACTAATTATACATTTATAATACTGAGGTGAGCTTCAATGACTGTCTGAAACCGTAGTTCATCACAGATATACTTGCCCTCTATTAAACTGTACAATATCCACCAGGCTGTTTCCCTCTGAACACTTGCAATGAATCATTATTGGAACTATCCCAAGGCTGCGTGGGATACAGCAGACCTGTCCTTCAACCGAGCAAAAGAGAGGCTTCATTTGCGACCGCGTGCGGAAGGTACGTTCGAATCCGAAGGACCGGCACCAATCGGCTAACAAATCTGGCAGCCGGAGGGGCGCAGCATGAATTCAAACTCAGCGTACTCTTTAAAATACTAGAATTAGCTCATAACATTATATTTCTATATGTCTTGTTAGTGCGTAATGTCAGGATCCCGGTTTTTGTGTTCGGCCTTGCTTTTGTTAATGTTGTCTTTGTGTTTCTCCCTTCCACCTACCAGGGGCGCCTGGTTCTGGTTAGCCTCCTCACACACCTGCAAGATGTTGCCTCATCACCGACAGCTGTTAAGCTGCTTGGTTGCCACTACTCGACGCCAGAGTGTTTGCCAGTTTGGGGTACTCTAGCCAAGCCTTGTTTCTTATGCTGAGTCTAATCTGAGTTTTTGCATTTTGAGTTTTTGTTCCCTAGACAAGCTGAGATCACATAGAGTTTTACTGAGAGCTTGTTTCTCCCTGAGTCTCCAACTTTATTTGTTCTTTTGCCTTTCAGCAGGAAAGCCTTCCTGCAAACTGGACCTTTCAGACACATATTTCTCCCAATTTGGGATCCCCAACTGAGTCTTACACTGAGAGCCCGGGATCCCAAACGGGAGGTTTTGGATCCAGCCACCTTGAGCACGCTTTTGAGATCTGCGGCTTGAGTAAGGAAGCTCATTTTCACTACTCACCCGACTCTCTACTTTACCACAGGAAAACTCGAAAGGTTGCAAACCAGCGGCTGCATCATTCCACTGTCCTGGAGCTTCTGGGTAAACCCCTGTTCTGCCCTCCAATCTAATCAAACAAACTCTGGAAGACCAACACACAGACTGGAGTCTACGTGTCTCTTCTTCTCTGGAAGCGTGGTGGCAACAAATCCTTAGCCTGACGTGAGTCTTACTCAATTCTAGTCAGAATTAGAGTCTGATGCTGCTCCATAGAGCTGTGATTATGGGGCTACGCGGTTGTTTGACTTAACCAGGAAAAAAAAAATGCCTCTGCTCGAGAATTGGATAGACCTACAACCAATACAAAACAACGGAGGCGCGACATTATGTTAAGTAAACGATAGTTGGTACGTCATAAAAACTAAAAGCGTGCAGCTGCACGCCTAGAATAAGAAGATGAGACTTGATCGCTGCTTCTCTTGTTCCTCTTTTGGGGAAATTTAATTTGCTGTCGATATATCTTCTAGAACAGACCTAATAGCAGAATCTACACCTCAACTCTCCAGCTGCAGCCATTGTTGTTGTCACCCAAGCTGGCGCTTGGGTGACGTGGTTGATTACGTTACTGTTGATCATCTGTCCGTCATCGTGACAAACCCGCCCTGACAATTTGATTAGCCCGCCAGATTCAGCGCAGGCATACTGCGCTGCTACTATTGAGCGTATACCAGACTGAACTTCCCGACCTCAAGCGTTGTGGGTGGGACGGGACTAAGTTGAGGAATGGCAACCCAGGCTAACAAATCCTCTCCTTCAAGATTAACAACTCCGAATTCCCCACTGAGCCTGAATCTAACAGTCTAATATTTCCCTCAGGGTCCTTGAATTTTGTGCCGAGCAAACTCTGCACCGAACTCAAAAATACCTTTCAATAAAACCCTTTTCAAACTTTTTACTCTGTGTCTCTGTTTGGCTTCACTGCATGTGGATCTCGAAGCCTTAGATAAAATCATGACAAATAAGATGTTAGAACTAACTCAGTACTTTTGTGCTTTTTTCCCAAATACTTTTATCTCTTATTTCTTCTTTAGGATACTTTTAGTAGAATAGTGTTACTCTTACTTTACTACAATTTCTTCTATGTTTCCTTTTCCTTTTGATGCTGTTTTTGTAGCCGAGGTTTTCCCCTAAGTTATCTGAACCCTACAGAAGACAGCTTACTCATCATATAATCTGTAAAGGAAGTTGTTTAAAAAAGTTTTTTGTTATTTCATGGAGTACTAGTAAACTTCTCAGATTTTTAGAAGTAAAATATTTTGAAAACCTTTTTTATTTCCTGCTTCAACATCCACTTTTTCAAGGTATTGTCAGGGATTTCTTTTAGATAGCATCATACACAATTATTAGTCATCACACTGCCAAAAATAAAATCTTAGAGAGTCAAACTTCCTTAAAACAACATTTTTTTTAAATTAAACAGGTAAACCAAACACTTTCCCAATGGAATAACATTTTACATATAAAATACGGGGAAAAAAACATTCAATCGTCTTACAATACTCATTCCATATGCAGATCATCTCATTTACCTTTTCAAATTAAAGGTAAATACCGTGATAAATGTTGATTTAGTTTTAGATAGTATTTGCTGTGCAAAAAAAGTAATTTTCACACAATATTCCTCAGAGCCTTGTGTACACAGCCTCTCTTTTGAGACTTGTTATAATGCTTTTTTCCTGGTGTGTGATGAAGCGCACAATCTATCCTAGCTCGGATGCGTGCAGCTGAATGTTGAAATGTTCTGTGTCTCAGTTTCCGTCTAACAGGCAGGAGCAGGAAAAGAGACAGGCAGTGATGAATTTCAAACAGGCTCCACTTCTCCACCAAAAATTTATTTTTTTGCATCAAAAAGATGTCACAACAATGAAAATGTATTTTTTTTAATCATCTGTTATATGTGTAATAACAAATGCTTTTTAATAGCAAATTCATGATGTGCTAGAATAAAAATTAGGATATGAGATCTAGTTAAGGTTAAACAGCTGATTATTATGTGGAACATTTTTGTTCAACCATCTGCAAAATGCACAGAAGATATACTTATCTGTTTACAGATTTGATCTCATTAAGAAGAGCAGATGCTTTTATAAAAACCTTACAGGTGCTCTTTCTGCACCGCTGGCTTTAAAATCTCATCATGCCGACTGCATTCAGACAACATCCAACATGCAAAGTGTCATTCATTTTTCACCAGGTTTATCACCAATAATGGAACCAATATATCGGAGGTTAACATGTTGGTTAGCAAATAAACTAACTGAGCTGGGTGATTGGGTTTTACGCTGCCTATCAATAAATACCCACATGCAGTTTTAATGTGATGCTAATGGAGACTGATTGTTGAAGCCAAAGCAGCAATAAGTAGGAAATCTCTACACCTAGTGGATTTGGAGAACAACTGCATGAATATTGAATAAATAATAAATCTGTTAATATTTTGATGCAGTTTAAATTCCTGTACATTTTTTTTTGTGTTTTTGGGGGGTGGGCAACATTTTCCTTTTTGTTGAATATTACATTTGATTGTGTAATAATCACTCACTTAGTGAAATGTGCTTTATATGTTACAATCATTTTAGCCCGGGTAAGAGATCAAATGTTTTTCTTTTTTCTTTTTATATATATATGGGGA